>CM031235.1:2184353-2204353 GCA_018340775.1 Taxus wallichiana var. yunnanensis
CTCCTGCTTTATCACAAATGCATGATGTTTTTCATATTTCTTTGCTTAGTACGTGTGCATGTTTATCACATGTGCTGAATTGGAATTCCTTGCGTCCAAGACCTAGTGAATAATCATGTGTCAGCCCATTCGAGTGCTTTGGGAACTGCTGTGATTGTGTAAGAAATCACGAAGTGAATCAATGTAAGGTCCAAAGTGGGACCGTTTAGCGAAGAAAGTGCAACTTGGGAAAATCTCAAAGAAATGAGATCTGCTTTTCCATACTTGTTTGATCGAAATTGAAATTCGTGTGTGCTGATAATTCTACCAAATTTAGACAATTATTGGTCTTTTTTATAGTTATCTTAAAACACTGTTTTAAAGAGTGAATCTGTTTTGGTATGAACTTATGAATGGAAGGACAATAACTGAATTTTGTCCTAGAAACTCCTTGAATTGTTAATTTGATCATGGTGTGATTATTTAAGAAGGTGGAATGTAACACCTTGATTTTTGTAAGTTATCATGGTAATTACCTTTCATGATGTTGTAATGCAGAAATGAAGATAAATATGTTAAGACACATCTTTGATCTTAAAGGAATGTGTTGTCTTAGACCCTTGAATGTAATTGCTTGGGATAGATTATTATTGCTTGTTGTTGTATGTGACACTTGATACTTGGGATGAACTTATTATTGCTTGTGTGATTGCTGATGTGAATCAATTCCATTGATCGAGTCGTATCTTTGTGACCTTCTTGTGATCGCTTTGTAGATTTACTTTTAAACCAGATGAAGGTTGATATAAATGTTGCGGACACCTGATTTCGGTATAAATATCTGATACGTAGATGCCAATGAAAAAGGTTCGATTCTCGAACCGCACACCGTTGTAACGCTAGACCACGTAAGGCGATAAAGGCCTGGATGCGGGTGGCTCGGTATGTGGGAATGGGACGAAACGTCTGCATAGTGTTGAATATATGAATGTCGAATCGGAAGGACTTGATTGGAAACTAATTAATTAAATAATAGGGGATTAAACCCTAACCTACCCCTAAGTTTTATCTAATATCCTAACTACTATCCTATATGGATTTTAGATTTTATAAGGGTGAAAATAGATGTAAATCCTAAACTAATCCTAACCTAAGGAAGGGGACGCATAGACCCATGTGGATGGAAAGGATAAGGAGGGAAGGTAGGAAATTTATTAGGACAATAAATAATGTCCTTACAAGTTTCAGCGCCAAGTTTGGCGGGAACAAGAAAAAGTTGGAGGCATCCAACTAGCTAAGTGGCTAAAAAGGAATTACATGCAAAATTTGAAAAAGAAACTCACCAACCTGAGTCGGCGGTGGCGTGAGGAATGAGGAAAAAAAAATTCATTCATTCATGCATTCAAATGACCTTGGTCTTAGCGACCAGCTCGCCTTGGAAAGAGGAAAAAGGAAATTTGTTTGTTATTGTGTGCAATCGGATTTTAGTTGCTCTGCATTTTGTTCTTCCATGGTTCTGTCGAACCTGCTGTTATTTTTGGTTATTACCTCTATTCTTGGAGAAGCTAGGCTATTTTTGGAGCCTGTGGAAGTTAGGGGACTGTTTGGAAAGCTTTACTGCTGTCGCCGTGGAGAAGAATAGCTCCTGTGGGCGCGGTTTTCTTCGAGCTTCAAGAAAAATTACAGGCATGTTGAGCCCTTCTCCTTAAACCGTTTGCTTTTGCTTAATCGTCTCATTAAAACAACCCTGCTCTTATGAAGGGGGGGTTTTGGTTATTCGATTTTGTTGTTATGTTGAAGTGATTTTGGGTTGAGTCATTTTCTTTGTTGTATGCGACTTGAATATTTCTTTGCAAAATGGGTAAATGAAATGAATCTATTCTTGTTGTATGAGTCTGCATTGATAGTATTGTGTAATCGTTTCTATTACCCATTATGGATTCGAGTTGGTGAATGTACCAACGATGTGAGTATTGTTTTATGAGTTCTATGCATTCTTGTAAAAATGGAAGGATAAAAGGATTCGATATGACCTCTGGTTTGAGCTGTCATTATAAAACGAACTCGACTTGGGTATTCTTGTGTATTTTGAAGAAAATGAGTGTTTCTTTACTGAAATTATTAAGGAAACAAGTTTTCTCTTTCTGTTGTTTTAAATTATGAAAGTAATGGTAATTGGGTTTCATTGTGCATTATGGGTTCGGTTTGATGGAAGTGATAGTGATATGTAGATTGTTTTCTGAGTTCTGTGTGTGAATGGTTTTAAAAAAAAAAAACGTGAGAATGCTTGATGGAACTGTGCGTGAGTTATTTTCTCTGGTTGTATTACAGCGCATAGAATACAAATTCTTTGGGACAGTGGGCTTGTTTCATCGTTTTACTCTTACGCAATTTAAAATGATTAAATGCCTCCATATTTGGTTTGAAATCAGTGAAAGAATTTGTTTTAGGAACTATTTACCTAATTCTAGAACTGAGTATCTGGGTATCTCATTGGATGGAATAGAGTTTACTATTTCAGTCTCTTTTAGACTCGATGATGAAATTATATGTATATATATATATATATATATTCAAACTGCATTCTAGACTTCTTGTTGTTTCATCAAGACCGAACTGAAGTGGGATTCTTACCTTGAATGTTTGAAAATGAATCTTTTTACCAATATGGTGAAACTCATGATTTCGTAGCTAGCTATACATTCTTGTTGTTCAGGCCTAGCTGAAATGCTTGTTTTTGATGAAACGTTGCTGATAAAACTAGCTATACATTCTTGCTTGTTTATACCTAGACGTGAATGTCTGTAGAGTGAAATATTTAAAAGGAAATGACTGTGCTTAGAGGTTTTTGGGATACTGAAGTATACTAATCAGAATGAATCATACTATTGGATTATGTCTGTTCTAAATAGTGGATATTTGGTTAGACAACGAGAAGAAGTAATATGATTCTTCTTTCTATTATTCGATTATTGATTTTATTTACTTCTCTTTGGACTGTTATCATTGATTGATATCACGTTGGATTAAATTCTCAGTACAGTCATGAGGAAAGGAAAGGGAGTGTGGATGGATAATTTGAATTAATGTTCATTTCTTCTCTCATACAGTTGGAAATCTGTAATCGTTATGGAATGAATTTTGTATTGCTTTGGTTTAAGCATCATTTTTTATTGTTGTTTACTTTTCTCATCAGTGTTTGATTGCTTGAAATCAAATGGGTTGCATGAATGGAAAGGAAAGTAATTCGGTTTATATTTTCAGTCAATTTTATCTTTTGAAATTATAACTAATGTAAGGGAATGGAATTGATAGCATTTATGTTAGAACAACAGTATGCATAATTGTGTTATTAGTTCTTACAGATGTTTGTAATCTGAACTGTTTGAAGGAAATTACTTCTTGTAGTAATTATTGGGAAAGAGGCGTAATCCTATCTTTTCGATTGGGAGGGTAATTAGATGATTGAGTTGTTATGCTGGTCATCCTTTTTGATACTTAATTCTTGAATGATGTTCATATTAACGTTTCATAAAAGCAGGGTTCTTTTATTGAGACAGTTAATTAAAAGCACTTCATTTTAATGACAAGTGCTTAATATGCTCAGTTCAATGAACTGACCCGTGCAAGTAATTTTGCAGATGGAACTTGAGTATAAACGAAGACATGGTTGTTTTCTGATACTTCTTTTGATTAACTGAAGATGGATTGTAATTGATAACTATTACTCCTCTACGAGGAAATGAGAAAAGAAGAAATTACATTCTTCTAACTTATGAGTTGTAATGTTGTTTAATATAAACAAAGTCCAGTCATTTGGACTGGCAAATGTATAGATTGTAAAGCCGATGGATGAATACAAGTAAAAGTGTGATATTTTTAATGACTGTATCAGTTTGATATTGTTGAATAAGTTTGAGAATATAACATTATTCCTTGATTTGGAATTATTCAAATGTTAATGGATGGATTTAAAAGGAAATAACATCTATTCTTTACCTAAATGCAACTTTTACGTTGAAATGTGCAATTAGTTCATACTTGGGTTAAGATGAATTTTAAATTGACATTAAAAAGGATTTAGGTAAACATGATCTCTTAATTGAAAGGTATTCGGGATTAGCTTGAAAGCTAAGGAATATCAAATAACTTAGGAGCAGCCAACCTTATATTCGGACTCAGTTAATAGCCTCGAATGTTTAAAATTCAGAAAATAAGGATATGGGAAAACATATCTATTGTTAACAGACCTTAACTATGTAAGGTTAAGGAGGATAAATGAATAAATTCATTTAGAATTAGACCTCGTTTAAATGACGTCTAATAAGATGGAATTCTGAATTTGTTTACAGTTGTGGAAAACTTGGTTAAGTTTAATAGGTTAAACTTATTAAGTTTATCGATAATGGGCTGATTAGTCCAAAGATTAAGAAAGGAACCAAGAAGTGAAAATGCAACCCTTCGGTATGAAGGAGGAGATGCGTATTAAGCTAGAAGACGGATTAAGTCTCTCTTAGCTACATACAACTGTAACAAGAACGAGGATAAAGGATCAACATGGTTGCTGAAAGTTGATCTTAAATATTAAGATCATAACCAAATCACAATTGAGCTGGATGTGTACTCTCGATGAGAGGATTCCGTAGGACATTGACATACGCCAACTACAATATAGTGTCTTCATGAAGGCGGGGCCTTCATGACGACACAATGTTATAGCTGACATATTACAATGCCCTCCCGAATTAAATCATCAAGTTTACATAAGCTGGATACTAAGTTCTTAGCTGGGGATAGGAATGTGATCACGTATACGGAGTGACTCCGGAGGACTAAAGGTAACTAGACACACGGAGTCATCTAGGGGATGACACCGTATGTCTGCGCGTATCTTTAGTTACCACCATGAGTAACTTCCTATACTCGTTCATATTGCTAGTTGGGGTTAGAGCTTGACCTTAAATGGAAGGACTAGAAGAGACCAGAAAGACCATTCTAGATAATAGATGAAGTGAGGTGAAGGACGTATTCCATGATGTGTACCACATCCAGGAATATGATCATGCAAAGCATGTGAAAATCTTTGGCCAAAGTATCGCAAGTGCTGGTTGCGTTGTCCTAATCACCTAGTTTAAGATGCAGGATGTCAGATGAATATCGAATCAGATATTCAGATAGGCTTCTTAAATGGATCACTTCGATAACCGGAAATGGTAAGAGAACCTTGTATATTTATTATACTATGCATGAATTAACATGAAGGATCGGTAAGTCACCGAGTCATGAAATGAGAGATCGCTGAAACTCCGAGCCATAAAATGGGAGATCGGTAGTTCTGCGAGTCATTTACAACAGCATATGGTATCTGTTATATGATTGAATGGCATTGAATGTGTGTTCCATATTGCAAATATGTGAATAGAGAACATTAGTTTTAAAAGGAAATTGTGTGATCCAAACTGCATCAATTGGATAGAGAACAATTATTAAAACTTGAACGTGTGTTTGAATTATATAATTCATAACAGGGAACGTTGTATAAAAAAAAAAAATTCCCTTGTTCTAGTATCTTAAAATGGGGATGTTACATCTTGGTATCAGAGCTGAAGGTTGCAGCTCTTGGACCTAATGAGTCCACAATTTAATAAGGTTTACATTTTCTTATTGAACAGAAAATGGTCAGAACAAGAAGAAATGCTGCGAACAACCCGTTACCGGGTGGAGAAGCAGCTACTGCTCAAAAGCTGGATGAAATCCTTGCTGCCCTACTAGACACGAGAGATCGTTTGACTGTTTTGGAACAACAGTCAATGGGCAATGAAGAGGAGGAAGAAGAAGCTGATATAAATGATCAGCCACCTCCTGTGGACAACACCAATGGAGGGAATCCGGGTGTTGATAATAGTAATGTGAATGCTCCTAATCATCCTGGAACTAAAAGGGCAAGATTAGTAGCTGAACTTACAAATGACATAAAGAGAATAAGTCCTCCAAAGTTTGATGGAACAACCCTTGGGGATGGAGCTGAGAATTGGCTCAGTGAAATGGAGAAGTACTTTGCAATAAGAAACTTCTCCGAGGAGACCAAAGCGATATGGGGAGCATATCAACTTTCTCATGAAGCATCATCATGGTGGGACAACCGTAAGGTTGAGTTGAATATTGTCGAATCAGACATAACTTGGGATCAATTTAAGGGTTACTTTAGGCAACGGTGGCTGCCTCAACTCTATTTTGATAGGAAAATGACTGAATTTCAGAACTGGTCACAAGGAAGGCTGACGGTGACAGAATACTGGGAAGGGTTTACTAAACTCCTTAAGTATGTGCCAGCATACCAAGCTGACGAGAAGTTCAGAATATGAAAGTTCATAATGGGACTGAATCCCATCATTGGTGGCGAAGTGGATGTCCACGGTCCAACCACCATGGAAGGAGTTGTCGAAAAGGCAATAAGACAGGAACATAAAATTGAGAGCAATTTCTGCTCATAGGGAAGAGATAAGGAAGAAGATTCCCAACTCTTCTTCATCTCTTGCACCCAAAAGGGGGCCTTGGAAAAGGTTTGGTGTGAAAAACAAAATTGTTGTAGATAACAACAAGAAATCTGTAATGAACAAACCTGTAAATAGTGTGTGGAACAGCTTCACAAAAGTTAGTGGCAATGGACAAAAGTCCTATGGGAGCCAGAATGATAACTTCAAAGCTGGTAACAAATTTGAGCCTAGGAAAGGGCCAGTTGGAGGATGCTTCAACTATGGAAAGGACCATTACGCGAGTCACTGTCCTCTGAAAAAGGATGATCGCGATCAGCAGCATAGGATACACGCTGCGGTGGCTAACAGACAAGCTGAAAAGCAAGTTACGCCTATAGAAGTTCCGGGTAAGTTATTCGGTACACCTGTAGTCATACTTTTTGATACTGGAGCTCACTGAATGCTTTATTTCTACTAAACTTGCAATGAAATTAAAAAGAAAGGCTGAATGAATGGATAAGACATGGACAAGTGCATTATGGGAATAATGTTGTCCATACAGTCGAAATGTGCCTTTTTGGGGCAATTCTTGACTTGCCCAGTTTCTCCACCGAAGTTGACCTGTATGTCACTCCTTTAGGATCATATGATATCATTATTGGTTAGTTAAGCTGGTTGGCGAACATAAGGCAAAGGTCGACTATTATGAAAAACAAATTTGTTGTTTTGACGACCTGCAGAAAGCAGCAGTCATTCAAGGTGTAAAGCGTGAAGTTGCAGTTAGAAAACTAACAACTATGCAACTAAAAAGGGCTAAAAATAGAGGCTGCACCTTGTATGCAGTAAAAATGATAGAAAATGCTGAGGAGGATAATGATTTCATGGAAAGATATCCATTATTAAGGGATTTCAGTGATGTATTTCCGGAGGAATTACCAGGTCTTCCACCCAAACGAGAGTTTGACTTTGCAATAGAAATCAAGCCAGGAACTGAACCCATATCTAAGGCACCTTATAGAATGACCACCCTCGAGTTGGTAGAGTTAAAGGCTCAATTACAGGAACTTTTGACTAAGGGGCTGATAAGACCAAGCGTCTCACCATGGGGAGCACCGGTAATTTTTGTAAAGAAAAAGGATGGCACATTGAGACTGTGCATTGATTATAGAATGTTGAACAAGGCAACTATTAAGAATCGATACCCACTTCCTAGGATTGATGATCTGTTCGACCAGATGCATGGAGCATCAGTCTATTCAAAAATAGATCTTCGATCTGGGTATCATCAGCTGAGAATAAAGGAAGAAGATATTCATAAAACAACTTTTAGAACAAGGTACGGGCATTATGAATTCACGGTGTTACCTTTTGGGTTGACAAATGCACTGCCTGCCTTCATGAATCTAATGAACAATATTTTTCAAGAATACCTAGACAAGTTTGTGCTTGTATTCTTAGACGACATTCTTATATACTCTAAAAATGTCGAAGAGCACCAAGAACATTTAAGGGTAGTGCTGGAAGTTTTAAGAAAGAGGAAGTTGTATGGTAAACTGTCTAAATGTTCCTTTTATGATGCAGAGGTGCATTATTTGGGACACGTTATAAGCAAGAACGGAATAGCTATAGACCCTTCAAAGATCGCAGCTATAACCGAGTGGCCTGCGCCTAAGAACGTGCATGAAGTAAGAAGCTTCATGGGCTTGGCAGGATATTATAGAAAGTTCGTTAAGGATTTTTCAAAAATTGCTGCCCCAATCACTTCACTGCAAAAGAAGGATAAGAAATTTGTCTGGACTGACAAATGTGAATCTGCCTTTAAAAATTTAAAGGAACAGTTAACTACAACACCTATTTTAACTGTACCAGATCCAAATGGAAATTTTATGGTTGTAACGGATGCATCGGGAGAAGGCCTTGGAGGTATTCTATTACAGAATAACCATGTCATAGCTTATGAAAGCAGAAAGCTTAAGTTACATGAACAGAATTATGCTCCACATGACCTAGAGCTCACTGCCATTGTACATGCACTTCAAATGTGGAGGCATTACCTTTTAGGCAAACCTTTTGAGTTAAAAACTGACCATCTGGGGTTGAAGTATATTTTTACTCAGCCAAATTTGAATGCAAGACAACGAAGATGGTTAGAATTTCTGTCTCAGTATGATTTTGATATAAGCTACATCAAAGGCAAGGAAAATAGAGTGGCAGATGCTCTGAGTCGAAGGAAGCATATCTCTGCTCTTATAACGTTAAGAACTCAGTTTAAGGATGAGGTGAAAGATGCCTTGGAATCAGATCCTTATTTCCAGCAAGTTAAAACAACACTTGCTGCAGATCCAAAGGATGTGAGGTATAAAGGATTTCACTTTGATAATGAAGGAATTCTGAGGTTCGAAAATAGGGTCTATATACCTTTGGCAAATGATTTAAGAAGGAAATTGTTAACTGAATTTCATAATTCACCTTTTTCTGGACACCCTGGCATTACGAAAATGCTTGCTGATCTTAAGCAATACTTCTGGAAGGGAATGAAAAAGGATGTGGTGGAATTTGTAACACACTGCTTGGAATGTCAGCGTGTTAAGGCGGAACATATGCATCCCATTGGATTATTGTATCCCCACAAAGATTCCACGAAGACAAATGGCAAGTGATAACGATGGATTTCATTCAAGGATTGCCTATGTCAAGGAATAAGCATGATATCATCCTGGTTGTTGTCGTCGACAAATTAACCAAAGTGGCACACTTCATTGCTGGTAATTTGAAAGATGATGCACCAGTGTTAGCAAGAAGATTTGTACATGAAATTTTCAGATTGCATGGAATACCCGAATTGATCATATCGGACAGAGATCCGAGGATGACATCAAGGTTTTGGCAAAATGCTTAATGCGGCCTTGGGAACTAAATTAAACTTCAGCTCTGCATATCATCCAGAGATGGATGGACAGACCGAGAGAGTCAATCAAGTTTTAGAGGACATGTTAAGAATGTATTGCATGGACCAGCAGTATAAATGGGAGGAATACCTTCCACTGGTTGAATTTGCCTACAATAATACATATCATGCCTCTTTAAAAATGGCACCCTTTGAAGCATTGTATGGAAGAAAATGCAGAACCCCATGTTAGGGGGACAACGTAGAGGACAGAGAGGTAATTGGGCCAGAAATCCTCAAGGAAATGGAACAACAAATCAAAATGATTCGGGAACATCTAAAGGAGGCTGCCAATAGGCAGAAGAGTTATGCAGACTTAAAGCGGGTTGATAGGAATTATAAACTTGGTGAGAAGGTCTTTCTTCAGGTTAAGCCGAAAAAGAGCTCAATAACTTTTGGCAAGGCTGCCAAGTTGTCGCCACGTTACGTGGGACCTTTTGAAATTGTTGAAATAATCAACCACAGCGTAGCTTATCGTCTAGCATTACCTCCTTTTTCACAAATGCATGATGTTTTTCATATTTCTTTGCTTAAGAAATACGTAATGTGATTTATCACATGTGCTGAATTGGAATTCCTTGCAGGTCCAAGACCCAGGAATAATCGTGATTAAGCCCATTCGAGTGCTGGGAACTCACCAGTTGTGCTTAAGAAATCGTGAAGTGAATCAATGTAAGGTCCAGTGGGACCAGTTTAGCGAAGAAAGTGCAACTTGGGAAAATCTCAAAGAAATGAGATCTGCTTTTCCATACTTGTTTGATCGAAATTGAAATTCAAAAAAATGATAATTCTACCAAATTTAGACAATTATTGGTCTATTTTACAGTTGTCTTAAAACACTATTTTAAAGAGTGAATCTGTTTTTGGTATGAACTTATGAATGGAAGGACAATAACTGAATTTTGTCCTAGAAACTCCTTGAATTGGTTAATTTGATCATCGGGACGATGATTCTTTAAGAAGGGAGGAATGTAACACCTTGATTTTTGTAAGTTATCATGGTAATTACTTTTCATGATGTTGTAACTGCAGAAATGAAGATAAATATGTTAAGACACATCTTTTGATCTTAGAGGAATGTGTTGCTGATCTGGACCCTTGTTTGTTGTAACTTGATACTTGGGACAGAAGTTATTGCTTATGATTGCTTGTGTGACAACAGATTTGATTGCTTGATGAACTCTATTCGATTTGATTGACACACCTTGAATCAATTCCATTGATCAAGGTATGTTGTGACCTTCTTGTGATCGCTTTGTAGATTTACTTTTAAACCAGACTGAAGGTTGATATAAATGTTGCAGCACTTGATTTCAGGTATAAATATCTGGTACGTAGATGCCAATGAAAAAGGTTCGATTCTCGAACCGCACACCGTTGTAACACTAGACCACGTAAGGCGATAAAGGCCTGGATGCGGGTGGCTCAGGTATGTGGAACATGGGACGAAACGTCCTGCATAGTGTTGAATATGAATGTCAGTCGGAAGGACTTGATTGGAAACTAATTAATTAAATAATAGGGGATTAAACCCTAACCTACCCCTAAGTTTTATCTAATATCCTAACTACTATCCTATATGGATTTTAGATTTTATAAGGGTGAAAATAGATGTAAATCCTACTAACCTATGAACTAGGCGAATGACCTAGATATGGACTATTAAAATCCTAAACTAATCCTAACCTAAGGAAGGGGACGCATAGACCCATGTGGATGGAAAGGATAAGGGGAAGGTAAGAAATTTATTAGGACAATAAATAATGTCCTTACAAGTTTTAGCGCCAAGTTTGGCGGGAACAAGAAAAAGTTGGAGGCATCCAACTAGCTAAGTGGCTAAAAAGGAATTACATGCAAAATTTGAAAAAGGAAACTCACCAACCTGAGTCGGCGGTGGCGTGAGGAATGAGGAAAAAGCACTGCATTCAATGCATTCAATGACCTTGGTCTTAGCGACCAGCTCACCTTGGAAAGAGGAAAAAGGAAATTTGTTTGTTATTGTGTGCAATCGGATTTTAGTTGCTCTGCATTTTGTTCTTCCATGGTTCTGTCGAACCTGCTGTTATTTTTGGTTATTACCTCTGTTCTTGGAGAAGCTAGGCTATTTTTGGAGCCTGTGGAAGTTAGGGGACTGTTTGGAAAGCTTTACTTTGCTATCGTGTGGAGAAAGAATAGCTCCTCGTGGGCGGTTTTCTTCGAGAGCTTCAAGAAAAATTACGGGCATGTTGAGCCCTTCTCCTTAAACCATTTGCTTTTGCTTAATCGTCTCATTAAAACAACCCTGCTCTTATGAAGGGGGGGTTTTGGTTATTCGATTTTCTTTGTTATGTTGAAGTGATTTTGGGTTGAGTCATTTTCTTTGCTGTATGCGACTTGAATATTTCTTTGCAAAATGGGTAAATGAAATGAATCTGTTCTTGTTGTATGAGTCTGCATTGATAGTATTGTGTAATCGTTTCTATTACCCATTATGGATTCGAGTTGGTGAATGTACCAACGATGTGAGTATTGTTTTCTGAGTTCTGTGCATTCTTGTAAAAATGGAAGGATAAAAGGATTCGATATGACCTCTGGTTTGAGCTGTCATTATAAAACGAACTCGACTTGGGTATTCTTGTGTATTTTGAAGAAAATGAGTGTTTCTTTACTGAAATTATTAAGGAAACGAGTTTTCTCTTTCTGTTGTTTTAAATTCTGAAAGTAATGGTAATTGGGTTTCATTGTGCATTATGGGTTCGGTTTGATGGAAGTGATAGTGATATGTAGATTGTTTTCTGAGTTCTGTGCGTGAATGGTTTTAAAAAAAAACGTGAGAATGCTTGATGGAACTGTGCGTGAGTTATTTTCTCTGGTTGTATTACAGCATAGAATACAAATTCTTTGGGACAGTGGGCTTGTTTCATCGTTTTACTCTTACGCAATTTAAAATGATTAAATGCCTCCGTATTTGGTTTGAAATCAGTGAAAGAATTTGTTTTAGGAACTATTTACCTAATTCTAGAACTGAGTATCTGGGTATCTACCGGATGGAATAGAGTTTACTATTTCGAGTCTCTTTTAGACTCGATGATGAAATTATATGTATATATATATATATATATATATATATATATATATTCAAACTGCATTCTAGACTTCTTGTTGTTTCATCAAGACCGAACTGAAGTGGGATTCTTACCTTGAATGTTTGAAAATGAATCTTTTTACCAATATGGTGAAACTCATGATTTCGTAGCTAGCTGTACATTCTTGTTGTTCAGGTCTAGCTGAAATGCTTGTTTTTGATGAAACGTTGCTGATAAAACTAGTTGTACATTCTTGCTTGTTTATACCTAGACGTGAATGTCTGTAGAGTGAAATATTTAAAAGGAAATGACTGTGCTTAGAGGTTTTTGGGATACTGAAGTATACTAATCAGAATGAATCATACTATTGGATTATGTCTGTTCTAAATAGTGGATATTTGGTTAGACAGTGAGAAGAAGTAATATGATTCTTCTTTCTATTATTCGATTATTGATTTTATTTACTTCTCTTTGGACTGTTATCATTGATTGATATCACGTTGGATTAAATTCTCAGTACAGTCGATGAGGAAAGGAAAGGGAGTGTGGATGGATAATTTGAATTAATGTTCATTTCTTCTCTCATACAGTTGGAAATCTGTAATCATTATGGAACGAATTTTGTATTGCTTTGGTTTAAGCATCTGCATTTTATTGTTGTTTACTTTTCTCATCAGTGTTTGATTGCTTGAAATCAAATGGGTCGCATGAATGGAAAGGAAAGTAATTCGGTTTATATTTTCAGTCAATTTTATCTTTTGAAATTATAACTAATGTAAGGGAATGGAATTGATAGCATTTATGTTAGAACAACAGTATGCATAATTGTGTTATTAGTTCTTACAGATGTTTGTAATCTGGAACTGTTTGAAGGAAATTACTTCTTGTAGTAATTATTGGGAAAGAGGGCAGTAATCCTATCTTTTCTGATTGGGAGGGTAATTAGATGATTGAGTTGTTATGCTGGTCATCCTTTTTGATACTTAATTCTTGAATGATGTTCATATTAACGTTTCATAAAAGTAGGGTTCTTTTATTGAGACAGTTAATTAAAAGCACTTCATTTTAATGACAAGTGCTTAATATGCTCAGTTCAATGAACTGACCCGTGCAAGTAATTTTGCAGATGGAACTTGAGTATAAACGAAGACATGGTTGTTTTCTGATACTTCTTTTGATTAACTGAAGATGGATTGTAATTGATAACTATTACTCCTCTACGAGGAAATGAGAAAAGAAGAAATTACATTCTTCTAACTTATGAGTTGTAATGTTGTTTAATATAAACAAAGTCCAGTCATTTGGACTGGCAAATGTATAGATTGTAAAGCCGATGGATGAATACAAGTACGAGTGTGATATTTTTAATGACTGTATCAGTTTGATATTGTTGAATAAGTTTGAGAATATAACATTATTCCTTGATTTGGAATTATTCAAATGTTAATGGATGGATTTAAAAGGGAATAACATCTATTCTTTACCTAAATGCAACTTTTACGTTGAAATGTGCAATTAGTTCATACTTGGGTTAAGATGAATTTTAAATTGACATCAAAAAGGATTTAGGTAAACATGATCTCTTAATTGAAAGGTATTCGGGATTAGCTTGAAAGCTAAGGAATATCAAATAACTTAGGAGCAGCCGAACCTTATATTCGGACTCCGTTAATAGCCTCGAATGTTTAAAATTCAGAAAATAAGGATATGGGAAAACATATCTATTGTTAACAGACCTTAACTATGTAAGGTTAAGGAGGATAAATGAATAAATTCATTTAAAATTAGACCTCGTTTAAATGACGTCTAATAAGATGGAATTCTGAATTTGTTTACAGTTGTGGAAAACTTGGTTAAGTTTAATAGGTTAAACTTATTAAGTTTATCGATAATGGGCTGATTAGTCCAAAGATTAAGAAAGGAACCAAGTAGAGAAAATGCAACCCTTCGGTATGAAGGAGGAGATGCGTAGTAAGCTAGAAGATGGATTAAGTCTCTTAGCTACATACAACTGTAACAAGAACGAGAATAAAGGATCAGCATGGCTGCTGAAAGTTGATCTTAAATATTAAGATCATAACCAAATCACAATTGAGTTGGATGTGTACTCTCGATGAGAGGATTCCGTAGGACATTGACATACGCCAGCTACAATATAGTGTCTTCATGAAGGCGGGGCCTTCATGACGACACAATGTTATAGCTGACATATTACAATGCCCTCCCGAATTAAATCATCAAGTTTACATAAGCTGGATACTAAGTTCTTAGATGGGGATAGGAATGTGATCACGCATACGAAGTGACTCCGGAGGACTAAAGGTAACTAGACACACGGAGTCGTCTAGGGATGACATCGTATGTCTGCGTATCTTTAGTTACCATGAGTAACTTCCTATACTCGTTCATATTGCTAGTTGGGGTTAGAGCTTGACCTTAAATGGAAGGACTGGAAGAGACCAGGAAAGACCATTCTAGATAATAGATGAAGTGAGGTGAAGGACGTATTCCAATGATGTGTACCACATCTAGGAATATGATCATGCAAAGCATGTGAAAATCTTTGGCCAAAGTATCGCAAGTGCTGGTTGCGTTGTCCTAATCACCTAGTTTAAGATGCAGGATGTCAGATGAATATCAGTAATAGATATTCAGATAGGCTTCTTAAATGGATCACTTCGATAACCGGAAATGGTAAGAGAACCTTGTATATTTATTATACTATGCATGAATTAACATGAAGGATCGGTAAGTCGCCGAGTCATGAAATGAGAGATCGCTGAAACTCCGAGCCATAAAATGGGAGATCGGTAGTTCTGCGAGTCATTTACAGCAGCATATGGTATCATTATATGATTGAATGGCATTGAATGTGTGTTCCATATTGCAAATATGTGAACAGAAGAACATTAGTTTTAAAAGGAAATTGTGTGATCAAACGCATCAATAACTTCGGTGGAGAAACTAGGCAAGTCAAGAATTGCCCCAAAAGGCACATTTTGATTTGTATGGACAACATTATTCCCATAATGCACTTGTCCATGTCTTATCCATTCGTTCAGCCTTTCTTTTTAATTTCATTGCAAGTTTAGTAGAAATAAAGCATTCAGTAGCTCCAGTATCAAAAAGTATGACTACATGTGTACCGAATAACTTACCCGGAACTTCTATAGGCGTAACTTGCTTTTCAGCTTGTGCATTAGCCACCGCAAAGTGTATCCTATCTACTATGATCGGATCATCCTTTTTCGAGAGGATAGTGACTCGCGTAATGGTCCTTTCCACGGTTGAAGCATCCTCCAACCGCCCTTTCCTAGGCTCAAATTTGTTACCAGACTTTGAAGTTATCATTACGGCTTCCATAGGACTTTTGTCCATTACACTAACTTTTGTGAAGTTGTTCCACACACTATTTACAGGTTTGTTCATTCACAAATTTCTTGTTGTTATCTACAACAATTTTGTTTTTCACACCAAACCTTTTCCAAGGCCCCCTTTTGGGTGCGAGAGATGAAGAAGAATTGGGAATCTTCTTCCTTATCTCTTCCCTATGAGCAGAAATTGCTCTCAATTTCTGTTCCTGTCTTATTGCCTTTTCGACAACTCCTTCCATGGTGGTTGGACCGTGGACATCCACTTCACCACCAATGATGGGATTTAGTCCCATTATGAACTTTCATATTCTGAACTTCTCGTCAGCTTGGTACTGCGGCACATACTTAAGGAGTTTAGTAAACCCTTCCCAATATTCATCACCGTCAGCCTTCCTTGCGACCAGTTCTGAAATTCAGTCATTTTCCTATCAAAATAGAGTTGAGGCAGCCATCGTTGCCTAAAGTAACCCTTAAATTGATCCCAAGTTATGTCTGATTCGACAATATTCAACTCAACCTTACGGTTGTCCCACCATGATGATGCTTCATGAGAAAGCTGATATGCTCCCCATATCGCTTTGGTCTCTTCGGAGAAGTTTCTTATTGCAAAGTACTTCTCCATTTCACTGAGCCAATTCTCAGCTCCATCCCCAAGGGTTGTTCCATCAAACTTTGGAGGACTTATTCTCTTTATGTCATTTGTAAGTTCAGCTACTAATCTTGCCCTTTTATTTTCAGGATGATTAGGAGCATTCACATTACTATTATCAACACCCGGATTCCCTCCATTGGTGTTGTCCACAGGAGGTGGCTGATCATTTATATCAGCTTCTTCTTCCTCCTCTTCATTGCCCATTGATTGTTCCAAAACAGTCAAACGATCTCTCGTGTCTAGTAGGGCAGCAAGGATTTCATCCATCTTTTGAGCGATGCTTCTTCTCCACCCGATAACGGGTTGTTCGCAGCATTTCCTCTTGTTCTGACCATTTTCTGTTCAATAAGAAAATGTAAACCTTATTAAATTGTGGACTCATTAGGTCCAAGAGCTGCAACCTTCAGCTCTGATACCAAGATGTAACATCCCCATTTTAAGATACTAGAACAAGGGAATTTTTTTTTTTTTTTATACAACGTTCCCTGTTATGAATTATATAATTCAAACACACGTTCAAGTTTTAATAATTGTTCTCTGTCCAATTAATGCAGTTTGGATCACACAATTTCCTTTTAAAACTAATGTTCTCTGTTCACATATTTGCAATATGGAACACACATTCAGTGCCATTCAATCATATAACAGATTCCATATGCTGCTGTAAATGACTCGAAGAACTACCGATCTCCCATTTTATGGCTCGGAGTTTCAACGATCTCTCATTTCATGACTCGGCGACTTACCGATCCTTCATGTTAATTCATGCATTGTATAATAATATACAGGGTTCTCTTACCGTTTCCGGTTATCGAAGTGATCCATTTAAGAAGCCTATCTGAATATCTGTTACTGATATTCATCTGACATCCTGCATCTTAAACTAGGTGATTAGGACAACGCAACCAGCACTTGCGATACTTTGGCCAAAGATTTTCACATGCTTTGCATGATCATATTCCTAGATGTGGTACACATCATTGGAATACGTCCTTCACCTCACTTCATCTGTTATCTAGAATGGTCTTTCTTGGTCTCTTCCAGTCCTTCCATTTAAGGTCAAGCTCTAACCCCAACTAGCAATATGAACGAGTATAGGAAGTTACTCATGGTAACTAAAGATACGCAGACATACGGTGTCGTCCCCTAGATGACTCCGTGTGTCTAGTTACCTTTAGTCCTCCGGAGTCACTCCGTATACGTGATCACATTCCTATCCCACCAAGAACTTAGTATCCAAACTTGTAAAACTTGATGATTTAATTCGGGGAGGGCATTGTAATATGTCGGCTATAACATTGTGTCGTCATGAAGGCCCGCTTCATGAAGACACCATATTATAGCTGGCGTATGTCAATGTCCTACGGAATCCTCCATCGAGTACACATCCAGCTCAAGTGTGATTTGGTTATGATCTTAATATTTAAGATCAACTTTCAAACCCATGCTTGATCCTTTATCTCGTTCTTGTTACGGTTGTATGTAGCTAAGAGAGACTTAATCCATCTTCTAGCTTACTACGCATCTCCTCCTTCGTACCGAAGGGTTGCATTTCTCTTACTTGGTTCCTTTCTTAATCTTTGGACTAATCAGCCCATTATCGATAAACTTAATAAGTTTAACCTATTAAACTTAACCAAGTTTTCCACAACTGTAAACAAATTCAGAATTCCATCTTATTAGACGTCATTTAAATGAGGTCTAATTTTAAATGAATTTATTCATTTATCCTCCTTAACCTTACATAGTTAAGGTTCATTAACAATAGATATGTTTTCCCATATCCTTATTTTTGAATTTAAACATTCGAGGCTATTAACGGAGTCCGAATACAAGGTTCGGCTTGCTCTAAGTTATTTGATATTCCTTAGCTTTCAAGCTAATCCCGAATACCTTTCAATTAAGATATCATGTTTACCTAAATCCTTTTTAATGTCAATTTAAAATTCATCTTAACCCAAGTATGAACTAATTGCACATTTCAACGTAAAAGTTGCATTTAGGTAAAGAATAGATGTTATTTCCTTTTAAATCCATCCATTAACATTTGAATAATTCCAAATCAAGGAATAATGTTATATTCTCAAACTTATTCAACAATATCAAACTGATACAGTCATTAAAATATCACACTTTTACTTGTATTCATCCATCAGTTTTATAATCTATACATTTGCCAGTCAAAATGATGGACTTTGTTTATATCAAACAACAACATACAACTCATAAAGATAGAAGAATGTAATTTCTTCTTTCTCATTTCCTCGTAGAGGAGTAATAATATCAATACAATCCATCTTGATTAATCAAAAGAAGTATCAGAAAACAACCATGTCTTCATTTTAACTCAAGTTCCATCTGCAAAATTACTTGCACAGGCGGGTCGAGTTCATTGGCCGAGCATATTAAGCACTTGTCATTAAAATGAGGTGCTTTTAATTAACTGTCTCAATAAAAGAACCCTACTTTTATGAAACGTTAATATGAACATCATCAAAATTAAGTACCAAAAAGGATGAACAACATAACAACTCAATCATCTAATTACCATCCCAATCGAGAAAAGATTACTGTCCTCTTTCCCAATAATTATTACAAGAAGTAATTTCCTTCAAACATTTCCAGATTACAAACATCCGTAAGAACTAAAAAATACAATTATGCAAATTGTTGTTCTTTATCATAATGCTATCAATTCCATTCCCTTTCCATTAGTTAGTTAGAATTTTCAAAATTAGATTTTAACTAAATAAAACTTCCAAACCAATTATTTTCCTTTCCTTTCATACTACTTTTAATTTCAAACAATCAAACACTGAAGAGAAAAGTAAACAACAATTTAAATACAAATGCTTAAACCAAAGCAATACAAAATTCATTCCATAACAATTATAGATTTCCAAGCGTATGAGAGAAGAAATGATCATTAATTCAAATTATCCATCCACACTCTTTTTTTTTTCTTCATAATGTACTCTTATCTGAAATTTAATCAAACGTGATATCAATCAATGATAACAATTCAGAAGTGAAATAAAAAATCATTAATCAATAAAGGAAGAAAGGATCATATTACCTCTTTCAGCTTTAAATCTAACCAAATATCCATATCAATATTTAGATCAAGACATAATCCAAAAATGATTCATTAATATATATATAGAAAAGCATATAAAAAATATTCATCTAAAAAATTCATTTTTCATACATAAATTCCAAATAAACAGTAAATGTAATTATTCGATTACAACACATCTCAAAACAAACAAGAACTATCACACTTTCATTCTAATAATGAGAAACAAATTTTTTCTAACTCAAACAAATTTCATTTCATTCCTTTAACTATTTCAATAATAAAACAATAATATAACTCATTTTCATTTTTTTGATGATATAAATAATATATAATATATTATATATATATATATATTGATTCAAATCATTTAAATGAATGTCTCTATTCATAAGTGAATTAATGTTCTACCCATCCCATTATATTTCTAT
>CM031235.1:2224353-2226853 GCA_018340775.1 Taxus wallichiana var. yunnanensis
TCGAGCTCGGGTTTCACGGGAAGGCATGCAAAATGGAAAACTTAGTAGTTTGTTTGGTTTTTCATGCGCTCCGGTTTTCCCTCTGTCTGATCACTGGTTCTTCGCACCAGTCTACTTGGTGTTGCATGGCAAAAATGAGTGTAACTCGCTCTTTTCTGTCGAGAAAAAGTTTATAAGGCATGGAAATAACAAGTTATTGTTGTTGAATCTAACGTGGAAAAAGAGGAGAAGGCTCGAGCTCTTTCAGTGGTCTTCTTCGGATTTTTAAGCAAATAACCAGGCATGTTAGGCCCTAACCTTTAAAAATCTTGCTTTCTTTCAAATGATTTCATTAGAACAACTCTGTTCAGATGATTTTTGGGTTCAGTTGGTTTTTATGGTAGCTTTGTGTGATTTTGTTACTGTATCTTCTTACTGGCTCGATTTTTCAATTAAACCCTTGATGGGTGTGTATTGTGTTTCGAACTGTTGCACTATCTCGTTGTGTTTTGCATTCCGGATAAAGTTTGTGAAATGCATGCAAGAAAGTATACTAAACCTGCTCTTTGGGAGCCCATGAATTGTTTCCTTGTTGGGTTCAGGCTACAGTTGATACTTGCTGTTGATACTTGTCGAAAAGGATACTGTTGGATTTTTGTTTGAATGTTCAGTATAATTCGACTTCTTTGTAAGTTCTGTCGTGGTTATTATAAGTGGTGGTTACTGAATCTTGTTGGGTTTCGCTATAATACTTAAGTTATTTGTGAACGGATAACTTGCTGTGTTTATAGTATTTTAATGCGACCTTGTAGAAGTTGTTTCCCCCCCTTGTGTTGCGATTATGGGATTCAACCCGTTGATAGTTTGCAATATATTTATTTATATACAAAATGACTCTGTGGAGTCCATGGAATGGTTCGTATATTATGGACTACTGTAGAAGCCATGTATGTGAATACTGGTAGTTTGATTCTGTCGGAGTCCTGGAGGGGTAACTGGTATTACGACTTCTGTTATCTTGTTATGAATACCTTCGTTTAGCAATGAATTTTTGTACAGACTCAGTTGGTGTACTTTTTACGTTTCCTCTCTGTGTAAGCTTGAGCGAATATTGTTGTAGAGGCTCAGTTGGAATCCTTGTTACGAAATCAGTATTTTGCTTCTGTATAAGCCTGATTGTGAATATTTATCATTATTGACACGGTTGGAATCCTTAATTTATATTTATCTTGTATATCGGCTTCTGTAGAAGCTTTATCGTGAATACTGTTGTTTGGATTCAGTTGAAATCCTTGATAGGTAACCAGTGTTTCTGCTTCTATATAAGCCTGGTTATGAACACTTATTGTTTTTGGCTCTGTTGGATTCCTTAATGTATATATATATATATCATGTATCTTGGCCTCTGTAGAAGTGGGTCGTGAATACCATACTTTTCAACCTCTGAATGAGTTCAGATGTGAATACGGTATGTTATTATTCTGGTTAGAATTCTTGAATTTGGTATGTGTTTTGTATCCTTCTACTTCTGTAGAAGTCTATTTGAAGAATACCACATGGGTAAGACTCCTTTTTAATCCTGGAGGCGTATGTTATGTTTTCCTTTCTGAATAATTCCAGTTAAATGAGGCTGTGCATGTTGCGTGGATTTAGTATGAATATCTCTACATAGTCATAGGGAAACATCATTTGCTTTAATGTTATTGAGTCTCTTGTTGACTGTCGATAAAAGGGAAGTTCTTTTGATTTCGACCTTGGATCTAAAACCTTACAGTGTTTTAGTAGGGATTAGAATGAGCTGTATGTTGCTGAGAGGGATTGTTGTCGTGTTTGTGCATGATTACGTCCTTGTTGTTGAGGTTTTCTTGTCTTGTGCTTGACTGAGATAAAGAGTTAACAGTTGTGCCTTGACAAGCGATTGCGCTAGCTATTTTCTCGTTTCTTTTAAATAATATGGAAGGTTATGTGGAGTCTATTTTGGATAGAATACTCATCATCACTTTGGCGCTTGTGAGAGCTCTTGTATTGTTGTTGAGTAAGCTACGGATATTGTTTAATTTAAATTTTAACAAAACGTGATGCTTTTCTTGGTCTCGTCATGGCTTTATTCGCATGTGTTTAAGGTGAATGCTTTGCTCTTGGAGAGAGCAGTCAGTGCAGTCATGAGCTTGTTACGAGGAAATATATGAATGACTCGTTTTATTTCTCTTCTGTTGTAAAGTATATGTTGATATAATTTTATCTAACTTTTGGAATTGTTCTAACATACTGATGGAATCATGAATGGTTATGATATTCATTTATTATGTTGAATATATTAGTCCGTCTGATGTTGTTGTCCTTGGGATTCAGATGGATAGTTGTTTTAGATGCATTTGTCTTCTTGGTCACTAACGTTTTGATGAAATATTTGATAGGTATCTAGGACTATTTAGTGACTATAATGTGAGTTACGCGTGTATAGTTTGTTGTATTTCAAGAACATAGTCTGAAATATGTTTACTTGTTTGGTGAAATGATC
>CM031235.1:2236853-2259353 GCA_018340775.1 Taxus wallichiana var. yunnanensis
GCAGTGTGTGCCTATGTCCAAAGCACCTGTGCGTGGATGACTGTGTGCGTGTGTGTGTGTGTGCGTGCTTGTGGCACAATGCAATGCTTTGTGTGTGCGTTTGATTGCCAAGTGTTGTCACCTGTGCGTGTGCGTGTGTAATATGTGTGAAAAAGTGGTGTGAACACTGTGTGTGTGTGTGTGTGTGCGTGTGATGTGTGAACAAATGCAACAATCAAGTGCTGATATGCACTTGCAAGTGTCGTGTGTCTGTGTTGATCGTGTGCGTGTGTGGTGTGCGTGTGCTATTGCTAAAATAGACCTTGTGTGCGTTATGTGCGTGTGCGTGTAGCGTGTGAAGATGTGCATAAAACACTGTTGTGAACAAGTGTACGTGTGTGCATTATCAATGTGCGTGTGTGTGTGTGTGTGGATTGTGCTAATGTGCATGTGCGTGTGAATTTAATGTGCGTATGTTGTGTGTGTGAATGTGCGTGTGCAAGTGTTGTGTGCTTGTGCGTGTGCGTGTGCATGTGATCGTGTGTGCTGTGCGTATTCTGTGCGTGTGAGTGTGCACAATGAGCATTGTAAAGATAGTGCATGTGGGTGCGTTTGAGTGTGTGTGTGTGTGCGTTATCCAAATGTGTGTGTGCGTGTGTTGTGTTCACTATGTGGTGTGTGTCATGTAAAGAAGTGTGCGTGTGCTGTCAAAAATAGTGTGCGTAATGTGTGTGCACCAAAGAATGTGTGTGCGTAAGTGCTTCATGGGTGTTACTTGTGTGTGCTTGTGTGTGTTTGTAAAGGATTTTTGCTAAAGTGCTGAACGTGTGCTTCATGTGCGTGTGGTGTGAAATTCATATGGAATGATAAGTGCGTGCGTGCATGTGTGTGCAGTGTGTGTGTGTGTGTGTGACTTGTGCACCTGTATTAGCGTGTGTGCGTGTGTAATGAGCGTTTCTACTGTGTGTGTGTGTGATGCGTACGGGTGTGCCTGTGGAGTGTGTTTTGCTGTGCAAAGTGTGCGTGCAAGTCATAGCATATGTGTGCAGTGTGAAAACTTAAAATGTGTGAGCTGAATTATGCTCCTCATGATTTGGAGCTTGCGTGCGTAATGTGTGTGTGCACTTGCAAGTGCGTGTGTGTGTTTACTGGGAAACCTTTGTGCGTGTGCAAACTGTGCCACTGTGGTTGAAATGCGTTTTCACTCAACCTAATGTGCATGCCGTGTGTGTGAAAGTGGTTAGAATTTGCGTGTGCGTGTGCGTATGATTTTGTATTAGCTATATCAAAGGTGCATGTGAGAATGTGTAGTGTGCATGCTGTAAGTGCGTGGTGTGCACATTTCTGCTCTTATAACATGTAAGAACTGTGCGTTTGCGATGAGGTGTGTGTGTGCCTCAAAATGTGCGTGTGCATGTGTGTGTGCAAGTGTGTGCGTGTGCTGTGCGTGTGCCTAATGATGAAAGGTGTGGTGTGCATGTTTGATGTGCGTGAAGGAATGTGTGCGTGCGTGTGAAAATGAGTGTATGTGCATGTTGCAGTGCGATTTGAGTGTGAAGTGTGTTAGTTGAATTTCATGTGTTCACCTTGTCTCTTGTAACACTCGATTTTGTATGTTAACTTGGTGAATGTTTTACATACTGTTATAGCTGCTGAAATGAAGGCAAACATGTTAAGATATGTTCTGATCTTAAGAGAATGTGTTGCTAACTTGGATTCTTGCATGCTGTGATTTATTGCATAGGACAGCAGTTATTGTACTTGTGTGTTTGCTGATGTGACGACAAATTGTCGTATACTTGCTAAACTCTTGTTGCTGATTGACAGCATACCTTGAATCAATTCCATTGATCCAAGTATGTTGAGGTCCTCTTGTGATTTCTGTGTCGATTCACACTTGAACCGAACCGAGATTGTTATGAGCGTGCGGCGCTGATTGCGATGAGCAGCTGGCACATAGATGCCAATGACAGGGGGTTCGATTCTTGAACCTGTCTTGTCGAACTTGGGACCTCGTGAGGCAAGAAATGCTGACACGGGTGGCCTTGGCACGTGATCCAAAGGGCACGGGCGTCTGCTCTGCATTAACGTGAATGTTAGTAGGGAGGCTGGATGGAAGTTGTTAGTGTTAGTGGTTAGTATGAATTAAACCTAAACTAATCCTAAGTCCTAACATGCATCCTACACTACTATCCTAAGTGGATTTTTAAATTAAAAAAAAAAAAGGAAAATAAAACCTAAGGCTAAACTAAGACCTAGGTTGAACACTTTATGCAACCTAAACTAATCCTAATCTAAAAGGGCACGCAGACCCTTGGAAGGAAAGGATAAGGATGGAAAGGGCATTCATTGGCATTTAATAAACAGTCCATACGTGGACAGCGCCAGTTTTGGCGGGGCAGGTAGGAAATAGAGGCATCTATTTGGAGATAGAGCCAAATTTGATTTTGCATGGAAATTTGAAAATTGAGTTCGCCAACCCAAGTGGCGGTGGCGTGGAAAAGTAAGGAAAAGGCGAGAGCCTTTAATGCATTAATTGTTTTGGTCCTCGCGACCAGCTTCGCCTTGGAAAGTGTATGAGGAATTTGATTTTCATTGTTTGATTTGGTTTTGCAAAGTTGCTCTGCATTTGGTTTTTGAGTGCAGTTCGGTCAGACCAGCTCTTGGCATTTGACATTTTCTTGGAGATTTGGAGGCTGTTGCTAAGCCTGAAGAAGAAAGGAGTGTTGGGAAGTTTGTGTTGTCGCTGTGGAAGGAAAAACGCAGCAAACAAAGTTTTCTTCGAGTTCAGGAGAAGAGATTACAGGCATGTTAAGCCCTTCTCTTTAAAAACTCTTGCTTTGTTTAAGTGTCTCATTAAAACAACCCTGCTCTTGGGTTTTGATTCTGTGACTGTTGTCGAGTCGATTCGAATTGGGTTTCATCGATTCTTGCTTCTTTTTGTTTGGAAAATGATATGATGAATCGTTCTGGTTGCTCGGTTTTGATTTGTATTTGCTCGAATCAAATTGGAGATGAATTATTGTATTGGTTATTGACTGTATGGAGGTTTGAAATAGATATTTCTTTCACTGTTCGTGTTGTTGAAATTGGTACAGGCCGTGTAATCGTTCCTTATAGTGAAATTGTTTCCTTAAATGTAATCTTTTCTTTGCTATTGTGTTGGGAACTGTCCTTGTATGTAAAAGAAAAAGGAAGTGAAGATACAGCTGTGTATATTGCTATGAATTGGGTTTCATTGAATCTGGCTGTCATTTTGGAAATAATAAGAAATATTGCATCTGACTGCTGAGTTTAATTGTTTTTGTATTCTCGAAAGAAATACCTTCCGTGTGTCTTGGTCATTTGACAGTAACGGAAATTCGATATGTGTATTTTGGGACTGTACACTTATTATGAGTTGTTTTCACTATTGAAACAATTGTTTATTGCTAACGAACTGGAAGGAAGGAAATAATAGTTGTTGAAGTAGTTCTTATTGAAAATTTCTTTAAGAAAGTAAATCCTTTTCCTTGTATTGTTTTGGATTTTGGATGGAAGTGGCATTCGGGTTTCCTTTGAGTAATTGAACTCGAATTGAATGAAGTATTAGCATTATTTTTATTGTTGTACCTTTTTCTTGAGTAGGAACTAAACGAATACGTACTGGGTATTCGTGAAAGTAGGAAAAAGTTGATTGTTTTCCTCCTGAAGTTATTAATGGATTTCGTTTCTCCTTGTTGAGAGAATAGGGTGGTTTTATTGTGTTTTATAGATGCTGTTTGGTCTTCCTGTTCGGACTGATTGACAAAATTACAATTGGTTGTATTTTGTGCAAAGAATGATTATATTTCCTTATGCTGTAATGGAAAATTGATTTCATTGCGTCCTATAGTTGAGGTTTGTCCTCCTGTTTGGAACTGTCTGGTGAATGCGAACTTGACTTGGATTTATGTTTTAAATAAATGGAAAATGTGGAAATCAGCTTGTTTTTTAGTTGTCATTGTACAAAATTACGCATTAACACCCTACGCGGGTTTGCCTTTATTAAGGTATTGAAATATGAATGTTATATTTTGAGTTCTGTACCTCATTAAGAAAATGGAGAATGTTGTTTTGGAGTTAACGGTTGATCGAGATAGAACTCGAGTTGGATATCCATTGTTGTGGTATACTAGATTTAAATTGTATTTCAACTATGTGAGTTTGCTTTTCAATAAGAATGATTTGTTTTGTATCTTTATAATTTGAGTTGTTTTTGCTTAGATGAACACAATTTGGGTGTTTGAGTTCATTTTGGTCAAAAGGATTGTTCTTAATGAAATTTTAGAGAAATGAATTCTTATCTTTTTGCTATTTTGACTTGAAAAATAATATTGGAACTTTAAGGTGCATAAGAATTTGGTTTATTTGTGAGTAATGATATGTGTAATTGTTATTATGAATTGTATGCGTTCATGGATATAAAAAGTCATATGAGTAAGTGATTGCGTGATTGTATAACTGTTTGTTTGGTTAACAATACAGTGAGAGAAGTATGGAATCTTCTTTAGTATAGTAAATATATGGTTACATTATATTGGTACATAATGTTGTATAACTTTTTGGATATTGCTTTCAAATGAAGTATGGATATGGATGATGAATTCTTCCCTGTTTTCATTTAAAGCTGATTATAAATGAAATTATTCTTGCTGCCGGAAAGTGAATTCCGAATGGATTTTGTAAGTTTCACTCTGAACTGTTATCTTGATTTGTCTTTCGTTTGGATTCCACTGTTAGGACAGTCATGTGGAAAGAAATAGAGATATGAATGAATGACTTGGAAAAATGATCTTTTCTTCTTTTTCATTTAGTTGGAAATCTAGAATTAAGTGAATAATGAATTTTATAGTGCTTAGATAGGAGCAACTATATGCATTGCTTTGTTCACTTTCTTGTCTATACTTGATTGCTTTGAATTTAATATGATGCATGAACCGAAAAGGAAAGTAATGAGTTTACATTTGATTAGTTTCATCCTTTGCATTTATTATTAATGAAAGGCGTGGAAAGGATAACTTGTATGTTATACAGCGTAAGCTACTTGTATTCCTAACTTTAAAATATTGTGAATTGAGACTTGATACTGATTATGTTATGTGGAAACGGGACAGCAGTTCCTTGGCTGATTGTGATGATATTTTGATAGTTCAGTTGTTATGCTGATCTTTCTTTTGTGCCTATTTCGTGATTGATGTTTAACTGTCGTTTCATAAAAGCAGGGTTCTTTTATTGAGACAGTTAGTTGAAGCACCTTATTTTAAGGATAAGTGCTTAATATGCTCAGTTCATTGAACTGACCCGTGCAATTCATTTTGCAGATGGAATTTGATTAGAATGAAGACTTGGCTGTTTTCTGATGCTTTTGATTTGATGATGTATTGAAATTGTTGCTTTTATTCCTCTTCGAGGAATTGTGAAAAGAAGAAAATATATTCTTCTGTCCATGAGTTGTATGGATGTTTTATATAAACTATGCCCAATCAGCTGGATTGGCAAATGTACAGATTATGACTTGAAATATTGAATACAATTACAAGTGTGATATTTTCAATAATTATATCAGTTTGATTTTGTTGTCTAAATTGGAAATATAATGTTATTTCTTGATTTGGATTTGTTTATTGTCCTTGGATGGATGTTAAATGGAAACTGATATCTATTCTTACCTAAATGCAACTTTTAAGTTGAAAAATGCAATTAGTTCATACTTGGGTAAAGATGAATTTTTAATTGACATTAAAAGGATTAAGAAGAATATGATTCCATAATCGGAAGGTATTCGGGATTAGCTTAGGAGCTAAGGAATATCAATTAACTTGAGTAATCGAACTTCGCTTTGAACTCCATTAATGATCCCGTTTGATAAATTCGAGAATAAAGGATATAGGATAAATATATCCATAACTAATGGACCTTAACTATAATGTTAAGGAGAACAAATGAATACATTTCTTGGGAATTAGACCTCGTTTAAATGACGTCTAATAAGTTAGAAATTCTGAATTTATTACGATTGGAAAATCTTGGCTAAGTTTAATAGGTTAAACTTATCACGTCCGTCGATGTGGGACTGCTTAATCTAATGATTAAGAAGTGAACCAAGTAGGGAAATGTAGCCCTTCGATACGAAGGAGAAGATGCATAGTAAGCTAATGGACGGATTTAGTCCCTCTTGGCTATATACAACTGTAACGGAAACGAGGATCAAGGGATCAACGTGGATGCTGAAAGTTGATTTTAATTATTAAATCGTATCCAAATCACTTGAGCAGGATGTGTATTCTCGATGGGAGAATTCTGCAGGACATTGGTATACGCCAGCTACAGCAAGGTGTCTCCATGAAGATGGGGTCTTCATGACGACACACTGTTGCAGCTGACATATTGCAATGCCCTCCCGAATTAAAACATCAAGAATACATAGGCTGAATGTGTAACTGTGGACAGGGGATAGGAGTATGATCTGGTATACGGAGTGACTCCGGAATACTAAAGATAACTAGACACACGGGTCGTGGGGAAACGACACTGTATGTCTGCGTATCTTTAGTTACCGGGAGTGCCTTCCTATACTCGTTCATATTACTAACTGTAATTGGAAGTTTAAACTAACCTTAAACGAAGAGGACTGGTAGGAACCAGGAAAGACCATTCTAGATAACAGGTGAAGTGAAGTGAAGGACGTATTCCGTTGATGTGTATCACATCCAGGAATATGATCATGCAAAGCATGTGAAAATCTTTGGCCAAAGTATCGCAATTGCTGGTTGCGTTGTCCTTATCACTTAATTTAAGATGCAGGATGTCAGATGAATATCAGTAACAGATATTCAGATAGGCTTCTTAAATGGATCACTTCAATAACCGGAAACGGTTATGAGAATAGGTATATATAATATACCATGCATAAACAAACATGAAGGATCGGTTGTTGTCATGAACATGAAGGATCATTGAAATGAAATGAAGGATCGTTGAAACTCCGAGCCATGAAAATGGAAGATCGGTAGTTCCTCGAGTCATTTACAGCATATAGAATCTTTATAAGATTGAATGGCATTGAATGTGTCTTCCATATTGTAAATATGCGAGACAGGGGAACATTCATTTTAAAAAGAAATTGTGTGATCAAACTGTGCTTTTTGGGCGAGAACAATTATTAAAACTTGAACGTATGTTTGAATTTTATAATTCATGGTTAAGGCGGAACATATACACCTGCTGGGTGTTATATCCTCATAGCATACCTTTGCAAAGACAAATGGCAAGTAATAACCATGGATTTTTACAAGGATTACCCATGTCCGGAATAAACATGATGTTATCCCGGTAGTTGTAGATAAACCGACTAAGGTAGCTCATTTCATCACTTTGGAAATCTAAAGGATGATTCACCGGTGCTTGGCCAAAAGATTCGTACACGAAATTTTCAGATTACATGGTGTACGAGAATTAATTATATCGGCGAGGGGATTCAAGAATGACGTCAAGGTTTTGGCAAACACTTAATACAGCTCTTGGAACGAAACTAAACTTCAGATTACGCATATCATCCGAAACGGATGGAAAAAGCGAGAGGGTAAATCAAGTGTTGGAGGACATGTTGAGAATGTATTATATGGATCAACAGTATAAATGGGAAGAGTATCTTCCATTAGTTGAGTTCGCATATAACAACACATATCATTCATCTCTCAAAATGGCACCATTTGAAGCACTTTATGGAAGAAAGTGCAGAACTCCTGTTAGCTGGGATAGTGTTGAGGATAGAGTGGTAATTGGACCAGAGATTCTCACAGAAATGGAACAGCAAGTTAAGCTGATTCGTGAATGATTAAAGGAAGCAACAGATAGGTAGAAGAGTTATGCTGACCTTAAGTGGGTTGATCGAAGGTTTGAGCTTGGTGAGAAGGTTTTTCTTCATGTTAAACCCAGAAAGAGTTCTATAACTTTTGGCAAGGCTAACAAGTTGTATCACCTCGATTCATGGGACCCTTCGAAATTGTCGAAATAATCAATCCTGTAGCTTATCATTTAGCATTACCACCTGATTTATCTCGCATGCATGATGTTTTCCATATTTCCTTGCTTAAGAAATACGTTTTAGATCTGTAACATGTTTTAAATTGGAATTCCTTGCGAGGTCAAGACCCGGGAATAATCTGGTTAAACCCACACGAGTCTTGAAACTCGCCAATGCATTTAAGAAATCGTGAAATACAGCAATGTAAGGTCCAAGTGGGACCAGTTTAACGAAGAAAGTGCAACTTGGGAAAATCTTGAAGAGATGAAGATTGCTTTTCCTTTTCTTTTCAATGAATGAAATCATTGAGAAAACATTTCTTTTTCAAACTTATTTTTTTAAGTAATGAAAAAATGTGTTAATGACATGCCAATTGCATTTAAGAAATTGTAAGGTCAAGTGGGACCGGTTTAACGAAGAAAGTGCAACTTGGGAAAATCTTGAAGAGATGAAGATTGCTTTTCCTTCTCTTTTTCAACAGAATGAAATCAGTTGACAAAACATTTCTTTTATGAACTTATTTTTTTTTAAGTTTATATGAAAGCCAGATGGAGGCAAACATTATTCAGGCTGAATAAAATGTGTTGTGACATTGATTTCTGGAACTATTCAAGTTGGAAAATAGTCGCATTGTTTTGTGAACTAATAAATTGGTTGACCTAAAGGTTAATTGAATATGTAATCATCGGGACGATAAATCTTTTAGGAGAAGCATGTAACACCTGCTTCCTCCCGAGCATACAAGTGTTGATATGTGATTTCTTTTGTAAAAGGATGTGTTCCTTTGAGAAGTCATGCTTGATATGGACCGTATCTTCTTAGAAATCGAGATCTTTTCTTGAGTGATATGACTAGACTCTTTTATTTCTTTCATTTTACACACGAGTTTAATCGATCTCGGAATGAATTATGGAGTTATCCATCTATAAGACCTAGCCTTGGATCAGTGGTATTGATCCAAGTGGTGCTTTAAGTTTATTCGTGATGAATTAAAATTATAGACCTTAGCGGGTTGCAAGTGCGGATGCATTGAATAAGCTAGTCCGGAGTATAACTCAGGCTGATCATGTTAAATGAACTGGTGCCCGATATCGTGATATATCTGGAAGGTCTTGATCATGGACTAGGTAATAATTCAGTTACATAAAATTCAATAGCCTATTGGCAGTACAGGAGTGAACCCTGTTCGTGAATGTATGTTGTAGGTTCTTTTACGAGCATTTGAAATGTTAGACCTAACTAGATTTATTAAGGTTAGTAACCTAAAACTAAACTTTAACCTAGGGGATTAGATTAGTGTTAATCTAACCTAGGCCTAAGCTATAAGCTAATGTTCTAAGTTAGTATCTATGTGTTAAGAGGTTAGACTAAGTGTTATCCTAAATCCTAACCTAAGTTACTAACCTAACTAATGAACAAGGAAGAAAGGGGACCTATGGAAGGGTGCGAGCCATGGGCAGCAGTTTCGATGGCATTAAATGCAGGGATAAGCATGAAGGACAGGTAATTTGATAGAAGTTTTAACGGCTAGCAAGAGCCGACGTGGCAGAGTCGCCAAAGTTAGAAATGGTCTTTGATGTGCATTTGTCCATCGCCAACTATGGCGGTCGGTGGCAGTGGAGATTGAGCGGGAAATTGGGAGTAAATGCAATTAATGAACTCGGTCTTCGAGCTCGGGTTCCTCGGGAAAGCATGCAAAAAGGAAAACTGGTAGTTTGTTTGGTTTTTCATACGCTCCGGCTTTCCCTCTGTCTGATCACTGGTTCTTTGCACCAGTCTATTTGGTGTTGCATGGCAAAAATGAGTGTAACTCACTCTTTTCTTTGTCAAGGAAAGTTTATAAGGCATGGGAATAACAAGTTATTGTTGTTGAATCTAACGTGGAAAAAGAGGAGAAGGCACGAGCTCTTTCAGTGGTCTTCTTCAGATTTTTAAGCAAATAACCAGGCATGTTAGGCCCTAACCTTTAAAAATCTTGCTTTCTTTCAAGTGATTTCATTAGAACAACTCTGTTCAGATGATTTTTGGATTCAGTTGGTTTTTATGATAAGTTGTGCGTGATTTTGTTGCTATATCTTCTTACTGGCTCGATTTTTCAATAAAACCCTTAACGGGTGTGTGTTGTGTTTCGAACTGTTGCACTATCTTGTTGGGTTTTGCATTTCGGTTAGAATTAAAGAAATGCTTGCAAGGAAAAATACACGAATTCGGCTTGTGGGAGTTCATGCATTGTTTTCTTGTTTGATTCAGTCGATACCTTGTTGTTTTCACTTGTTGAGAAGGATACTGTTGAAACTCTTGAAGGTGCATGATATATCAACTTCTGTATATGATATGTCATGGGTAATATACGTTATTGATGCTGTTGAACTTCATTAAACAAAATTACGTCTTGTTTTCTGAGGAAGTACAGTTGTGAATGCATCTTGTTATTGAATACTTGAGTTGATAGTATTTTGACTTCTGAAGGAGTTTTGATGGAGAATATTACTTGGGTTCGACTTATTTTAAACCATTGATGCGTATGTTATGTTTTCCTCTCTGTGTAACTTAGAGTGGATATTGTTTTTTTTTGGGCTCAGTTGGAATCCTTGTTACTTAACCAGTATTTTGCTTCTGTATAGGCCTGAACAGTGAATATTATCATTAAAATGCATTCATCTTGTATAGCGGCTTACGTAGAAGTTTATTTGTAAAATACCACATGGGTAAGACCTCTTTTTTATCACGAGGCGTATATTATGTTTTCCTTCTGAATTTTCTCGATTTGTGAATCTTTTGTGTGAAATTCTTGAGTCGTGGTCTCATGAAATCAATTTCAGTATAAACTTGTTTAGAACATTAGTGGTATGGATACAGTTAGAGAATTGAAATGATGCGAAGTGGCTTGATTTTCGATTTAACCTTCGCTATACATGTATAACGTTCGGACTCTTATTTTAATTTCTCGTGTTCCTTCTGTCTGTCGTTGTGGGAAAGTAAAGGAAGAGTTTTCTTTTCATAACTTACTTGGTTGAGACCTTGTTGAAATTGTTTCCTGAAAAACGACTCCTTTGTTAGTCATGGTTGTGTTATTTTAAATTTTGTTCCAGTTAATGAGGTTGTGCGTGTTGTGTGGATTCAGTACGAATATCTCTACATAGGCATAGGGAAAACATCATTTGTTTTAATGTTGTTGAGCCTCTTGGTTGACTGTGATAAAAAGGTTGTTTTTTTATTACGGCCTTGGAAACTAAGTCCTCGCAGAGTTTTAGTTGGGATGAGATTGAGCTGTACGTTGCTGGGTGGAATTGTAGTCGTGCTTGTGCATAGTTACGTCTTCTAATAGTATGAATATCCAGTCTTGAGCTTGACTGAACTCAAGAGCTGATTTTGTACCTCGACAAGCGATGACATTGGATACTCTTCTCATTTGTTGATTGTATGGAAGGTTATGTGGGTCTGTTAATAGATTTTCATTACTGTCTTGGCGCAAAATCTACTGTATTTCTTGGAGGCTACAGGAAGTTGTTATAATCCAATTCTAACAAAACTGTGGTTCTTCTTATGGTCTCGTTTGACTTATTCGCATGCGTATAAGGTGAGTGCTTACTCTTAAGGAGACGGTACAGTCATGAGCATGATTGGAAGGGAAATATGAATGACTCGTTTTCTTTCTCTTCTGTTGTAAAGTATATGTTGATATATTTTTATCTAACTGTTGGAACTGTTTTAACTACTGCTGGAATCATGGGTTGTTATGATATTCATTTTACTATGATGAATGTAATGATCTGTCTGATGTTTGTTGTCCTGGGGATTCAGATGGATAGTTGTCTCAGATACTTTCGTTCTTCTTGATCCCTAATATTTTGATGAAATATGTTTACTTGTTGGGTGAATTGATCTCATTTAAACAGGGTGTTTAATGAAAACAATTGATGGATTGCAATTGTTTTAAGAGTTAGTGCTTATCATGCTCAGTTCATCGAACTGACCCATGTTGACAATTTTTGCAGATGGATGCCGTAAGTGGTAAAAGCACGCAGATCTGATAGGATGATCGATTAATTAAATTGTTTTTATGTTGAATTACAACTTGATTTTCTAAATGTACTATATGAGGAAAGATGTTCTTCTTCCGTTGAGTATTGTATCAAGTATCTTTGAATGCATAAAATGTATTTGATTAGTTAAAAAGGAATGGAAATTGATATTTGTTACTTATGTGTTTGTATTCTTATCTTGATAGTTTGACCTTCTTCGGTTCAAATATCTTGAGAGCATTGTTATTATTGTATAATTTGGAGACTTTTGTGATTATCAATGTAAGCTTGCAAGAATATGTGACTGAATACTTATGATTGTTTAGCAATTCTAGTGTGTTCTATCTAAAGCTAAATTGAAATATAGATCACTGTCTTACTGGAAACTAGGGTTAAAATAAACCTAAGCAGGACGCTAAACAAGCTGAATTAAATTATTAATTCCTAGTCTTGATTAAACCAGGACAACGTGTAATTGGAATCTTAATCACTATATCTCGATACTTATAAGTAAGATATAAGTTCAGTTATGAGAACTGAATTAAACCTAAATGGGGTTCAGATGGCAATCTCATGTGAAGTTTATGAGTTATTGTCCAATTTCGTTGATTTAGAATTATGTATATTCTATGAACTCCTTGATGGAACCTTAGTCTTAATAACTTCTCTGTGTAAAGGGTTTTATTAAGAAAGGTCATTCTAAGGTGAGGAACCCAGGGATCGGGAAAGGCTAACCTTAGGGGAACGTCTTTTAATATAATTTAACTCAGCGTATGTAACACTTTTTAATAAGTAGATCTTTTCGAGGTGGATTTAAAGGTTGACGGCACAAGTCAACTGCAGGGTTGTACCTCCGAGAAGGTTAGGATCTTCTCGAAGATACAACAATGCAGGTGTCTTGTGATGACACCCTTTGCATTGATCGATAAGATTTACACCTTAACTCGAACAAGTTACTCTGGGACCGATTAGAAATGTGGTCACGTTATAAGGCTGCCTAGGAGACTCGGGGTATCTTGACACACTGGTTTAACTAGGGTTGACCCAGTATGTCATCGTATCCCTAGTCCTCGGGAGCGTCCATATAACGTTGTCACCTTACTAATCCGTTTCCGAGTGAATAACTTGGGATAGGAGGGACTGACAGAAGTCAGTATAAGACATTCTACATAACATAAGAATGGGGTGAAGGACGTATTCCAGATTGACGAGTATGTCGTTAAGGAATACGAGACATAAGCAGTATGTTTCAAATCTTTGGCCAAAGTATCGCAAGCTGCTTGATTGCGTTGTCCTCGAGTCACCTGTCTAGGGATGAGATGCCGATGAATAATGGTAACAATTATTGAGTTAGGTTCCTTGGACGAGCATTACGAATCCCGAGAATAGGGAAGAGAACCGCGAGAGTGAAGTGTTAAATGAAAACTCCAACTCTTATTACTCATGAATAGATCGGTAGATTACCGAGTCATGGAATGAATAGATCGGAGGTACTCAGAGTCATTACAACTTCACATATGGTTATACTCATTATAAGAATGGTTATTTGATTTGTGAGTTCTAAATTATGTATTTAGAACACGGAAGCATTTATCAAAAAAAAAAAAAAAATTGACTTGTTCTAATGTATAAAATGAGGATGTTACATCTTGGTATCAGAGCTGAAGGTTGCAGCTCTTGGGCCTATTGTGTCCATAATCTGATAAAACCTGAATTTTCTTGTAACAGAAAATGGTTAGAACAAGGGGAATTTGCGAATAATGCTCCACCTGAAGGAGGGCGGCAACAACCCAAAAACTTGATGAGATCCTTGCTGCCCTGTTGGACACAAGAGATCGTTTAGCTGTACTTGAACAACAGGTGATGGGAAATGAGGAGGATGAAGAAGCTGGTAATAACAATCAGCAACCTCCTGAGGACAACCCCAATATGGGTGTTGATGTTAATGCTGTGAAATGCACCTGTCCAACCAGAAAATAAAAAGGCCAGGTTGGCAGCAGAACTCACTAATGATATAAAAAGGATAAGCCCACCTAAGTATGATGGCACCACATTAGGAGATGGAGCTGAGAACGGCTCGTGAAAATGGAGAAGTACTTTGCAATAAGAAACTTCTCGGAGGAAACCAAAGCTATTTGGGAGCCTATCGGCTTTCCCACGAAGCATCTTCGTGGTGGGATAGCCGTAAAAAAGCTGAACTAAACATTGATGAGACCAATGTTACTTGGGATCAATTTAAAGGCTATTTTAGGCAACGTTGGCTGCCACAACTTTTCTATGATCAAAAATGACGAAATTTCAGAACTTAGCTCAAGGGAAGCTAATGGTAATGGCCGAATCTTTGGGAGCGGTTTACAAAACTCCTCAAGTATGTACCGATGTATCAAGCCGACGAGAAGTTCGAGAATACGGAAATTCATCATGGGATTGAATCCGTGATAGGGGAGAGGTCGATGTTCACGATCCAACCACTATGGAAGGAGTTGTTGAAAAGGCCATAAGGCAAGAACAGAAATTAAAGGCTATTTCTGCTCATAAAGAGGAAGTGCGGAAGAAGGCTGCAAACCCTTCTTGACCTCTCTTGCACCCAAAAGGGACCATGGAAAAAGTTTGGAAACAAAAGTAAGTTTCCAGAGGGATAACAAAGATAAGAAAAGCAAGTGGCAATAAACTGCTTTGAAATGTAAGGGATAATTTTGCCAAAAATTATAACAATGGGCAGAAGCCCTATGGAGGACAACGTGACAATTACAAGGCTGGAGGCAATTTTGAGCCTAAAAAGGGACCTGTAGGAGGCTGCTACAATTGTGGCAAAGACCACTACGCAAATCAATGCCCTTTGAAGAAGGATGATCGTGTCAGCACATAAGATACATCTTTGCGATGTAGAACAAGCAAGTTGAAAAGCAAGTGACACCTATAGAAGTTCCGGGTAAGTTATTTGGCATACCTGTCACTATTCTTTTTGATACAGGAGCTACTGAATGTTTCATTTCTAATAAACTTGCTTCTAAACTTAAAAGAAAAGCTGGAAAAATGGATAAATCTTGGACTGTACAGTATGGTAATAACTCTGTTCATACAGTGAGTATGTGTCTTTTTGGGGCAGTCCTTGACTTACCTAATTTCTCCACGGAAGTTGACCTCTATGTTACACCTTGGGATCGTATGACATTGTCATCGGCGTCAATTGGTTGGCTGACCATAAAGCAAAGGTAGATTGCTATGAAAAGAACATAAAATGTTTAGATGATCAGCTGAAACAACAGAGATTCAAGGTGTGAAATGGGAAATTTCAGTTAGAAAACTGTCAGCTATGCAGCTTAAAAAGGCTAAGAATAAAGGATGTACCCTTTATGCAGTAAAGATATCTGAATTTTCAGAAGAAGATGGTGATTACATGAAGCGATTTCCTCTGTTACAAAGTTTCAGGGATGTTTTTCCTGAGGAATTACCAGGGTTACCACCCAAGAGAGAGTTTGACTTCACCATCGAAATCAAACCAGGAACAGAACCTATTTCCAAAGCACCTTATCGGATGACTACTACAGAGTTAGTCGAGCTTAAGGCACAGTTGCAAGAGCTTTTGTCTAAAGGTTTGATTAGACCAAGTGTTTCACCTTGGGGAGCGCCTGTAATATTTGTGAAAAAGAAGGATGGAACACTTAGGCTGTGTATCGATTATCGGATGTTGAACAAAGCAACAATCAAGAACAGATATCCACTTCCAGGATCGATGATCTATTTGATCAGATGTGTGGGGCAGCGGTCTATTCTAAAATAGACCTTCGATCTGGTTATCATCAGTTAAGGATTAGAGAAGAAGATATTCATAAAACAGCTTTCCGAACAAGGTACGGACATTATGAATTCACGGTTCTACCCTTTGGATTAACTAATGCACCCGCAACCTTTATGAATTTAATGAACAATATTTTTCAAGAATATCTGGACAAGTTTGTACTTGTATTCTTGGATGATATTCTCATTTATTCTAAAAGCGTTGAGGAGCACAATGAGCATTTAAAGATAGTTTTGGGAATTTTGAGAAAAAGAAAGTTGTATGGTAAGTTATCCAAATGTTCTTTCTTTGATTGAAGTTCACTATTTGGGTCATGTCATAAGTAAAGAAGGAATTGCTTGTAGATCCTTCAAAAATAGTGGCAATAAGCCCAGTGGCTGCACACCAAAGAATGTGCAGTAAGTAAAAGCTTCATGGGTCTTCTTTGTTACTTATAGAAAATTTGTAAGGATTTTCTAAAGTAGCTACACCCAATAACTTCATTGCGAGAAGAAGGATAAGAAATTCATATGGAATGATAAGTGCGAAGCGGCTTTCAAAAGTCACGAAAGACCGGTTGACTTCTGCACCTATATTAGCTGTACCCAGGACCTAATGGGAGTTTCTTGTTGTAACGGATGCTTAGGGAAGGCCTTGGAGGTGTTTTGCTTCAAAAATGATCAAGTCATAGCATATGAAAGTAGAAAACTTAAGTTACATGAACTGAATTATGCTCCTCATGATTTGGAGCTTGCTGCAATTGTTCATGCACTTCAAGTCTGGAGACACTATTTACTTGGGAAACCTTTTGAGTTGAAAACTGACCACTTGGGGTTGAAATATATTTTCACTCAACCTAATCTTAATGCCAGACAGAGAAGGTGGTTAGAATTTTTATCACAATATGATTTTGATATTAGCTATATCAAAGGGAAGGAGAATAGAGTAGGCGATGCTCTAAGTCGTAGGAGGCACATTTACGCTCTTATAACATTAAGAACTCGGTTTAAAGATGAGGTAAAAAGTGCCTCGAATCGATATGCATACTTTCAACAAGTAAAAGCAGCGCTTGCTGCAGAACCTAATGATGAAAGGTATAAAGGTTTTCATTTTGATAATGAAGGAATCTTGCGTTATGAAAACAGGGTATATGTACCTATGTTGAACGATTTGAGAAAGAAGTTGTTAGTTGAATTTCATAATTCACCTTTCTCTGACACCGGAGTATCACAAAAATGCTTGCTGATCTGAAACAAATACTTTTGGAAAGGTATGAAAAAGGATGTCATTGATTTTGTGACTCATTGTTTGGAATGTCAGCGGGTTAAGGCAGAACATATGCACCCTGCTGGACTGTTATATCCTCATAGCATACCGCATACAAATGGCAAGTAATAACCATGGATTTTGTACAAGGATTACCCATGTCCGAGGAATAAACATGATGTTATCACGTAGTTGTAGATAAACTAACTAAGGTAGCTCATTTCATCGCTGGAAATCTAAAGGATGATTCACGGTGTTGGCCAAAAGATTCGTACACGAAATTTTCAGATTACATGGTGTACGAAATTGATTATATCGTGAGGATCCAAGAATGATGTCAAGATTTTGGCAAACGCTTAATACTGAGCTCTTGGAGCGAAACTAAACTTCGATTACGCATATCATCCGGAAACGGATGGACAAGCCGAGAGGGTAAATCAAGTGTTGGAGGACATGTTGCGAATGTATTGCATGGATCAACAGTATAAATGGGAAGAGTATCTTCCATTAGTTGAGTTCGCATATAACAACACTTATCACTCATCTCTTAAAATGGCACCATTTGAAGCACTTTATGGAAGAAAGTGCAGAACTCCTGTTAGCTGGGATAGTGTTGAGGATAGAGTGGTAATTGGACCAGAGATTCTCATAGAAATGGAACAACAAGTTAAGTTGATTCGTGAACGATTAAAGGAAGCAGCGGATAGGCAGAAGAGCTATGCTGACCTTAAGCGGGTTGATCGAAGGTTTGAGCTTGGTGAGAAGGTTTTTCTTCGTGTTAAACCCAGAAAGAGTTCTATAACTTTTGGCAAGGCTGCCAAGTTGTCACCTCGATTCGTGGACCCTTGAAATTGTCGAAATAATCAATCCTGTAGCTTATCGTTTAGCATTACCACCTTTATCTCGCATGCATGATGTTTTCCATATTTCTTTGCTTAAGAAATACGTTTGAGATCTGTCACATGTTTTAAATTGGAATTCCTTGCGGTCAAGACCCGGGAATAATCGTGGTTAAACCCACACGAGTCTTTGAAACTCACCAATTGCATTTAAGAAATCGTGAAATACAGCAATGTAAGGTCAGTGGGACCGGTTTAACGAAGAAAGTGCAACTTGGGAAAATGCTTGGAAGAGATGAAAATTGCTTTTCCTTCTCTTTTTCAACGAGAATGAAATCATTGACAAAACATTTCTTTTATGAACTTATTTTTTTAAGTTTATATGAAAGCCGGATGAGGCAAACATTATTCGAGGCTTTGAATAAAATGTGTTGTGACATTGATTTACGGAACTATTCAAGTTGGAAAATAGTCGCATTGTTTTGTGAACTAATAAATTGGTTGACACGAAGGTTAATTGAATATGTAATCATCGGGATGATGAATCTTTTAGGAGGAAGCATGTAACACCTTGAACTATTGTTACTTTCCTCCCCAGAGCATACAAGTGTTGATATGTGATTTCTTTTGTAAAAAGATGTGTTCCTTTGATTGAAAGTCATGCTTGATATGGATCTTGTATCTTCTTTGAAATTACAGATCTTTGGTAGTCGAAATATGATTGGACTCTTTTATTTCTTTCATTTTACACGAGTTTAATCGATCTCGGAATGAATTATGGAGTTATCCATCTATAAGACCTAGCCTTGGATCGGTGGTATTGATCCAAGTGGTGCTTTAAGTTTATTCGTGATGAATTAAAATTATAGACCTTAGCGGGGTTGCGAAGGTCTAGATGCATTGAATAAGCTAGTCGGAGTATAACTCGGTGATCATGTTAAATGAATTGGTGCCCGATATCGTAATATATCGGAAGGTCTTGATCGTGGACCGGGTAATAAATCGATTACATTTAATTCAATAGCCTATTGGCATTGCGGGAGTGAACCACTGTTTGTGAATGTATGTTGTAGGTTCTTTTTGAGCGAGCATTTGAAATGTTAGACCTAACTAGATTTATTAAGGTTAGTAACCTAAAACTAAACTTAACCTAGGGGTTAGATTAGTGTTAATCTAACCTAGGCCTAAGCTATAAGCTAATGTTCTAAGTTAGTATGATCTATGTGTTAAGAGGTTAGACTAAGTGTTATCCTAAATCCTAACCTAAGTTACTAACCTAACTAATGAACAAAGGAAGAAAGGGGACCTATGGAAGGGTGCGAGCCATGGGCGGCGGTTTTGATGGCATTAAATGCGGGATAAGCATGAAGGATAGGTAATTTGATAGAAGTTTTAACGCATTAGCAAGAGCCGACGTGGCGAGTCGCCAAAGTTAGAAATGGTCTTTGATGTGCATTTGTCCATCGCACAACTATGGCGGTCGGTGGCGATGGAGATTGAGCGGGAAATTGGGAGTAAATGCAATTAATGAACTCGGTCTTGAGCTCGGGTTCCTCGGGAAAGCATGCAAAATGGAAAACTTAGTAGTTTGTTTGGTTTTCATACGCTCGGCTTTCCCTCTGTCGATCACTTTGGTTCTTCGCACACCGATCTATTTGGTGTTGCATGGAAAAAATGAGTGTAACTCACTCTTTTCTTTGTCGAGGAAAGTTTATAAGGCATGGGAATAACAAGTTATTGTTGTTGAATCTAACGTGGAAAAGAGGAGAAGGCACGAGCTCTTTCGGTGGTCTTCTTCGATTTTTAAGCAAATAACCGAGGCATGTTAGGCCCTAACCTTTAAAAATCTTGCTTTCTTTCAAGTGATTTCATTAGAACAACTCTGTTCGAGATGATTTTGGATTCATTGGTTTTTATGATAACATTGTGTGATTTTGTTGCTATATCTTCTTCTTGGCTCGATTTTTCAATAAAACCCTTAACGGTGTGTGTTGTGTTTTGAAAGCTGTTGCACTATCTTGTTGGGTTTTGCATTTCGGTTAGAATTAAAGAAATGCTTGCAAGAAAAAATACACGATTCGGCTTGTGGGAGTTCATGCATTGTTTTCTTGTTTGATTCGATCGATACCTTCTTTTTTTCACTTGTTGAGAAGGATCTTGTTGAAACTCTTGAAGGTGCATGATATATCAACTTACGTATATGATATGTCGGGTAATATACGTTATTGATGTTTGTTGAACTTCATTAAACAAAATTACGTCTTGTTTTCTGAGGAAGTACAGTTGCGAATGCATCTTGTTATTGAATACTTGAGTTGATAGTATTTTGACTTCTGAAGGAGTTTCTGATGGAGAATATTACTTGGGTTCGGCTTATTTTAAACCATAGATGCATATGATATGTTTTCCTCTCTGTGTAACTTAGAGCGGACATTGTTTTTGTGGGCTCAGTTGGAATCCTTGTTACTTAACCAGTATTTTGCTTATGTATAGGCCTGAACAGTGAATATTATCATTAAAATGCATTCATCTTGTATAGCGGCTTACCAGTGTAGAAGTTTATTTGTAAAATACCACATGGGTAAGACCTCTTTTTTATCACAGGCGTATATTATGTTTTCCTTCGAATTTTCTCGGTTGTGAATCTTTGTTGTGAAATTCTTGAGTCGTGGTCTCATGAAATCAATTTCAGTATAAACTTGTTTAGAACATTAGTGGTATGGATACAATTAGAAATTGAGAATTGAAATGATGCGAAGTGGCTTGATTTTCGATTTAACCTTCGCTATACATGTATAACGTTCGGACTCTTATTTTAATTTCTCGTGTTCCTTCTGTCTGTCATTGTGGAAAGTAAAGGAAGAGTTTTCTTTTCATAACTTACTTGGTTGAGACCTTGTTGAAATTGTTTCCTGAAAAATGACTCCTTTGTTAGTCATGGTTGTGTTATTTTAAATTATGTTCCAGTTAATGAGGCTTGTGCGTGTTGTGTGGATTCAGTACGAATATCTCTACATAGGCATAGGGAAAACATCATTTGTTTTAATGTTGTTGAGCCTCTTGGTTGACTGTGATAAAAAGGTTGTTTTTTTTTATTACGGCCTTGGAAACTAAGTCCTCGCAGAGTTTTAGTTGGGATGAGATTGAGTACATGCGTTCTTTGGGTGGAATTGTAGTTGTGCTTGTGCATGAATTACGTCTTCTAATAGTATGAATATCCAGTCTTGAGCTTGGTGAACTCAAGAGCTGATTTTGTACCTCAAGCAATGATGACATTGGATACTCTTCTCATTTGTTGATTGTATGGAAGGTTATGTGGAGTCATTTAATAGATTTTCATTCTTTGTCTTGGCGCGAAATCTCTGTATTTCTTGGAGGCTACGGGAATTTGTTATAATCCAATTCTAACAAAACTGTGGTTCTTCTTATGGTCTCGTTTGACTTATTCGCATGCGTATAAGGTGAGTGCTTACTCTTAAGGAGATGCAGTGAGTCATGAGCATGATTGGAAGGGAAATATGAATGACTCATTTTCTTTCTCTTACATTGTAAAGTATATGTTGATATATTTTTATCTAAGCTGTTGGAACTTGTTTAACTACTGCTGGAATCATGGGTTGTTATGATATTCATTTTACTATGATGAATGTAATGATGCATCGATGTTTGTTGTCTGGGGATTGAGATGGATAGTTGTCTTAGATACTTTCGTTCTTCTTGATCCCTATATATTTTTGAAATATGTTTACTTGTTGGGTGAATTGATCTCATTTAAACGGGTGTTTAATGAAAACAATTGATGGATTGCAATTGTTTTAAGAGTTAGTGCTTATCATGCTCGGTTCATCAAGTGACCCATGTTGACAATTTTTGTGCGAGATGGATGCCGTAAGTGGTAAAAGCACGCGGATCGATAGGATGATCAGATTAATTAAATTGTTTTATGTTGAATTACAACTTGATTTTCTAAATGTACTATATGAGGAAAGATGTTCTTCTTCCGTTGAGTATTGTATCAAGTATCTTTGAATGCATAAAATGTATTTGATTAGTTTAAAAAGGAATGGAAATTGATATTTGTTACTTATGTGTTTGTATTCTTATCTTGATAGTTTGACCTTCTTCGGTTCAAATATCTTGAGAAGCATTGTTATTATTGTATAATTTGGAGACTTTTGTGATTATCAATGTAAGCTTGCAAGAATATGTGGTTTGAATACTTATGATTGTTTAGCAATTCTAGTGTGTTCTATCTAAAGCTAAATTGAAATATAGATCAACTTTGTCTTTTTTGGAAACTAGGGTTAAAATAAACCTAAGCGGGACGCTAAACAAGCTGAATTAAATTATTAATTCCTAGTCTTGATTAAACCGAGACAACGTGTAATTGGAATCTTAATCACTATATCTCGATACTTATAAGTAAGATATAAGTTCGATTATGAGAACTGAATTAAACCTAAATGGGGTTTAGATGGCAATCTCATGTGAAGTTTATGAGTTATTGTCCAATTTCGTTGATTTAGAATTATGTATATTCTATGAACTCCTTGATGGACCTTA
>CM031235.1:2275453-2318818 GCA_018340775.1 Taxus wallichiana var. yunnanensis
GAACTAGTAAGTAGTGTCTTAAACGTTCTTTTAATAACATTTCTTGGATTTACGAATCACGGTAATTACAAGTCTATTCTTAGATCTCTTGCCCTGGTAACACCCTCCATCTAGCTGCCATTCCTCTACCCCTACATTGCCCCATACTCTCTGAGTCTTCTCCATCACCCCATTACCTATCCCCAATCATTTACCAGCCTTATAAACACCATAGCCACCTTATTGCCAACCTTCACTAAAATCCCCTAAACCACTGCCCCTACCGATATCGGTTAGCGAAGCAGAGTCACCAGTGTGATGGTAGCATCGATCAACATTTGATTCAAAACCAAAACTAGCCCTTTCCTCTATTGTTTTAACAAGGCAATTAAATTGTAATTTGGCAATAGCTTCTTTGTTAGAATTTGTGTTAATTCATATTAGCAGGGGAACTGACCACCTTCAAAAGGAAGTTTAATACTTCCTAGGCCCAAGGCAGATCCCTTATTTATTGTCTAATTAGAATCTGGTGGTCTTGTATTCTTACTTGCAGGTAGTCCTTCCCAGACAAAAAGGAGTTCTTTGCAATCAATCTGATCTCTCTCTACGGTACGCGCACACCCTCTCAACATTCAATAAGTATTCCTCCTAGCCCTAACCCTTATCTGTTTCTCAAAGGAATGAAAGGATAGAAGCAACTCTATTCTAGGAACGGAAGCATTTATGTGCGAAACATTTTGGCACGCCTGGTGGGACCATTTTGGGTTTCTTTCTTTCTTGCTTGCTTTCATATAGGGAGCATACTTGCTATTTTTCTTCTTCTAAAATATTCACAAGATATTTTGTTATCTTTTGGTAAAAGAATTTGTCTTGCTTTCACATCTTTGCATTAGTGAAAGTCATCTTCTTTGCTTCATCGAATATCATTTTCGATTTGGGTTTAAAACAATTGCATCATCTTCTTGCTTGCCGTTTTCAATTCTAGTGAGCGTAGATTAAGTAAGAGAGATGTCGTACACGTGGGGGTGATATCGACGGTATTGACAAGAAATTTATCTTACTTTCACTTGCACAACACATCTTGAATCACATCATAAATAACACACAATGACTCAAACATCCCCCTTTTCCGCGGTATTCCTCCGCCTGATTGAGGTAACCTTATAAGCCAAAACAAACTTGACATTTCCCCTAAGTCTTCTGTTTAGGATTGACATCATCTTGCGTCTAAGGCATAAGCCCAAAGTGATTAAAACTAATCCTAGGGTTAGTCTATTAATTTTCTTGTGCATCTTGCTTGTTTCAGTTCTGTTTCTGTCATAAATTACCTTGTTTTCTGTGATCACTTCAGAACAGTTTGGTAGGCATACTAAGCATTGTTAACCCCAAATCAGCAACTTCATGTAGATTCTTACACCATTCCTATTCTACAGACATCGGTTAACCTTGGCGACGTCGGCTATAGCATAACCGACATCGGTTACACGACATATCGATTCTTATCTTTCACAAGATTCCCAAAACCAAGACCCACCAATTCTAACTTTTTGTTGTTGCTTGATCCTGATAGATTGCATCCTTGCTTTGTGTACTCTTGTCCATGGTTGTTATCACTCGAAACAAGCCGTAACCATGGTTTCACATGCGATCCGTGCCTTTGCCTAAATCACCACCTTCACATCCTGTGGGGTAACCCTACGGACACCAACGAGGTTCCCAAAATCCCTGTGGGAGATAAGGAATTTGTGAAATTTTTGGACGCTAATCCTAGCACTGTATAATACTATTTGTCTCATGCCCCTAACCGTACACCCGATGGTCAACTCCTTGTTGGTATGCCTATTAGTATAGCTGCTCATTTAGCTCCTTCTCCACTTTGATAAATCCACCTTGCCTTCTTCATCCTTAGCCTCGTCTCCCAACTCAGTGGCTTCGGGGGTGCATACCGCACAGATTGGATTTCCTTTGGTTAATCTGGGACCCAACATATCATTACCACCGACTACTCCTACCTTGTCTCTCTTGCAGACTTGCTCCTTTCATAACTTGCTCTCTGCCACCTATTCACACAAGATTTCCTTCTCAAGCTTCGCCACCTTTTCATTTCCACACACGTATCCGGTGACTTCAACATCTTACATAGGACATCCCTATTTGGTTGCCTCAACATATTTGTCCTCAATACCTTATCAACATTTAACCCCACCATTGTCTAGTGGTGGCCCTTAGGCCCATCTCGCCTCCGTTTACCAGTATTGCACCATCATCTCATCCAACTACTTGATTTAATCAAACAAATGATGGACAAGATGCAAAATCTGAGGCTTCTATTTCAGGAAGCCGTAGCACTTACGACATACGAGCAAGTTTTCGGGAGCCTATCCACCCTTCTTCATCCCCCTTCATTCATATCCTCCTCAATGGGAATTACCAAAATTCACTTGTTTTAATAGTAAGGAGGATCCTCAACAACACTTGCGATCATTTAGACATGCTTGTTATTTGATTGCTCATGATGATGCCTTACTACTCTGCACCTTTCCCATGTCCTTATCAGGACCCACCTTGGAGTGGTACGGTGATTTAACCCAGCACTCAATCTTCTCTTTTAACCAATTAGCTCAATCTTTCTTGGATCATTTCTCCATTAACATTGCGAAAGTATCTATCATGACCTCTATGCCATCGACAATTTGAAGATGAATCTATTGCAGATTTCGTTGGACGATGGCGGGGCCTTATCAACCAACTTACTTATGCCTTGCCTCAGGCCGAACTTATCGAACTCTTTACGCGGCTGCGCTAAGCACATTTCTCCTACCCTCCAAATTCAAACTTTCCGCAAATTTGATGAGGCCTTTACTATGGCTCGAAAACTAGAGATTCGAGCCTTAGAGGAAGAGAAATTACGGTTGCACAACAAAAACCCCAATTTCTGAACCTAAGACTCCACCAACAAATCTAACACCACCAATTCTCACACATCGATTTGCTTGAAATCAAAGGATCTGTCCACGCGGTGATGGTCAAATCCCAACCATCGTCAATACCCCGCCAAAAACCACCTATAAGTATAAAGCCGAGCCCATCAATTATACTCCCTTGGGAGAAACTTATGGTGTGATATTGGAAAAATTGCTCAAGGCAGGAGCTATTACCTTACCTCCTATTAAACCTCACTCCGGGTTTGATTCCACCCGCGCTATACCTTCTTGGTACAAAGAAAATGACTTCTGTAACTTCCACTGCGTAAAGGGACACAGTCATGAAAACTGCAAGATGTTGAAAAACATAGTGCAGGAAATGATTGACGTAGGGGATATAGCCCTCGATAATCCTAATGCCCCCTGTAACCGAAATTTGAAAATTTTCAACAAACCATTCCCAAACCACTCTTCTAACAGTAACATAAACTAAGATATCTTAGCCGAGGAGAGTGTTCATGAAATCCATGTAGTCTTCGACTCCCAGACAAAGGCTTCTATCAAGGAAATTATGAATCAAGCCTCTTCACTAACATAGGAACCCAAACCCCCTTCACCACCATCAAGACAAGATGAAATCCTTGCTGTTCCTTTACCCATAAAGGAATTAACGCCCGAGTTCTCTTCTCACAGATGAGCCTTCTTACACCACATCCTTGCAAGACTGTGAGCGGATGTTATCTAACTTATCTATTTCCCAAACATCTCCTTCTACCACTCTTGCTATACAAGAGGAAGGCTCGCCACTTCTTTTGTCATCCTTAGACGAGAAACCCCTTGAACCGACATCATCAAATTCTTTAATCATGACAGATCCTCTCAAACATGCCCTCCTACCTATTAGTTCTTCATCACCTAAATCTTTTCAGCGACCGGTTGACCTCTTAACGCCCATTGATACAGTACCTCATTTATCCCCTGTATCACACCCACAGTGGACCGGAATCACAACCCACCTTTCTTCCATACAAAAGTTCCTATTTACACGTGAGGATTGTCATCCTTCAGAAGATAGACGAGTCCTATGGGAACGTTTGAGTACACCATATTCTACTCAAATGCAGATGACCGATCCAGACGCCTCTACCATATACCCGAAGTGTTTACAAAGGCTCAAAATGCCTATGTCCTCATCTTCACCCCCCTCATCTCTACCAAATACCTCATCCACCTCTATTGACCTAACCAAACCTTCCCCTACACTTGGGACCTCACCAATACCCAGTCTAACACACCCACCTAAATGGTTAGATTTATCCAAAAGTAAAGCCGTCCATCCACTTAGGAGACAGACCCAATCTCCTCAAGTCCAATCTATGCCTCTGTCACAACTAAAACCCTCGCCGTCACACCTACCTTCTATATTGGGACCTCATCCCTCCACCTTGCATCAATACATCATACCTCCTGCGTTTTCTTTAAAATGACCTACCCCTTCTACACCCATACAAAGATCCAAGGGTATATCAACACCGTCACCCCAAGTATCCTGTCTACCTATCAACCCTAAACAAACTCCATCATCAAAGGATTTGTTTGCTTTGTCACTCCTCTTTGTCCGTGGTTGTTTTTACGCTCTTTGCGTCATCGACCATTAAACATAACTTCTACCGAAGAAGTCACGTGTAGTTAAATCCAATTACCAAAACCCCTTGGCTAAGCCGTCACCCATCCGGATCAACCATACCCGGTCATTCTTGAAGCCTACCCGAGTCAATAGCCTCATCTTCCTCGACTTTGACCGCTCAAAGGGTCTTACGCCAAAATCCTTGCTATGTTGGTGGAGAATGCGACCATTTCCCTACCCCCACTTAGACCTATGATCCCTCTAAACCTCGACCTATAGGTTATGAAGAGTCTAAAATCTATGCTTACCACCGCACACCAGACATGAGGTAGAGGGATGCAAAGCTTTGAAAGCCATACTTTGTCGATCACCTCTCTCGGATAAAGGGTTAAGAAAGACAACTTATGAAGAGAAAACCTTTAGCTTCATTCCCTCTCCTATACCACATGTCCCCACCTACAAGATCTATCATTATTACAACCCCACCTCTCAAAGACCATGACTTATCCCTACCATCTTCCTCCTCTCGTTTTCACGAGATTAACATGATTAGTGTTGCTACTCGAGGGAAGAAAAACAATGGGAAAGCTAGAGAAAGCACACCTGCGGCCTCTCTTTCTCCATCCACCATCCCGATCACACCACCACCTAAAGTGGTTATTCGTGGACCTGCCTACCCAGTCTCTAATGGAGTTGCCCACCGAACCATGATCAAACAGCTTCACCAATCACCTGTAAAAATGACACTGTATGATCTCATTCGGACCTCTCGAATCTCATCGACAAGCTCTCATTGAAATCCTTGAGGATAGAATTATTACCTAATGAAACCTTTCTGTTGCCTCCATTTTAACACCCAATCATGTTGCTTCACTCACCAAACAACCTATCTCCCCAACCGCTTCGTCTGTCACGGTAAGCCCGCTAGCTTCTTTGTCGAGTTTCTCCAAAATGAAATTGTCGACTTTGGTGCAAAAGATCCCGACCCGCTCTGTTCATCTCAACTTATATCGGGGACATTCGGTGCGTCATGTTATGATTGATGGGGCACTAGCCTAAACATCATCTCTTCAAAATCCTTTTAACAAATGAATATCCCTTCTAGCCTGCATGTGTGCCAACCCCATCATGTTGCGGTCATTCAATGATGTTATTACTTCTACCTTAGGCACCGTGATCCTTAACATTCGTGTAGGGCCACGTACCTTACCTAAACTCTTCTATGTCCTTAAGGGATAATTCAAATACAACATGTTGTTAGGCCACCCTTGGATCCGGGCTATGGGATGCGTTCCCTCCACCTTACATAGATGCATAAAATTTGAGTACGAGGGGAAGTCCTACACCGTAAAAGCTGATCCTCCCCCCTTCAAAACCTGCAATATGTTATATCACCCTAATGATGTGCTTGTACCAGTCAAGAAACCCATTCATCCAACCCAACCATCCACTTCAACCACACCTCAACCATCCACCTCAACCGCACTTTCACCTTCAACCAATGAAAACACTTATTGCAAATACCACTTCCTTTCCTTGGACAACATCCCAACCTCAAACCCCTTAGTAGATGTTTTTCAACACGTTAGGCTGGGGGAGTATCACCTATATAATGTTAGCTCTTTCCATACCCCACAGGAGTAGAAGCAGGTTACATGCGCATCCTACCTATGACCGTCGTGTGGGGAGGTAATATCCTGAACCACCTAATTGCCGCACCAACCTAACGTATTGGGGTGTCGATGCATCCTCCGTTACCCCCTGAACCTCCTTGGTGTGATTCCCTTCCATCTGATTTTCAATACGATAAATCGTCGTTTCACTCTCACCTTCCCGACATCTTTGTGCTTGGAAAGGTTTTAGTTTTGGTCTTTATGAACAAGGCCAACATACAATCATTCCTGTGACTACACGCAAACACAAAGATCGTAGTGGTCTTGGATTTCTGAAACACTTACATGAAGAAATCTCGTGTCGGGCCAGTATCCAAGAAGACTTGAAGTCACCCCTTCCAGAACCATCATCACCTATTTTTCCATCGTCACCCATGGAGTTGATAGACCACTGAATCTATCCCTCCTAACTTCTTTTTTTTTTTTAAACGCTATCTTCTTGGGTCCTCTCACTTATCAACGCAATAATGAGGACCCATCTTCTCTTCCCCTTCTGTATCCAGACATGATCGAAGAGGATTCACCTTCCATTAATGTTGTTGAGTGCTAGGATGACGACTCCATCCTCACTTACCTTGGTGCGATTTACTCTTATATTCAACGCACCTTACCGTCAAACTCAAACCATGTTGAATGAGTTGACTATAGAAATCAACATCCACACTGAGAGGATGATCCTCACATTGTGAAGATCGGACAATCTCTTAACGCATCAGAACAAGCCGCCTTTACTACCTTTCTTCGTGCCCGCAACCAAGCTTTCGCTTGGTCCTACACTGACATGCCAGGAATTGATCCTGACATTGTTGTCCATAACATTACCACAAACCCGATTCCAAACCAGTTAAACGAAACTAAGAAAAATGCATCCACGCATTTCCCTCTTATTCAAAGAAGAGCTTCAACGACTCCTTTCTCGTTTCCTTTATCTTGCCTATTGATTTTCCTCAATGGATTTCTAACATTGTACTTGTCACTAAAGCGACGGGGGGACTTCAGATATGTACAGGATTTCCGGGACCTTAACCTCGCTTGCCCGAAGGATGACTTCCCCCTCCCAAGTATTGATCAACTTGTTGATCTCACTGCGGGCCATGAGATGCTTTCTCTCATGGATGGCTTCTCGGGATACAATCAAATTTTGGTAGCCCCGGCCGATCAACATAAAACTACCTTCATAACTCCTTGGGGAACCTTCTGTTATCGTGTCATGCCATTTGGCCTTAAGAATGCTGGTGTGACCTACCAGCGGGCTATGACTTACATATTTCATGACATTATGCACACTATCCTTGAGGATTATGTCGATGATCTTCTTGGCAAATCTAAACATCGCAGTACACATCTCGATGTTTTAACCATTATTTTCGATCACCTGTTACAATACTGTGTTCATCTTCAACCCAAGAAATGTGTCTTTGGTGTCCTTTCGGAAAACTTCTTGGTTTTATCGTCTCTTTGCATGGCATCAAGGTTGATCTAGCTAAAGTCAAAGCTATCCTAGAAATGCCCCCACCTACTAACCTCAAACAATTGCGTAGTTTGCAAGGTAAACTCCAATCTATCCGGCGTTTCATCTCCCAACTTTTGGATCGATGTCAACCTTTCCATCATCTCCTTAAAAAAGACATTGTCTTTCAATGGAGCGAAGAGTGCCACCAAGCCTTTGAAGCTCTTAAAGCCTATCTCTTGCAGCCACCTGTGCTTATCCCACCTTAGGATGATCTCCCTTTTACCTTTACCTTTCGCCACCAACCATGCAAGAGGAGCCATGCTCACACATCGTGACTCTAAGCATTGAGAAAAAGCCGTTTATTACATAAATCGTACTCTCGTGGATTACAAGACTAGGTATACACATGTAGAAAAGTTTTGCCTAGCCTTATCATTCATAGCCACCAAACTCCGACACTACCTCCCGAATCAAAAACTTTTGTCATCACCAACGTGGATCCCATTCGGTATATTATGCCAAACCTCATCTAAACCAATGCATCGCCCGATGGCTTATGCTCCTCGCTAACCTCGACCTTGAATTTGTACACCGAAAGTCAATCAAAGGACAAACCATTGCGGACCAACTCGCTGAAGCCCCTTTACTGGGAGCAATTTCTCAATTTTAATTTCCTTGGCGAACTCATCGCCACTCTTTCACTCGGTGAGGAGTTGTATCAATGACCCTCTTCTTGATGGATCCAAATCCAGCGCGGCGAGGAGCTGGGATTGTTCTCATTCCTCTTGACATTTGAGCCTATGCCTCTTTCATTTTGGCTCGATTTCCCTGCACTAATAATACAGTGGAATACGAGGCCCTTGTTTTGGGTCTCCAGGTTGCGTTACACTTAGGTGTCAAATCTATCAATATTTTCGGTGACTCTCAATTAGTAGTCAATCAAGTTCTGGGCATTTACCAATGTAAAAGGAGGAACTTCAAAAGTACAAACATTACATGGATTCACTTTTGACCTCATTTACTCATTATTCTATCCAAACCATTCCCCGCTCCACTAACAAATTTGCAGATACTATGGCTTGCTTAGCTTCACAAATTCCTGCGCTCACCAACCGACTCGACATATTCGTCTTGGTCCAACAACTCTTTACCCCATCTTACTTAACCCCATTGTTTGTATGATAAATAATGTGTCTACTAATTAAGTAGGATACACGGTATCACCAATTTCACGACTATCTTACAACCTCTGTTCTCCCACGACCTTACTAGTAACGACAAATGTGATTTTCTTAAAAGTGTTTCTCGTTATGTCGTCATGGGGGACTCCTCTATAAACGTGGCTTTGATGGCATCCTCCTTCGATGTCTAACCGGCGCGAAGTCACCTATACCATCCAACAAGTCCACGACGGTATTTGTGGTGGACATTTTAGTGGTCTGGCCATGGCCAAACGGATCCTTCACCTAGGCTATTATTGGCCTACTCTTAATAACGATCGCTTCTGAATATGTTAAGTGTTGTGTTATGTGTCAATAACATGCCAACCTTCAACATACTCCTAGCCATCCGCTATAGGTCGCACGAGATCTTTGGCCTTTCTCACAATGGGGTTTAGACCTTATCGGTGAGATTCACCCGCCCTCTTCGCAACGTCACCGTTGGATAATCACGAAACCAAATATTACACTAAATGAGTGGAAGCCATTCCACTCATTTCAACCAAAAAAAAAAAATTGTTGAATTCATTAACCATCACATTATTTGTCGTTTTGGTGTTCCTCATCACCGATAACGAGATAATGGAAAATCCTTCAAAATAAGTTGTTACAAGACCTTTGTGACAACTTTGGTATCAAACTTAGCTTCTCATCACCTTACTATCCACAAGCAAATGGTCAAGCCGAATCTTCTAATAAAACCCTAACCAAAATCCTCATGAAAGTTGTTAACGATTCTGGAAGCAATTGGCCTGATCACATCCCCTTTGCCCTTTGGGCTTATCGGACTAGCATTCACACCTCCACTAATGCCACCCCATTCTCTTTGGTATATGGTACCGAGGCTGTCTTGCCTCTCGAAATACAAATACCCTCCCTAAGAATATCTCTTCAGGATATTCTCACCAATGATGATTTCCGCCAAGAGCGGTTAGCCCAATTGGAGCTTCTTGACGAGCGTCGTCTTACAGCTCTTGACCACCTTCAAATCTATCAAAAACGCATCAAGCATGCTTATGATAAACGACTTCATGAGCGTACCTTTAAGGTTGGTGATCTTGTCCTCAAAGAGAATCAGCATGTAACCAAACTAGAAAAGAGAAAACGTGGAAAATTTGCTCCTAATTGGATTGGGCCCTACATTATCACTCATACTTATGGATCAGGCACTTACCGTTTAGCTTCGCTTAATGGTAAACCTGAGCCTGAACCCCTTAATGCCTTGCATATCCAACCATTCTACTGTTGAATTTAGTGTTACATCACTTCTTATCTACCTTGCGCTCGTCCCTTGAGCTCATTTACCACCTCATACATTTTTGTTCCATGCATCTCAAAATAGAATCAAGCTCACGTGGTTTGGTCATTACCTCCTCTTAAAGATGCCTTCCCCTTTTTAGTCTGGTCCATGACTTAAAAGTATCAAAATAACATGTTCTCAATTGTACACTTATGGGATATTCTTGAGTCAAACTTCCTACAAAACTAGATGCTTCATGCCAAACGGACATCTAGACCTCTAAAGTTATACATAGACTACTCCCTCGAAGGACAGCTATGTGCAAAGCCACTCCTACTATTATAAATAGACTGCTCCCTCGAAGGACAAATGCTATACACAAAATCGCATCTCTTACTATAAATAGATTTGCTCCCTCAAAGGAAAGCTATACAAAGTCAGCCTTTATCGAAGCTTCTCACATTGATCGACTTCATAAAGACATCAAGAACAACAAAATAGATATCCCATGTAGACTTCCCGCATCGATCAATCTATATCCAGAAAAGTAAAAAGCAGTATTCCAAAGCACTTTTGAGTCATGGACTTGTCTATTTAGGTTTGGTTCTCTTTCGTCAAAATAATCACCTTATAACAAGTTCGCTGCACCCCGCCTATATCAACTACCTCACCTCACCATTCGTCAAAGCAACAACACTCAAGGGACGTGACGTATATCCGATATATTGTGATTATATGACTCTTTTCACCTATTGACTTCTCGCCTATGCAAGGCACCTAGGGATTCAAGCCCATCCTATGTTAATATGTGGTTTGTTTAGCTCTTCTCAACTACGGGACAATTTTGCCTCTTTTACTCGACTCTAGGATTGTGTGTTGACCTTAATTAGGACACGATTCCCTACTACTTGGGTAAGCTAACTTTCATTTCACCTATACCTACACCAACATCACCAGTCCCTTACCAACACCAACAACGTTACCCTACCAATATCAATATTTTTACCAGCCAATCAATTGCCTAACTATAACCACGTTGCCTGAATTCACCTCTCCCTAGTCCTAAGGGAGAACTACATCGGTCTGAGGCCCCTCCTTGCTTTGTGCAATGGGCTATGTAGGCAGCACTTCGGAGACATGGGGTCTCCCAAGGTTAGCTCGACCATCCCCTACCATAACCTATCATGTGTTGTAAATATAAATATTTTTGTGTATTTCTATTTTGACAACATTCATCTTTATCCTTTTTTCAAAACAACATAAAGCATTCAAAACACAACCATTCTTATTATTATCATAACTCGAATCAACATACATATTTATTTTTATTTAGATGTTAAACAAATACATCTTCTCTATCATCAACGCACAGGTCGACATCCTTATTTATTCTTATACTCTTATGAAATTCACTTAGACCCTTGCGCCTCCTCCCGAATCAGGTGGTGATCATGATTGTCGATGCCACTCACTTGGCCTCTCCATCCTCAAAGGTGCCACTACTATTGGTTCCTCCCACTGATCCGCCAACATCTCCTGTAACATACGAATATGTCCTCTTGCGTGGAGGAATCTTGCCTCTAGTCTCTCCACTCGTGACTCTGCAACCGCTAACAATCCCGTTGTCTCATTCACCCGTTTGGAGCTGATGAACTAAACCCTGTAGATGATCTCTCTCCGCTGTAATCACAGCTATGTCAGGATGATCACGTACACCTCGCAGCTCTGCTACCCACCATAATCTATAGGCCTCTGTCACTCCTGCATCCATTACCCTGTGATCGGCTGCTATCTCCTCTGGCCCTTCTGGAGGTGTTGGCTGGGGAGGTGAGAATGTTGCCTCAGCGTCAATCCTCATGTATGGTCTATAAGCCATAGGTATATCCTGAACAAATCCAAATTGTCACCGCATGCGATCTAGAGGAATCCTCTCGTACTCACCTGGCCTGTGCCCTGCGATCCACCTCAATCACTCTACACCCCTCAACTCCTCAGCTATGTGCTCTGTCACCATATAGTTCCCGTAAGGTCTCCAACAAATATCTGCAATCATCACCATCTCCCATACCTACCTATAATACTCGATGTCATCTATCATGGCCTGGGATCTTGCCTCTTGTTCTGTCTGGACCCATCGTCTGAATCCCAACCTCTGCACGCCTGTCTCTCCCGACTGGATGGGTCAGCCTATCAGTCACACATAAACAATGTGCTCATAGGCCCAACAATGTAATAGGTATGAACAATCCAGTGTCGTCCTGTGTTTTCACCTGCAGGCCCATAAACCCCTGTATAACTCCGCCAGATATGCGGGTGCCCATGCGAAAGTCACGCTCCTTTCTATCATTTCCCAAATAACACTCATCAATGCTTTTGGAAATCTTCCCCCCTCTGCCCTGGTAATGCATAATACCCCACCGCTATCATTAATACCACTGCCAACCTTGTTTCCTCAGGGTGTGTTGCATACATTGTACCATAAGTGAATGTCAAACCTCGCTATGTCAAATCTCGTGCAGCTGAACCAAATACCGCTGTTATCACTCCCCCCCGCACTAGGAAATGCCTGATACACTGGTCTTCCTGTAATTGGGAGCCTCAAAATTCTAAACACATCTTCCAACGTCACTGTCATCTCCCCTATTGACAGATAGAAGGTATTCTTTTCCGGATTCCACCTCTCAATCAATGCCTGCAACATAGCATGATTGTGTGCGATTCATGAATAATAGTGGATCCCACTTAACCCCACATGGTTTATCAATGCCCATTCAGCTGGTGTTACATCCGCTCGGATTCATGACAACAAAGCTGGCACACTATCATTCATCCTCAACCTCGCCTCTTGCGCATACATCAAAACGACACACAACGGTCATAAATTAAATCCCCAAGTGTTTTTTCTCACATTCGGAAATTCCTACGATGCTTAAAAGATATCGTTTATACATAACCAATCTTGGTTTACTAACCGATATCGGTCACTGTCAATCCTATACAGCCTGCTTAAAACCACCACCTACGATAATATTTTTGCTGTTTACTCCTCTCTATACCTATAAACATACATGAACACCCTGCTTACCTACCCCATAACATTCACTCTATCCCAAACCCTTGCCTATCACCTTTTCTTTCTCATCTCTACCCTCTTCCCTTCTCTCAGCCTATTCATCAAAACATGCAAGAATTAAAATACAACCAAACAGTTTACCTCTCGGGATGCAGCAGCTTGGGGTGGAACTTGTCTTCCCTCTCGTCCCTGCCTGTTGGATGTTTCTCCTCGTCCAGCCATGTTCATCACCCTCTTCAAATATAACTTGCCTTTCTACCTTCTTAATCTCAGCCCACACTCACTTTACCTATCTCTTTCCTCCTTATCACTCAATTCTTTCATGCAATTACCTGTATCAGTCGTCAAACAGCGTCACATTCGTGTATTTAACTTGTTGCATGACTCTAAAAATAAGACCTTAAGTTGCCGCCCAAGCTTTTCTATTTTTAGAAAAGCTCGTTTTGGCATAACCGGTATCGGTTACATAACCGATATCGGTCAACATTCTACCGATGTCGGTTAGCTAACCGATATCGGTCACATGCCTCCTTTTTCTTAAATCTGGGCCTTTTCTTTATTTTTGCAAATTTTTGTAGCGCCCGCCTCTTTTTCCTACATAACAACACCATTATCAATATTTGTCATCAAAATCACATCAATATCTCATCATAATTTCATCAACATCATCTACCTACAATAAAACAACCATCAAGAAACAAAATACATACGACGTTTTAATATATACACCATTTGGATCTAACTCATCATCTACATACATTCCATTTCAAAAACAATCGACAAAACACATAAAACATTTTATACACAGCATGTGGATCAAAATCATCATCTCTATATATATCAATATTTCAAATATACAACTTGCCCTGCATGGGGGCCTCTGTGATCTCAAAATAATACAAAGCCGCACGCAGCCGCAATCATCATCAAAATCTCTACTCGCTCGTAGGCCGATCTCTCATGACAAAAAATATACTCACTGCAGCCGCGATCAACTATACAACCTGTACTCGGCTCGCAGGCCGGTATATACAACAAGAATGAATAAATGAATCATATGTGGGCACGCAGGCCTCTATATACATACCCGGTTCGTAGACCGGTGTCTATATCCAAAATCTAAAAACCCCTCTCTACTCCAGGGATATCTCAGCTCTCCCCACCACCCTCCGCCCCTCTCCCTGCTGGTCCCTGTGCTGGCTCTCGCGCCTCCCTGTCACCGACCCACCGGCTGTGGCTGCGCCCCCCGGGATCTCTGGCTCCGAGAGGTCTCGGCTCGGTGCGCCGCATATGGCTGATAGTCAGCCCCGGTACCATCAAGGACATCCTGATAATACTAGGCCTCCGCTCTCACCTCCATATAATGGGCCCGTGCCACCATGGCTGCTGGGGCTAGTCCCCCGACTCCTAATAACAGTGGCCCCTACCCTACTGGTACACCCTGTGCCTATGGTGGCACTCACACTGCTTCGTGCTGCAGTGCTGCGAGTGCTTATGCCGGGTACTGTGGCTGCTTATTTGGTGCCTATGGCTATATCTTGGTGCTCTGGGCCGTGCTCGACTTCGTGCTCAAGCTAACCGCCTCGTAATACCTCGATCTGTGGCATGTGCAGCAGCAGCTGCCTCGTAATAATCGCACTCGTCCTGGAGGTGGTCCTCTCTCGCCGTGAATAGCCGCCAAATCTGGCTGCGGGCATGTGTTATCCTAGCCTCTCGACCTACCCACCAAACCAAAATGAACCAGTGCACTCGGCGTCATCCATCAGATCATCTGCCACCTCTCTTCTCTGTACGAATCTGGGTCAATGGGCTGTGGTGCAGTAGTGGGGCCTCTATCATCATCCCTCCGAAGATCTGTGGAAGGGAGGTGGCTCATCTGCCGCAGCCCCAATGCCGTTGTACCTATTTAGGGTATCCGCCATACTCTCCAGCCTCCGCCTAGCTATCCGTAAAGTATACTGGATCTAGCGCATCTATGCTCGTGGAGCTCTTCCTTGGGGCCGATGGCCTCTGTAGGGCCTCCATACAATGTCTAGCGAGCCAAGCTCTCAACATATGTCGATAGTAGGCTACATCCCGTCTTGCGAGCACTTTGCTCGTGGCTGCCCACGATCCCCAACCACCTTTGAAAGCCATATCTAGATATAACTTGTGGCCCCGGGCTGCTGGGCAGCCCTATCGTCATATACATATGATGTGCTCATATGCCCAAATAGTGTAACAAAATGTGGAGCAAATCCCAAATCACCTCATCCGCGATAACCCCATAGCTCCTCAGATATAGCCGCACAGATATATAAAGTGTGCATAATGCACGTATGCTCCTCTACCATCTCGTGCGCAAGATCCCATCAAAGCCCGTGGGAAGCGGCCTCCCTCTTCGAGTCCGGGAGGGAGAAGCGGTGTATACCTATCATCATCAAGACGGCAAGCTGCGTGTCTCATGTCTCGTGGGTGCGACATGTCCCCATAGTGCAATGCTCGTGCTATGATAATTCAATAACGCGCCGCATCCCCAAATACCTACAAAATGTTGTCCATAGTCTGTCTCCGCATCTACTCGAATACTACCTCCCTACGATCGGCGAGCCTTAAGATGCGATACACATCCTCCAGGGTAATAGTCATCTCTCTAGTCGGGAGATGGAAAATGTTGGTTGCCGGATCCCATCTCTCGATGAGGGCAACCATAAGGTTGTGGTCCCTCTCCACAGCCCTATACCGCTGGACTCACCGAGTCCCACCTCGCACATAATGGCCCAATGTGCTACGGACACATGTGGCCGCATCCATCTCAATAGTGGGGGCATCCGATCCTCGTGATCGTCAGCTATTGATGTGCTTGCAAAACCAACCCACTTCATTAGACCTACCCTTTACAAAAACAACTACTTTAACCCTCTATACCCCCTTTTACCCACCCGACCACACCCCGACTCTATAACACACATCTACACCCACCTATCTTACCCTAAAACATCTACGATATCCCCTTTCCTATCAACCCTACCCCCTCCCTCTTCACCCCAACCAACAACCACACAACCAAACAACAAAACAACAACCAAACAACAACAACAACAATAACCAAACAACAAAACAACAAAACAACAACTAACAACAACAACAACCAAACAACAAAACAACAACCCAAACAACAACAAACAAACACAAACCCAAACAACATCAAACAAACACAACACACAACACAACAATAAACAACCACAAACCCAAAACAACAACAAAACCAAACAAAAATAAATAAATAATCCTAATTATCGATGGTACCGGTCACCCTTGACCGCCACCGGTCCCCTACAACACATGCTATACACCGGCGCCGGTCGACATACGACCGACGCCGGTCTACCAACAACCCACTATGCCCGAAAATTTTGTGACCGATGCGGTCGCCTAGTGACCGACATCGGTCACTGTCCATGGCCGAGCCAAACCCGACGCGGCCCCCAAAAACCCATTTTTGCCTATTTCTACCCTTTTACCCATCGAAAACCCCTAAAAACCTACCCACCCTACCGTTTTAGCCTAACTAACCCACCTACCCTCTCCATTTTTCAAACAACTTCAATTTATTCATTATTTTATTAAAAACTTGGATTCCTACCCAAAACCCAAATCTAGCTTAAAAACATTAAATTCACATAATTAGAGGTTTAGAACCTATCGGTACGACTATACGTTGTTGTGGTGGGATAGGTGGTGGTGGTCCAGCTGGTCCAGCACCTCCCACTCCTCCTGGCATGCCATGGCTATAAATCTCCTCTGCTGGGTCCTCCACCAATCAAATTCTGCCTCCTACTCACTGGGGTCTACCAACCACTCACTTCTCCACTCAAATAATGCCACCTCAGCCGACAATCTCAACAATACCACTAAAACACCTCAGACAACTAAATTTGGTTTTCAAATTGACAATGTGACAATGACAAGCCGTATTTTTCTTTTTATAGGTTTTTGACCTATAACCGATATCGGTTATATTATGCCCTAAACAACCGATACCGGTCATATCTAATCGATATCGGTTTAATCCCTATTTTACCACAATTTCTGCCCTTATTCACCAATCTCCCTTTCTCACCACATCGCCTATACCCTCCTTTGCTAAATAGCCTTTTTTGACTTCATTGGCTGACCAACCTAAGGCCGCAACCAACCATTTGGCCCGACCCAAGGCCACAACCAACCAATGAGGCTCGCCCCAAGGCCGCAACTAACCAATCGTGGCCCGACCCAAGGCCACAACCAACCATTTGGCCGGACCCGCAGGTCAATGTTATCCGTAAATTGACAAGGGCAATTTTACCGATAACTATACCGAAAATTTTTGTCTTGATCCTCGATAGGATCCTCGCGTCAAACGATTTAAAATTCCTTCTCGGAAATCTAGCTTTCGAACTTAGCCTTTTTGAGCCTTTTGGCATGGGCGCATGGATTTGCACCGTAACATCACGTTTTGGTGCGCCTTTAAAAGCCTTTGCGCATGGTTTCCCATGTCAACACGTCTTTCGGTGCGCCAAAGCATGTTAAGCCTTATTTGCGTGCGCCGAGGCGCATGCGCCTCGATGTTGACATATCATTTGTCGCGCCTCTTTTCCATGCGCCAAAAGGCGCATGTATTTTCCTTGTTACACCACGTTTTGGTGCGCCCAAGGGCGCACATAAATTCATGTCGACAACTCGTTTTATGCGCAAAAGTCGCACCCATTCTCCTGTTGTCAGTTACTTCCATGCGCCAAAGGGCGCATGCTTTCCTCTGTCGACAGTCGTTTTCGCGCGCCTTTTCAAATAGTAGGTGGCGCATTTATGACAAAGTTTTGTTATATATAACGGTGCCCGCCCTGTCATTTTCATTCCATTTTGACAAGCACGTGATCGCTCTGGATTTGTCAGCTCTGCCCTGTCGCCGTCATTGCTCTGTGGACCCACTCGCCACAAATTTTCGATATATATTCGAGGTAGGTGGTTCTCCTGGTTTGTTTTTGAAAGCTTTCACGTTCTTGGTCTGTGTTTTCTCTCGTTCGAGCTTATTTCTTTAGCGGGTCTGTTTGTTGCTTGCATGGTCTGTCTCTTTAATGGCTAGCCGGCCTTGTTGGGCTTGTTTCTCCCCTGTCCTGTCGGTTTCTTCTTTTCCTACTCCTTTCCTCTTTCCGGGTTTGTTGGAAAAAGGGGGGTGGTTTCGCACGCGCCATCCGAGATCCTCCTTATAAAAACCTTGTGTTGCATCAAGCCTCCTTTGGGTGGAAGATTGAGTTGAAAAACGACTAAATGATTAAAGTGTTCTCCATGGCGCACTGTTGCGTCATGTTGCAATGAAGACAGCATATCGCGCTTCTAAGGCGCGTCTACCCAAAGATGCTTTGCAGTTAAAAATCATGCGCTCTTAGGCGCACCCTTTCGGCCTGTAACGCGCTCAAAACCCGCGCCTCCTTCATCCCTTTGGCGCGTCTTTTTCCCATGTCGCAAAATCTGCCCATGCGCCAAAGGGCGCACCAAATATCAATGTAGCATGCATTTCCTGTGCGCCCTTCTATAAAATGCAGTCTGCTTCATCCATGCGCCATGCGCCTTTGGCGCCAATTTTACCTCTGTTGCGTCCTTTTCCTGTGCGCCTTGTCTTTTCAGCCTGTTATATACATTTTCCATGCGCCCTGCGCCCCGAGCCTTAAAAGTTCTAACTCTTTCTTCTGCTAGCGTTCCCATTGAAAATCAAATGACTAATTCAAGCTTCTTGGATTGGGTTTCACTCCTCCTACGTGCAGATCATCAGATAAGCCTTGAAGAACACATGTCTACCTCAAGCAAGAGACCCGCCAAACCAAGAGGAAAAGCTAAGCTAACAGAGGAAGAAATGAAGTATAAGTACCAAAGGGTTAGAATGCCCGAATCTCAGGCGGAATGCAATATGGATGTCAGAGATTCTGGAATCCGGCCACATTGACATGGACGAGTGTGGTGAGAACTCGAGAAAGTAACAAAAGCCCTGGATGGATAAATTGATGGGTAGTGCTCTACATTTCGCGGTGGGATTCCGGTCGGCGCTATTAATAATGAGTTCATAATGGTGGTTGCCCAATCTTACAACAAGGACACCAGGTGTGTGTCGAAAATAGTAAGGAGAAGTGGTCATTGACCTCACCACTCGCCATTTTGAAAAGATTCTTGGCATCCCTCATCACCGAAGCTTCGTGGCCGTTACCCAAGAAGAATGTGTCCAGGACACAGGAGGGCAATGAAGACCTATGCATGCAATTAATGAATGAAGTCTACCTCAAAATAAGAAGGTAGTGACCCGGTGGCCCCAAACTATCCACCTGCGACTTCTCCGAAGAACTCGGTGACACCATCACTTTCCCGAGCAGAGTCTTGGCTTTCGACGCCACTACTTCCATAAATGGATGCTTTGCACTGGAGACGATGAACAAAAATTTGCCCGATCACCGCTTCTGGGGGAAATAATAAGAGCGCCATTTCGAGCAGCTACAAAATAGCTTTGCCACAACAGAGTGTTTCATATGAACTCCTACGTAGTGTATCTTTGCCGCAGCGCCCAAAGAAAGGGACTATCCAGGGCTGCACACCCTCGTGCCAAGATATATGAATACTACCCAGTAGCTAAAGCCGAGAATAGCATCCAACACTTTTCAAAATCAATGATGCTTTCTTCTACCATATTATATATGCATCTTTGCGACCAAAGTTGACTCATGGCCGCACAATTAAGAATCTTTAAGCTGCTTGTGGAAAAGTGGGGGGCCTTGTTCACCCAATTTCCCACATTCACCTATCTGAGGGCGGTTAACTTCTTGGGCGAGCCCACTAGGTTGCCAAGGTATGCTGGACCAAAGCTGGTTCTATTGGAATTGTCAAGGCAGCTGGTCACATATCATGAGAAGTGTCAGAAGAGAAAGAAGGGTGGAACTCCTTTCCCCCTCACAGTAGGCCGATACACTTGTTCCAGCTATCACAAGGCGAAGGAGATGTTTGCCGAGCTAGAATTGCTCAATCTAAAGCATGATTTCCCAGCAAGGCCTACATTCGACCCAAGAGGCTGCTTGCCAAGGGCTAAGCTTGATCCTATCCATGTCCCTCAAATTGAGGACATTTACATTGACGTCATCCATGAGGTGGCACTCAGGAGACAGGATCACTCCCGCTTAGCATTGGCAGAAATTATTCAGTATGGAGTAGCCATCGTCCCCAAAGGCTTCCAAACTTCGGAAGATGAAGTAGACAAGGTGTATAATAACACAGATGGGGACAATTGGCCCTTCCGGCTATTGATAAGCAAGGCTCCTCGACGATTGAGGAGAGGGTCAAAGAAACCATGCGGAGAACGGAGCTCACAGCCGTATGAATGGATTGATCTACCTCGGCGTAGATTTTATAACTTCTCCTTTGGGTAATGCACTCTCAAGATCAAAGAAGCGGCTAAAGGCAAGGGTGCAAGTAGGTGAATCAAGCACCGTCGGCCAGAGGAAGCCCCGAAAGTCCTCTTCCCTGAGCTGAACAAGTCATAACTTTGGAAGAGGAGTTCATGGAGGACGTTCCCAAGGCCCATCCACTCGGGATGTCGGCGTTGCTACGACTACGGAGGTTCCTTCTGTCCCTTCTCCTTCTCTTCCTCTCCTTCCCAGTGTCGCCAACCACTCCTTTGGTTGTGTCCTCTCCCCTTCTTCTTCTACCCTTTCCCCGCCTCTTCATCCATCTTCTCCTCTCTTGCTGATTTGTCTCCTTCCATTTCTTCTCTCCTTTCCGGCTCCCTTCCTTCCTATGTCTTCTCGCAGCCCGGTTTCCCTTCCTCCCGTGGACACCTCCGCGGCTATTCTTTCAATGCCACCGCCGCGTGTCTCCACGTTCTTCCCCTCTTCTACTGTTGCTGCCTCCCCCTCTGTCTCTGGTCCTTCTTCAATAGGACCAGCTTGGATCTCTCAGCAGCTGAGCCAGCCAAAGAGGAAAGTCCCCATCGCTCCGATGGACTTTTCGGTTATTCCGGCTAAAGGAGCAAAGAAGCACAAGCCGGTTACACGCTTCTCAAAGAGCGCTGCAGGTGAGAGAGTCCTGGAAATAGCTTACCCCGATCCCACCAAAGAGAAAGAGGATCTGTCTCCAGCAGATTTCACAGTGACCCAAGTCACGATGGGGACGTCCTCTGAAAGTCTCCAGGGGGAAGCTCGTTCCGCGATTGATGCACTTTGTGAAAAGCTTCAAGAAGCCAAAGAAGAGAAAAAGGTCTTGAAAGAATGAATAAATACTGCTTGCCTTACAGAAGATGGGAAGTGCACCTCCCACAACTGCCGCCGAGACTCCTGAGCTGCTCAGTCAGGACAAGATCAATGAATATTCAAAGATCGGTGAGCAGGGCATGGCTGTTTCTGCTTGGAGAAGTCAGATTCTCAAAGATAGCGAAAAGGTAATCGCCGAATATATCAGCTTATCCCTGAACATTGAAAAGGCGAATAAGGAGCTTCAAGCATTAGCAGTCCCGATATCAGAAGAGTTAGAAAACGCTAGACTCCAACACGAGGCCTTCCAACAGATGTTCGACTGTTCAGTCGAAGATTTGGTCAAGTTCGGAGTATTCGGTCACCCAAGGACCCTCAACAAGACTATGTCCACTCTGGACTATCGGATAGATCAGCTTGAGTTTGTGTTAGAAAAAATAGATAAGGTGAAGGAAGAGGCCCTGGATGCGATGTATCAAATGGAGAAAATTGTTTTATCCATGAATCCAGGGTTGCTCACTCCTTCCCTCACCTTAAGAACGGCTGATGATACTATCCGGATTTTCAAGGAGTTAGCTTCTCAAGGAACAGGGCCAGAAGTCACGTTTGATACCGAATCCATCAATAACCTGCTGGCTTGCAGGGACTTCATCGGTTTCCTGATTGAGGCGGAGAAAGATTATTCCAAACTTCCCGAAAAGCTTGTAGAAGAGCGGGAAACTTGCGAAGTAATCGGTGATCGGCACAAGGATCCATCACAGATCGATTGGGTCAATGATCGCCAAGTTCTTGGAATACCGCGCTCAGTTCCACATCTCATCTCCTGAGCAGCATCAGAAGCAGGCGACCCCTTTTCGGCCGCAGGACGATGATGATGACTAGCTTCTTCTTTTTCCTCTTCTTCTTCTTCCTCTCGCTATTCTCCGACTTTCTTTTCGCAATATCTCAAGTATGTTGGTGCCAACGATGACATCATCCATGTTGCATCATGGGATGATGTCATCCACTCAAAATGTAAAATTCAACATGACTTTAGATATTTTGTAAATATCTTGTAGATAAGTGGTTGGCTCCATTTTGCCTTCTCTCTCTCATCTTCTATAAATACAGAATACTTGTTGTATTCGTGGTGAACATTTTTCAGATAGAAATAGAAGTGAGGAGAGAAAGACTTTGAGCTTTCTTGTAATGAAGAAAAGAACAAAGAATACAATTATTCAGACTTTGTGCTCAATAGCTGTGTTATGCATTAGATCTTTCTTACGTTAGATCTGTATGTGTTTAATCTGTTGGATTCATATCTACTTTTCCGTCATTTGTTTATCAGTATTGTTTTGTTTATTTATGCAAGTAGGTTTGGCTCTGTTTACTACCAAGCCCAAAGCATAAATCTTCTGACCCTTCCGCTTTGGAACTCATTTCTTTTCTTCCTTCGGATCTGTTCTTTCTCTTCTCCTTTTATTCCTTTCTCTTCGCAGCCTAGAACGCTCTACTGGGATGAGATCCCAACCCCCGAAGGCAGAATCTGTGAGACTTGCATAGGTTCCTGCTAGTAGAAGTAGCAATAAACCCGGTTTAACTTTCATTGTCTCAAAGAGGGGCTAAGCCTGCAACACCGTTGCCCGTTTATCCATAGATCATCCCCGCGCGATAGATTTTCGGACCAACACAACCAACCAATCAAGCCTGACCTAAGGCTGCACCCAATCATTTGGCCCGACCCAAGGCCGCAACCCAACCATTTGGCCCGACCCCAAGACCGCACCAACCAATCAGGGCTGACCCATGGCCCTCACTAATCAATCGACCCGACCCAAGGCCACACCAATTCAATACCATGCCCAAAACAAACAAATTACAATTTTATCCACCCATCATATAGCTTTTTGTTCAATCAAGCTCACTGTTCATGTTTCACAGATGATTAGGGTACTTAACTTGATCGGGCGACCAACTTTTCCTAGACTAAGACCGTGACATTTATCTCAACCAAACCAACCATTTGATACCGCCGAACATGCCTAAACGTTCTGTACCTTACCCATTATATCCCCTGGAGCTACTTCCTATGCCTTGGATACCAGGATTATATCACCCTTGTTTGGATAAACTATCGACCTTTGCCTATGAATTGCTTGTTTGCTCTTCAAATCATGTACCATGGTCGCACTACTGCATTTCAACATGCGTCTGCTTCCTTGGACTTACCCCACCATCTTACCATCATCTCAACACCATTTACCCTTTATCAACCCTATCCCTGATTTCACGCTACCTCAATCTGTGATAGATTTGAGGGGGATTACCTATACCCTTAACAGGAGTAACCACTTCTTATTATTGTCAGTGCAGCTTTACAAGACAAGCTACATGACAACAAGGGGCTAATGTAGACACCAAATTTGTGTCTTACGACCCCCGTGCCCCGCATCTTATTTCGCAACCTAGCCTCATCACCTAAACCTTACACAATTATTTATTAATTACCTTATAATTAATAAATCCACATCTCCAAACCTGCCACCTCATTTCGCCACCTCATCATGACCTAGTCCTATTCCTAAACTAACCTAATTAAGACCTATAACTTGGTCTACATCCACACCCATGACTAATTACTCCTCACCCGCACTAAAACCAACCTAATAATGACTTGACCAAGCCCACAACTAATTCCTCGGGAGAAAAGGAGGGAAAGTTGGCTATTTTACTAAAAATAGCCCACTTTGACTTAACCGATATCGGTTCCTACTCGACCGCCATCGGTTACGTAATCGCCATCGGTTCCCTGTAAATGACCTCCCCCAACCAAAAACAAAGGGTTGGATTTTCATTGATCGGAACCGGGAATTGATTGGAAGGATCGGGAATTCACTTGGCCGAGCAGAGACAAGTGAAGGAAAGAGAAGAGTTTGCAGAGGAGGACATCAAGCCCAAGACTGCAACTGAGTAACCAGAGCCCAGTGACACTTATCTCAGCATTGGGAGAGAAGATAGCTCATCTTTGATTGTCCGATCATCCTACCTGAGCCCTGCCTTCGTTATCACAGTCCTTGAACCTGTATCTTCATCAGGAACTAGTAAGTAGTGTCTTACACGTTCTTTTAATAACATTTCTTGGATTTCTGAATCACAGTAATTACAAGTCTATTCTCAGATCTACTACCCGGTAACACCCTCCATCTAACTGCCATTCCTCTACCCCTACATTGCCCCCATACTCTCTGAGTCTTCTCCATCACCCCATTACCTATCCCCAATCATTTACCAGCCTTATAAACACCATAGCCACCTTATTGCCAACCTTCACTAAAAGCCCCTAAACCATGCCCCCCCTACCGATATCGGTTAGCAGAAACTGGTACCGGTGACAGTGACCGGCATCGGTCACTGTGATTCAAAACCAAAACTAGCCCTTTCCTCTATTGTTTTAACAAGGCAATTAAATTGTAATTTGGCAATAGCTTCTTTGTTAGAATTTGTGTTAATTCATATTAGCAGGGGAACTGACCACCTTCGAAAGGAAGTTTAATACTTCCTGGGCCCAAGGCAGTTCCCTCATTTATTGTCTAATTAGAATCTGGTGGTCTTGTATTCTTACTTGCAGGTAGTCCTTCCCAGACAAAAAGGAGTTCTTTGCAATCAATCTGATCTCTCTCTACGGTACACGCACACCCTCTCAACATTCAATAGGTATTCCTCCTAGCCCTAACCCTTATCTGTTTCTCAAAGGAATGAAAGGATAGAAGCAACTCTATTCCAGGAACGGAAGCATTTCTGTAAAATAGTTACATCCTTAATCCATACTTTATCACAATTGAAGCTCTCATTAAGTGTCACCTCTTAAAAAAATCTATTATAATCACTCTTAAAAGTAAAGATGTTACTCACTTTTTTAGACCAATACATGTTATCATGTTTCTCATTTCTAACCACTACCATGCCACATAGTAAATTATTAAGGGTAGTCAAATAATTTTCATTATGACCTTCCTATGGAATTTTGATCCATATTTTGAAAGAATCATCCACATTAAAGCGAGTCCTTAACAAGAGAACCATACTTAAAAACAACATCCTACTCTAAATTGGGAAAAAAATATCCTTCTAAGGAGTATAAGTCATCCATTTATCTTCCAAAACTTAGCCCTTATTCTATTACCAATTTTCCACTTACATCCTATAGAGAGTATGGATTAGGCCCAATTAATGGATTTCCACAAAGGAGAACCATCAAAGGAAGGAATGTTGAAGAACCACTTAGCAAATGAAGAATCAAACCCATAATTATTCCTAATGATGGTAGTCAAAACACTTTTCTCTTTGGTTAGCCTCCAAACAATTTTTATAAGAAGAGCCTTATTCATTTTAACCCAATATCTCATCCCAAGAACAATAACTTCCTAGGATGAAAATTATTCTCCCATGCCATGAGAGGAAGTATAGAATTTATCTCCACCCAATCCATAGAAACATTTTGTGAATACTTTCCAATTTGGAAGCCACCACCACTAGAAGTTTAAAGACAAACATGGTATAGACGGAAAATTTTGAAGGAACATTTTAATGAAGTAATCTTACTTGCCGTGAAAGGAGAGATATTTTCCAACTAGACAAATTCCTTATAAATTGATGTATTAAAAATTCAATTCAGAATTTAGGAGATTCTTAGTCCCAATCAACATGCCTAAGTATATCATGGGATGGATTTCATCTCACACCCCAAAATCTGAGAGATATTTTAAAATATTCTCTCGGAGTATTGACAAAAAAATGAGCTCTTACGAAAGTTAATTTTTATTATCGAAGACCTCTTCATAATCCTAGAGGATGTGTTTGAAATATATAGCTTCTAGTATAGAGGCTTTTCCAACAAAAATTATATCATCAACAAAATGTTGATGGACCACTTTAGTATAGTTGATAATAGTACAATGCCCATTATTCATCCTTCCATGGTAGCTTGATTCAAATATTTGCTAAGATATTCCTCCATAGTAAGAAAATAAAGGGAGATATTAGATCCCCCGCCTCAATCACCATGAGCTACTGAAGAATCCACAAGGGGTGTCATTAAAAAAAACTAAGAATCTAACATTGGATATGCATTTTTGAATCAAACTACGAAAGTCGAGTCAAACCAAACCTTTCCACCACTTTGTATAGGAATTCCCAAGAGACCCTTTCATATGCCTTATCCATATATAACTTAATCACCAGTGTTTCTTTATTTTTCTTCTTGACTAAATGGAGAGTCTCCTCAATAGTAAAAATATTGTCCTGTATTTACCTACAAATAAAAAATCCACCTTACCGTTATAAGATCGCTATAGGTAGAAGAAGTTGAATCCTAAGGGCCAAAATATTAGAGCACATCTTATAGATACAGTTGTGCAAGCTTATAGGTATGAAGTTTCGAACTCATCTATTTTGATTTTAATATAGGGTGTTGGAAACAAAAATTATACATATATACATATTTGATATAAATATATTTTCATATCCAAGGTTTTGTTTTTCTATGTTGTAATTTTTCTCACCCAAATAAAATAATAGGAATTTTGCACACAAATTCAACAAATTGAGGAGGTAAATAATTAAATAAATAATAATTTAATCAACTTACATGTTAAATATTAACATATTATGTAATGTTACAATGAATAATTAAATAAACATTACATCACTTAACTATATAACAAATAAATAAAAATAATACTTACAAAAAGTAAATAACACAAGACACATGATTTATAGTGGAAAACCCAAAGGTAAAAACCACTTGTAAAAAAGTAACCTTTTATTACAGAGAACCCTTTTACATCCAGTAAATCACCTCCTCCTTTACTAACCCTAATCACAAGGGTAAAAACATTTGATATAAATATTTCAATATATCAAATGAGGACCCAAAGTCCTATTTATATGAGGTGATCGGGTATGTCTCCCAACTCACCTTTTCAACCATGTCGGTTGACACATATACAAAGGTTTAGAATATTTAATAATAGAAATATAACTATTTCTTATTATTAAATATTTAACCTAAAGTATATTCCTAGGTTTGAATATTTACTAATAGAAATATAAATATTTCTTATTATTAAATATTTAACCTATAGTATAATGTTAGACCCATATTTAATTAAGGGGTGGCCAACCCACTTAACCATTATGTTCTAACACTCCCCTTAATGTTAAGTGGGATAACATATGCCAATAGATTACCTGCCCATGGTACACTATAAGATTTACAATCCTTAAACCATAAAGGTTTTAGGCTAGCATATAGGTTGAAGGAATTATAACACCTTCATCATACTCAAGTTACCTTTTGGTACAAAAGGATTTGAATCCCAAAGATCATCCCATGATCAGTGGCTAAGTATGATTTGTGAGTTTTACATGTTCTCACAAGTTCTCATAAAAGGTTACTTGAAACCAAGCATATAGGAGCCTTTTATAACCAAGGACCTCCTTAACAATATGCTTACACTGGATGTTTACCAATAAACTCAATAACACTAAAGAGTTTACTTAAAAACCACCTTTAAGGTCTTTCTACACTTCTTTCTAAAAAATAAGAAGTCGAGGAGGTATACACATGCCCTTTTTACACATGCCCAAGGTCTTTTTACACTTTCCCAAAGGTATTTTACATTTGTTTTTTCATTTTACAAATACCAAGTTCCATTAGGAGGTGACATTGTCATGCACACTCCCCCTCAATGGAAACTCCAACAATCCAAGTTTTTCATGAAAGTGACAAAACTTTGCAGCACTCAGGGGCTTTGTGAAGATGTCAGCAACTTGCTCTTCAGTCGGCACAAACTTGAGATCTATCTCACCACTTAGCACCTTCTCATGGATGAAGTGTATATGTATCTCAATGTGCTTCATCCTCTGATGTTGTATTGGATTATGTGTAAGAGATATGGTGCTCTAGTTTTCATAAAACAAAGGAATACTACCTTGATCCTTCATCTTTATCTCATCAAACAACCTCTTCAGCCATAGTGCCTCTTTTCAGCTTCCATTGCACTTCTATACTCAACTTCAGTTGAAGAGATAGAAATAATTGGTTACTTTTTACTGCACCAAGTAATGGCACCTACACCAAATTTAAACACATAACCAAAAGTAGATTTTCTATCCAATACATCACCAACATGATCAAATCAAAAATCCATACAAGTTAGCATTTTCATCCTTAGTATAATGCAACCCATAATTGATTGTACCTTTAATATATCTAAGAATTCTTTTTGCAAGATTCCAATGATCTCTATAAGGTTCCTACATAAACCTAGAAGCAATTCCTACTTGCATAGGAAATATCTGGTCTAGTTATAGTTAGATAAATCAAACTACCAACTAACTACCTATATAAAGTAGGATCAACTTTTTCACATGCAGGTTTAGGATCAAGTTTTATTCCAACTTCCATAGGTGTAGAAATTGGTTTACAATCAATCATATTAAAAAATTTTAGTACATTGGTTGCATATTGTGCTTGAGAAACAACAATAGAATGCTTATCTTGAAATACAACCATGCCAAGAAAATGATGTAAGACCTAAATCAGTCATTTTAAAGTAAATGAATTTGATTTTGAATTTTTTTCTTTAATCCTATGAATTAAAGTAGGACTATCACTAGTCATAAGAAATCATCAACATATAGACATAAAATGATAATGTGAGAACCTTCTTTCTTAATGAAAATATCATTATTATTCTTAAGCCTTTAATTTTAAATTAACAAAACCTAATATGTCCAAATCATCCTAGTGAAATCATCAATAAATGTCACAATATATATAAAGAACCATTTAACGAAGCTACTTCAAGAGGTCCTCTAACATCACTATGAACAAGTTCTAGTGGTGAAGAGGAACTCTCCTCAAGATGTAAGTGAAAGGGTTTAGCACTTTGTTTCAAGCGTAAACACCCTTCACAAGCATCATGAGATGAAGACAAAACAAGGAAAACCTTTAACTAGATTACATCTAGACATTTCATACAAGCTTCGATAATTGACATGTCCTAACCTTTCATGCCATAGTTTTGAATTATTCAAACTTTGAGATACAAAACAAGATGTAGAAGAAAAATCATCAAAAATATATAGACCATTTCTTTGAATTCCTTCAACAATTATATTATCATTACTATCCTTGATGTACCAAGTATCCTTCAAAATTTGAATAGAAAACCATCATGAGTTAGTTGTGAACATGAAAAAAATATTCTTTTTAAGTTTAGGAACAAATAAAACATTATTCAAAACACCATTTACAAATTTTACTTTTCCTTTCTCTATTTCTTCTAAAGATGAGTTATCACCAAGATACACACATTCATTGATTTTCATAACATCAAATAAAGAATTGGAAATACCAGTCATATGATTTGAAGCACCTGAATCTAGAATCCATTCAGAATTAGAGGAAGAGTATAAAGCAACATATAATGCAATAGTTTTAGGAGCATCATTAGAACTATCCTTTTTCCTTAAATTATATTTAGATGAGACAATTTATTTTTTATTTTTATGGATAGGTTTCTTAGATTTACACTCTTCCTTTTTATGCCCAAATTTTCCACATTTGTGACATTTACCATTAAATCTTACACACAAATGTTTAGAAGAAAAACTTTTTTATCAACAAATGAAGATTTAGTATTAGATCTAAACTTCTGATCAGAATAGGGCTTGCGAGACTTGAACTTCAATTCAGAAAGAAGTTCTGAGAGGCATTCTCCTTAGAGTCAAGTTCATCATCACTTTCTCTTCCTATATCAGAAGAGAACTCAAAGTATTTAAATCAGTAATTCATCTTCATTCTGATATTTAGAATTTAAGATAGAAATAAAATTCCTAAATCTTTCATGTATATTCAACTGAACAATAAAGTAGATTAATTTTTCACCAATTAAGTCACAATTGCATCCATCTAATTGTGCTTTGATATTTTTAATTTTGGCTAAGAAATTAACTACTTTTTCATCTCCTTTCATAGGAGTCATAAGCAATTCTAAAACAAGTTTAATAATCTTAGACAAGTGTGTACCTTCATGCATGGATTCTAATTGTATCCATACCTCTTTAGGATGTTTGATATTACCAATGTGTAGAAGATATTCATCATTCACATTGTGCAGAATCATGGAAAGGGCCTCCCGTACGCTATGAGAATGCATTCATATTTTCCGTAGTTCATTTGTTGACACCGATGGGTGCAAGCTCAGTTCTTCTAAAAAATCATCCAGAGTTTCCTCACCATAAGTTCCGATTTGACCCTGATCTTCCAAATATTGTAATTGGCTCCATTTAGGATCTGGGATTTATCGAGGAAAAAGTAACTAGATGCCATTGTCTTTCAAATTTCTTGAACTTGAAAAGCATACCCCATTATGATATAATGCACCACTGAGTTAGAAACATATTAATAAAAAAAAAACAATACCCATATTTTATGATAAAAAAAACTTGTATTATTTCATTAAAAAATCAAGTATTATAAAGAATATTAATAGAACTAGATCTAAATTTATAGATCTAAAGAAACTATTTGACCATAACTAATTTTGTCATAAAAATGCATACTAATTAACTTCCCATAATCAAATAATGACCCGCATTATAAAGGGCACTGCATTATACCCCATACCTATCATAAAAAAATTCCGACCATATAGAAGAGAAGATGAAACCCCTAAGAATGCATAACTTCAAAATTCTAAAAAATGTTAATGTAGATAAAGATCTGGCCATCTTAAATTTGACGTCTAAATGACCGTCATTATGCCTTATTTTTGGTCTTGCATGATGGTTATTGACCATCAATTTTAACATAGTGAAAATTTCTTAGATCTAGTTAGCTTAAATTTGACATCTAAATGACCGTCATTCTGCCTTATTTTTGGTCTTCATGATGATGGTTATTTGATCGTCAAATTTAAAAACAATGAAAATTTCCTATTTCCGAATGTGAAATTTTTCTTCTTATAGTTTAAAAGGTTTTGTTTATATTTTATAATAAATTATAAAAATCTATTATAATTTATAAAACAACTATATATATCAACATAGTTTAAAAACAATGTATAGTTTAAACTTATATAACACTATAGACATTGGATTTAATTTTTTTTTGAACAATATAGTTGAAAACTAATTAGAAGAGGGTAAGGGGTCACACCAAAGGAAAAATTTAAAACTTGGAGTAAATTATATTTAAATTCCATGGTAAATCTTTATAAACCTTTAGGAAAATTATTTTCCTACATCCGTGGAAGATGTTTCCCTGTGAGAGACCTTGTTTTTACCAAAAAAAATGTTTGAATTATTTGCAAATTATTTCAACCATACCTATGTATGAAGAGGAGAATAATTCTAACTTCCACCAAATAAGTTAGTTTTCCAATTTTTATTTTTTACAAGTCATTTAAAAATTTATTATTAAAATAATATAAATAAATTTAATATCAAACACAAAATTTAAAAATCCTAAAATTTTATGTCAGGGAAAACATCTATTTGAGAGGGTGTTTTAAACAGGGGAACAAATATTTAATGAAATCTTTGCAAAAATTTAAAGTTTCATGGTGAGAGATTGTGATCCATTTGATTTTTTCCTTTTATATAATTATATCCTCCACAAATTAAAAACACATATTTATAATATCAAATGTACTAAGAAAACTCTTTACATTGAAGATATGCATTTTTGAATCAAATTGTAGAAATTCGAGTCAGTTCAAAATTTATATTTTTATTCTATAAGTCCCAAACCTTTATTTATAGGTTTAATTCTAAACTATAATAAATATTTTTATATAGTTTTTCACAATTCAAATGTAACCCTCTTATTTAAAAAATGGTGTCATAATTTTTTAAATATTATTAAAAATTAGATGAAAAAGAAAATACTTAGATCACACTAAGGGTTAAAGAATTTAACCTACAGGGCCATTTTGAAATTTTAGAGCACATTTAATAAGATTCACTTAAATTCTTACTTTATGAATTTTCACAACTCGCAATTTGATTTTATTTTCACTAGGGTGTTTGAACTATAGAAAAAAAAAATATTCACATAGATATTAACACCTAAATTTTTCCATAATTCTTCCACACTAGATTTCATAAGGGTATTATTATATCCCCTTTCACTTTAAAAAATTTTTCTCAACACAAAAATGGGAAAGGGGGCCCATAAATTTTAAATACCCTTTAGGGTTGGTTGAAAAGTAAATAAAATTAAATAAATTAAATACAAAAACATTTGATCTTAATTTATTTAATTCACCTCATCTTGATACCATGTTAGAATTTGAGGATTCTAATAAATACATGGATTTAATCAACTTACATGTTAAATATTAACATATTATGTAATGTTACAATGAATAATTAAATAAACATTACATCACTTAACTATATAACAAATAAATAAAAATAATACTTACAAAAGTAAATAAATAACATGACACAAAATTTATAGTGGAAAACTCAAAGGTAAAAACCAATGTCAAAAAATAACCTTTATTACAAGAACCCTTTTACATCCAATAAATCACCTCCTCCTTTACTAACCCTAATCACAAGGGTAAAAACATTTGATATAATATATTTCAATATATCAAATGAGGACCCAATCCTATTTATATGAGGTGATCGGGTATGTCTCGACTCAACTCACCTTTTCAACCATGTTGGTTGACACATATACAAAGGTTTAGAATATTTAATAATAGAAATATAAATATTTCTTATTATTAAATATTTAACCTAAAGTATATTCCTAGGTTTGAATATTTACTAATAGAAATAGAAATATTTCTTATTATTAAATATTTAACCTATAGTATAATGTTAGAACCATATTTAATTAAGGGGTGGCCAGCCCACTTAAAATCCTAAGGCCCAAATCAAATCCTATTTTGTACTATGCTTACCCACTTGTATTCTTTCTTGAGTTGACTTCCTAAGACTATTAGACAAATATAATCCCATAACAATTTTATAATTAATTTTAAATATTGTAATGATGCCTAAGCTAATTAATATTTCATAGTGATGATATAAGGAGCTTAATTATAGTAGTGTTTTAATAAGTTGAATTAAGAAATGTAAATAAAATGGATAAGAATTATAAGTCAAATTATTATTAAATTTCCCATTAAAATTTGTAATGGTTAAACCTTATAATGAATTATGCGCAACTTAGAAAATAGTAAATTATTGATTATATTTAATAAAGTAATGCAAAATAGGTTTTATTGTTCTTTTAATAGATAAGGCTCAAAATGTTAAATGGGTCCCTAAATTATATAAATGTTATCATTCATACAATAGGGCTATAATTAGAATCCATGGATCTAAAATTACAAGAATGTTAGTATACTATAGTTGTTAGGTAACTACTTCTAGGAAACCTAATTAAGAAATTAATGAATGAACCTCTTTTTGTTGTTCTAATTACTTTGAAATTGTAAGAAATAAACCCAGAAAAGGTCAACCTCGGAGAAAATTCTTGTATGATTTACCCTTCTTGTGCGATCACCTTTATAACATAGAAAATTTCAATTCTTAGATGAGCGTAGCTCCTTACACTCAATGGCACCTCCTAGTTTAAGGTAAATAAGAGTCCGATTTTAGGTTACTATAAATATATACGATTATCGACATTATCGCGAACGTAACCAATTACTAAGGTATATAAAAAAGGGGAAAATCTTGAACCTTAATCCTTTTAAATATAAACTTCTTCCCTCTTGATCTCACACTAGTTCCTATTGCGTAATGAAAGTATAATGCTAAATCAAGTAAACATGTTTCTTAAAGATGAATCATTAGGAAAATAACTAGTAGTATCATGTGTGTTTAAATTTTCCTATTAACAATTGAGTTATAAAAATTAATTGTAATAATATATACGAACCAAATTACATGAAACCATTCAAAATTAAATGTTAAATAGTATAAAGAAATTTATTTTAGAAAAAAAGGAAAATGTAAGTTAAAATTGTAAGTGCTCTTTCAAATCCATAAGATTAATTATTGAAACATGATTGTAATAAATATGTAACCATGGAAGTGTTGTGTCATGGGAAGTGCACACTTGTAAGTTTATATTGTAGTTAGATCATTACTGTCCTTTATCTTTAGGGGTTGAGGCTGATATGCATCACATGTTTCTTTTGATTGTGTTTTATTATTGTTGGGGTAAAGTTTCATCAGTTTTTATTGGAGGAGTAACGTGTAGCTATTGAAGGGAGGAATAAGGGGAAGTGTGTGTTTTATTTTGGAGGAACCAAAGGAATTTGTGGCTAGTCTTAGGGGAGGGATAAGTGCGTGTTATAATGGAGGGAGAAGTGGCATCTCAAAGTCTTTGTGGTGTGTATGCTTTGGAGAAATGAAAGGAAATCCAAGATTTCTTCTTAGACTGATACAAGGTAGTTGTAATGATGACCTCTCCCCTATGTAAGCCTCTTAGGTAGGCTTGGCAATGTGTGTCATCTTTCCTTGTGATTTCAATCACTTCTCATCTTGTGGTACGTGTGGGTCCATGTTGGTATAAATGTCTTGTGTGATGTTGAGTTATCATAAGTGATCCCATGTGGTATCATGTATCAAATAATTAACGTTAAAAAATATTTTGGTATTTTTATTGTTGTATTTGTGTGTTAAATTTGTGGGCATGACAAATATAATCAAAATTATAATTTTTTACCTCACTTTACTTGATTTTTATTTTCTCATTGATAGAATACATTTTTAGTTAAAATTTTATTGGTGATAGCTTGTTTGATTGCTTGGTTGTTGGCTCCAAAATTCATAAATTATTCATTTTAGTAGGATTTATTGATCTCACGATGGAAATTTTATAGGAAAATGGAGGGATAAGATTTACCCATGTTGGATTGGATCAAGGGTGGAGGATGAGTGTGAGGATAGAATATTATAGAGCGAAAGGGATTTCCATGAACTAAAAAATTCATAAAATGGTAGTAGAATAAGAAATATATATCATTAAAGAATTATAAAGAGGTGGTGGAGAGTTCTTAGATTAGATTAGAAATTCCTAGATGTGATTAGTGTGTTACTTGAGGGATTAAAAGGTTAGTTAGTGTTAGGAATAAAACTTAGCTTAATTCATCATTTGTTGATATTTGAATAAATGGAATAAGTTAAAGTATTTAATTTAAATACTTTAAACTTATGTCAATAGGTATTAGTTATCCTTAGTTATTAGTTAACTAAGTGATAGTATTCTCATCCCAATGTTTGTGAGATCATGATATATCATTAAAGAGGTTATAAAGAGGTGGTGGAGAGTTCTCTCTGAGAAGGATTAGTTACAATAGAAAGGTTAGGAATAAAACTTTCAGCTTAATTCATCATTTGCTGATATTTGAATATCTTGCATATTTTGTTCTCAAATGATTTCTCATGAGGGGAAATTGAGGCGAAATTAGGGGGCAATATTTTATTTCTCGCATATTTACTCAGTTAGTTGATTTTCTTCCATATATTGTGGATGAGATAAAAGTTTTACAATATCTATAAATATTGCAGCTCTCTCATTTATTTGTAATGCTTGATTTCATATTAATAAAATTATGCAAGCACCATCTTATTTTCTGTAATTAAATTTGGGTTGCAGACAAGATTTGGTATCAGAGCAGTATTTTGATCCAGAGAGGAGTGTAGGAAGTTTTAGGGAAGTTTAGGGAGATTTGGAGAAATTACAGAGCTAGGAGGAGCCATAGATGCCCCTAGCCATTTCACAGCCCTACCCAAATCCACACCTCGGTTCACGGTTGATTTTTAGTTGAAGAACACCTGGAGTGTAATCATAGGCCCTTGCAAACTTGGATGTAACTCTCTTGCAAAAGGTGACATTGTTTCATTCTCTAGTTTTTTTAAAAAAATTACCTGTACGTGTATTTTTTTTTTAAATTGGAAGCATTTAAAAATATATATACAATATTTTTGATCTATGGGGACCCAATATTTTCAAGCTCCCCACATTACTTGTTCTTCCTCTTCTCTATAATTTTTATTCTTCTTTGTATTTGAGAAATTAAAGAAAAAGATCCAATCAACTATGGGAGTTTCTTTATGAACCCGCATCTTCTAGAGGAGTAGAAGATAGGATATTTGAATGATCTCCAATGTGCCTACATCTAAAAAGAAGACTACAAATTGAACGTGGAGAAGATTTACAACCTGTAACAAAAAAAGTTTCTTTGGAAAAGGAAGAAAAAGTTGTGCCCCGGAAGCAAAACCTATGTACAAAGAGAAACAATAATAAAACTACGGCCAAGGGTTATTATAACGCTTAGGAAAAGTGGTTGAACTATAGTTGTGCCCTAAAACACACTATGCATGCATGTAAGTCATTATCTGTGTTCGTTTTTAAAAAATATTCCATTTTTGGAAAGGGGCTCGGAAAGATATTGAAATCGTAACTTAAAAGATCCATAACTTTCAACTGGTACCTCAGATTGAGGTGCCATTTTTTTAAAGTGTGTGTTTTTGTGAGCTCTACGTCTTGGTACAGATTTTAATAAGTTTTTTTGTAAAAATTAAACAAATTAGAGATTGTTTGTATTTCAAAAGAGGCCAAAGAGTCCAATTTTTTTTTCAAATTAGCCAAGAGAGCCATTTTATTTTTACAAATCAGCCATAGAGCCAAATTTGTAATAGGGCCAATAGTGCCAAAAATTCATTGTACATGGCTGAAAAGGAGCCTAAAATAAATAAAATAATATTTGGGGGTGTGCATGCTTTAAGGGGGGAAAAGTGTTCAATTTTTTCTTCTACTATTTATCACTTTTCACAATGGCCGCAATTATGGCACCAAAATTCTTTTTCCATATTCTCAACTTTTTATTTTTGATCATTATCCAACATGGAAAAAAATTCATGCATAACTTGATTTTGAAAATCTATGGTTCATTGTTTACGTACATTAACAAGATCTGCAAATCGATGTTACACAACAAGCTACATTTGATTGTGCAACTCAAAAAGCAAAGTTAATAATCTTGTTTAGTGTTTCAGATGAGGTACAACCTCATATTCATGATACCGCAATGACAAAAGAACCTTGGGACAAGTTGAAAATAGTATATGAGTCAAAAAATAAGAACACAATACTTCATCTCCAGAGTCAACTATTGAACTTGAAAATGCAACCAACTGAAAAAGTTGAAATGTTTTTGAGAAGAGTAGCAACTTTGTGTGCATCACTTCAAGCTTTGGAAGAATAAGTAACTGACACATCACTCATGCCTATAGTATTGAGAGCTCTTCCTCCTTATAGGATTTTTGTGACCACGTTAAACATAACTAGTCATTCAATTTTTTTGAAGAGTTAGTGAATATGCTACAACAAGAGGAATCTATTCACTCAACTACTGAAACTAAAGAGTAGGAACTTGCTTCTAATTAAAAAGGAAAAAAACAGGCTAAGTCTAGTAAATAACTTCAGAAGAAAGGTAATACTCAACAAGGCCAAAAGAACCAACAAAAATGTCTTATTTGTGGTCGAAAAGAACACAAGTTAAAAAATTGTTGGTACAACACATTTGACAAGGATCATCAAGTGGTAAAAAGATTAATTACCATCAAACAAAATTTAGTCAACAACAGAGTAAACATGGAAAAAATAATAACAAGTGGAAGAAGAAACCAACTCAACAAGGAAATGTAGCTGAACAGGAAGATCAATTTGATGATAATGACTTCCTATATTCTGCACAGTCAAATGAAGTATCCAATTCTACAAATCAAATTTGGTATGTCAACTCAGGTGCAACTCGACACATGACAGAAAGAAAGATTGGTTCTTCATAATGAGTAAAACACCCACCAAAAATCATGTCTCTTTGGGTGATGATACATCATATAGTGTTGAAGGCATTGGTTCCATTTCACTACCACTTGGGCATCATAATTGTAAAATTATAGATGTTCTTTATGTCCCTAGTTTAACAAAAATATGTTATCCGTGAGTCAATTATTAGATCACAATCTCAAAATTGACTTTGATTGTAAAGGTGGTAAAAATATGTGCCTAATTTGAGATAAGTCACGAAGCTCCAAAATTGTTGCAAAAGCTTCGAATGTGGGAAGAATGTTTCAGTTGGATTTTGTTCAACGAAATGATCAAGCACTTGTAGCCAAGGATACATCATCAACTCAACTATGGCATCAAAGACTTGGACATGTGAGTTTTGGCTATCTTGACACACTTCATTGATATGACATGGTTAGGGGTTTACCACCTCTAAAAAAGGGTACAGATAAATTTCAGCATTTTTGATAGGAAAAAAACATAGAGTACCATTCAAACATAGTACATTTCAAGCTAAGGAAAAACTTGACTTGCTACATACCGATTTGTGTGAACCAATGAGACCTAGCCACTCTAGGTTTCAATATTTCATGCTCTTTGTTGATGATTTTTCAAAAAAATGTGGATATATTTTTTTCTACAAAATACCAATATTTTAAAACTTTCAATAAGTTTAAATCCCTTGTTGAAACAGATTCTGGTAGGAAAATAAAAACACTCTGCTCAAATCGAGGGGGAGAATACACCAGTAATGAGTTCAAATATTTTTGAAACACATGGCATTCATCGTCAAATGGCTCCTCCTCACACACCACAACAAAATGGTGTTTTTGAAAGGATAAATCATACTATCATGGATATGGTGTGATGTATGATTGATGATGTAAGTTTATAAAAAAAAATTGGGCGAAGTAGCTAAAATGAAATTCTATTTACTAAATAGATTTCCCACTATAACTATTGATGGATTAACACCTCGGGAATCATGGTCAGGGCATAAGCCATATATTTCACACCTCATATAGGTTTTATATGTAAAGAAAGTATTCACATTCCTAACAAAAAAAGAAATAATCTTGATATGAAATCAGAAAAACTTATCTTCTTGGGATACAATGATGAAGCACTTGGCTACAAACTTATGGATCTAAGAACAAAGAGGGTATACACTAGTCGGGATGTTGAGTTCTTTGAGAATAAAGAAGTAGATGATCCTTCCATATACTCACATGATGAAAAATCATCCCTATAGTGAAAATAGAGGATGGTAATCACTTTGATGACAACAATGATGATGGGGAAGATAATGAAATTCAACCTCCCACAAGAACCACAAAAAGTATGCCTAAATGGTATACAAGTATGATTAGAGATGAAAAATTGGATAGTGTCCCCAACACATCTACCACTAGAATGAGGACTCGCAGTATGGCTCGAAATGAGGTCAATTTTGCCTTAATGGGTAAATTTGTTGAAACTATTGAGCCTTCCTCAATTTCAGAAGCCCTACAGTCTAAACCTTGGAAAGATGTTATGGATGCAGAATATAAGTCACTTATGAAAAATAATACATGGAAACTTACAGATCTTCCACCAGGAAAAAAGCCAATTGGATGTAGATGGATCTTCAAAATGAAGTACAAAGTAGATGACAAAATTGATAAACATAAGGCTAGACTAGTTACTAAGGGATATGCTCAAAAAGAAGGCATTGATTATGAGGAGACTTTTTCTCCCACAACTAAGATAAAAACTTTCAGGTTAATATTTTCTCTAGTTGCACAATTTGGTTGGAAAATACACCAAATGGATGTGAAAAGTGCCTTTCTTAATGGTGATTTACAAGAAGAAGTTTACATGACTCAACCAAAATGTTTTTCATACCAGGTAAAGAGGAAAAGGTATGTAAACTCATAAAATCACTATATGGTCTAAAGCAATCTCCCAGGGCATGGTACATAAAAATCGACGAGCATCTCATTCAACATGGATTTAATAGGAGTCCATACAATCCTAATCTCTATCTCAAAAAGCAAGGGGGGAGATAGTGATCGTTGTAGTATATGTTAATGATCTATTCATCACTGGAGGATCAGTGAGGATGATTGAGTCAACAAAGAAAGATCTAACATGATCATTCAACATGACCGATCTCGGGCTTTTGCATTATTGTCTTGGACTTGAAGTTTGGAAAAGAGAAAATCATATCTTTGTGTCACAATTGAAATATGCCAAGACAACGCTTGAGATATTCAATATGATGGATAGTAAGCCATTTTCCACACCTATGGATACAATATTTCAACTGTCTTGAATGATCCATCACTAGAAGTAAATGTAACTCTTTATCGGTAGTTGATTGGGAGTCTCATCTACTTGACTTACACTAGGCTGGATATTAGCTATGCAATCAACTATCTTTCACAGTTCATGTAAGAACCAAGATTTTCTCATTGGAAAACAACAAAGCAGATACTAAGGTACATTAGAGGAACTATGGACTATGGCCTAGAATACAAGAAGAATAATAACTTCTTCTTGATAAGATATTCAGATTCAGATCATGTAGGAAACATAGATGATAGGAAATCCACTTCAGGATTTGTATTATTTTTGGGATCTGGATTGATATCATGGGGGAGTAAGAAGAAAACTTGCATTTCAAGATCCTCCATAGGATCAAAATATCATGCAGTAGGTGGAGCTATCTATGAAGCAATATGGCTCGACGTATACTTGAAGGATTAGGAATACCACAGAAAGATCCAACTATCCTACATGTTGATAATGAAGGAGTAGTAAAACTTGTTTGGAATCTAGTTTTCATGAGCACACCAAACACATTGAGGTGTAGGTAAATTTCATTCATGAACATGTTTAGAACAATGACATCCAGCTCCAATATTTCCCAATAGATATGAAGCGTACAAATGTCTTCACAAATTCACTTGCTTGAGGTAAATTTGAGGGTTTTAGAGAATTTATCTCCTATTCACTTGAGACCATGCTAAATTAAGGGGGAATGTTAGGAATAAAACTTAGCTTAATTCATAATTAGTTGATATTTGAATAAATGTAATAAGTTAATGTAGACACCTAAAATTGGTTACCCAATTTGGTGTCCCCCACATTCGTTTACCTTCTCGGGTAACCTGGGGCACGTTCATATCATCACTGCCCCTTAGGGTATTATTCAATATTTGCTTTAAAAACATCTATCCTAAGTTTAATTCACCCCATTATGTTTTACCCCTAAGTAATTAAATATTAACTATTTAATTACACCTTTTTACATATATCCTAACCACTTATCTACCCCATATCAATTTCTAACCTCCCATATCTATTCTATCCATATATCCCCCCTATTTCTCCTCCTCCCAAACCAAGCAGTGGGATATTTCCCATATTTGAGGTGGAGGGATCACTCTCATCTTTCCAGAAATCACTCCTTTTGGCCATTTCAGGAGTCTGTTCCACACGATCGGCGATGACCGATACTCGCTCAATTCTGATTTTTCGAACAGCGCCGATTTCATCTCGGTCGGTGCCGATTACAAATAGAAGGCCAGAACTCAGTTCTGGTTAGACAGTGAGTTAGACAGAGAGACAGAGAGAGAGATACAGAAAGAACGAGAGTTTTGAGCATCAAGTCTGAGCATTGTCTATCAAGTGAGAGTGAATCCCATCCAAACCAATCCCTGAGAGGAGTACCGTTACTCTTCTCCTACCGCATCGACATTAGGAGTCTTCAACGATCTCTTGGTGACTCTGTTCCTGCATCCAGCATAGGTGGAGCCTTGCCAGTATCCCTACGGCTCTTGTAGATTCAGTGAAGATCGACGATCTAGCTTCCACTATCTGCTTCTCAATCTTCCTGCAATTTCCCCTAAGTCAACGCCGATAGTACCCAGTTGATGCCGATTCTATCTAGTCGACGCCGACTTATCTCAGTCGACGCCGATTCCTCTCAGTCGACGTTGATTTTCCTAATCGGTGCCGATCTTCCTGAGGACAGGTAAAATAACTCAGGGATCACAAATCCAACATTGTTTTCACACTTTCCTGTTTGTTATTGGTTTATGTCTACTGTTTACTTTTACATCTCTGTCATTTTTAATCAAAGTATAGACATTTACTTACATCTTTTATCATGTATGCTTCTTTCCTTAATTGAAAACATGGACTGACATCCACTGAGGGAGCTTATCGCTTCTCGGACCCACTTTTCAGGTAGTCCACCCAAATATCTTTTAACGTGGTCTTTTTCTATCAAGCATCTGTGTCTCACGGGTTTCTGGATCTACTCTACGGGATTGCTCGTGTGTGCCCGTCTTGTCTACATCGGCTTTCTCTTCCACCTACATCTTCGATCTGGTCCTTCGAGTATCGATTTCATTTAAGTTTTTAGGGTTTTTGTGTTTAGTTTGGTACATTAACTTGGACAGGTAACAAGCGTGAAATTCTTGATCTACATTCTGGCACACTGGTGGGACCCAACCAAAGTCCCTTATTGGTAAGTTCATTTCTTTTCCAGTTTTGAGCTTTTGTTTTTCAAAGGTTAGCAAATCTTTCGTTTGATTTCAAAATTGCACTTTTGATCCATCTCTTTATGCAAAAATTGTTATTTTCTCGAAAGTTTTTTTAGTTTATTTGAAATAGAAATTCCCATTCCGCTATTATCTGGATATATCTTTCTGGATTGGTTTGTGTGTTTTCTTAACCTTTTCTTGCGGAGCGCTTTGCTTGTTCATGGGATTGTTCAAGGGGAAGAGCTCAACAACGTGCTTTTTGAAGTCCACATACCTTGGAGAGCTAAATCTACAGGTATTTCTCTTTTATGGTGTTTTCTCCTTTTTAGGAACTAAAAAAAAGAAAAAAAAAAGGACTTTGTTTGTTTGTTTTCTATCACATTCAAACATTCTGATTTTGGTGCTTAAAAAGAATCTAATCACATTTGGGAAAGAATTTGTTTGAATTGTCTTCATCGAAAACAAACACTTCATTTTTTTAGTGCTTAAAAAGAACTTTTCTTTATCATTTATGCCGTATGCTTT
>CM031235.1:2318918-2378994 GCA_018340775.1 Taxus wallichiana var. yunnanensis
ATGTATTGCTGTTTAAATTACAACAAGATTGTCTTACTTGATCATTCGACTTTAATACATTCTCTTTCATTTCGTATACTCTTAAAGACCTTTCTTCCTAGAATATAATCTTTCGATAATATAGAGAATAATAACACAAACCTCAAAACCTATCGACCATACTCTCTTTGCATGATTACTCAAGAAGGACATTCAAGAACTTCAATAATCACTAATACTTAAACATATACTAAATATGTTGGTGATGATTACAAATACCACCATCATATGATCTTAAATGGGTTGAATGCATTTCTAAAATAAAATGCTCTTAATGTTGTAAAATTTGGAATTAATCTCCGACTTAGAGCCAACATTGAAATCCATTGTCGTGCATCTCTACAAACATTGACAATGAGAATTATTTGAAGATGGAATATGAAAAGGTAGTTGTGGTAGATTAGGATTTGATTTAAAGTGCAAAGCACTAATTGATGAAGTTCATGAAATGGTATAATTCAACCCTCCAAAGACATCTTGATATATAATTAGAAGTTGGGTGTCATGTCCAAAACCTACTTGCAAATAAACATTTGGTTTTTTTCTTTTCATATGAGAAAAATTTATGGATTTTATCAAATGCCACTAGTTCTCTTTTTTTGTGAATAATTAAAAAGGCTATGGGTATTAAAATTTGTATGAAATTCTAATTTTTCAGATTTCATCTTCCTAATTTACACATTACAATTTTCAACTATCTAGGAGAATTTGTGATCCTCGGAAATCGTGGTGTGTGTTGAATTTGATATCTCTCAAGTCTTTGAGAAGATATCATTGATGGAAGACCAACAATAAATAAGGAAACCCAAATCTATGCACCCAAATCTTCGTAGCATTTGCATGAGAATGGTAACTATTTCACTATAGTGGCATCCATCGTAGCACGATTTTTTTGGTTAGAATGGAACTTGATAACTAAGTGATGTCTAAGTAGCCATTTCTACAGCTTAGTTTTTTCCTCTACATTTTGTCTTAGTGACATGGTTTTAAAAAAATTGTGAATTTTGTTTCAATAGACAAGGTTGGTTTTTTCTACAAATAATAAGGTATAATATGGATAGTGTTTCTTGGAAAATCAATTCTATTATATAAATTTTGGAAAAGGATATACCCCGTGAAGACTAAGACCCCTTTTTTCTACAATTACACAATTTGATGAATACCGCTAAGAGAGTGTGAAATGTGAATATGGGAAGAAAGATAAGGGTGAGAATATGGATTAATGATAGGAAATATGCATAATGGATCCTCTCCATCTTGCATCTCTACCCTATTATCTCAAAGCACATTTTTACCATGTGCCTAAAAACACATGATCCACTAACAATGAGAAATCTTGTTTAATGAAAAGAAAGGTAGAAGAAAACCCGAATCCACCTTTGCACCCACAACAGTTCATGCATGAATGTAATAAGTAACTTTAAAACCAATGCATCAACTCTTTTTCAAACTCGCCATGATGGTTCTAGTATTAGGTTATCTACTACACATTGCATCCGTTGCAAACAAAAAAAAAAAAACCCAACTTGCCTTTTTGTAGCCAACGAAGATAAGATTGAAATTGTCTAATGAGAAATTCAAATTCATGATAATAATAGAGCGAACCCAATCTAATAATATGGGTTTCGCTTATAAGGAAGATAACATAAAAGTTAGTAGAAGATTGGAAGGAATAGAAGATAGAAGATATGATTAAAGAACAGTAGTCTCACCCCTACTCCAACACTTTTGCTTTCCCAATTTTGGATTCAGCCATGAATCAAGGAACAAAAAGGATTGAAATGATAAACGAGAAGTGCTTAGGAGGTCATCTACTTCAAGATGCTCAAGACTACTATGAATTGTTTCAAATGTCTTATGCATGCAAACATGGAATATTAATTTGAGATTCTCATGAACTTGTACTATTATTGGCGGAATTTACATTTAGTGTTTTTTTGTAGATCTAGCGTTCCTAAACTTGGTTATCTCTAGATAGATATAGAAAACAAAACAATCAACAATTAAAAAGAATTATTTGATCTAATTTTTAGTACCATTATGCCATGAAACTTTGGTCTAGCCAATTCACAAATAATAATTCATGAAATATCCCAACTCTATAATAGTTTCCCAATCAAACAATTGTAATGAAGACCTATCTAAATGCAATACGGCCCAAAAAATATCACAACACTTAAAAGATCGGAACAATAACAACTTGCTATACCGATACTCAAACACACTAATTTGTGAAAACTTAAGCACAAACAAACAATACATTCAAGACAATATATCTTCATTAAATCATATGTGAAATATATATTAGAGATAATGAAATGTGAATTGCATGTGAAAACATACTAAACATAATGAATTGCGTTCAAGTATTAAATAAGATGCTTCTCCATCAAAATCCATAAACTACAATCATATACATGGCCACAATGCACATGAGCTTAAACTACAACATTGATATAAATTTGACATACAAACACCATAATATTAGTGGCATTTTACATGCATGGCTATTATTTTGTATTGTTTTAATGTTCTTGCCAAATTACTTCTTAACACCACCCTATGCTATGCTTATTTTTCTAATGTTATGGGATGCATCCTATATTTTGGCGACATTTAGGTGTCGTGAACATTTTAGGGACTTGGGGACTTAGAGGGAACATCCCCATATTTGAAAAATCTTTCAAATGTTTTTTTATGTTTTTACTTTTAAAAATTTGTTAGTTTTACTAAGAACATTAAATTATGCTCTTGAAAGCACCTAAAACACATAAAAGATTGTTTTAATCCCTAAAATCATTCAAACATAATTAGACTATTCTAATTTGATTTTTATATATTATTTTAATAGTTGTCCCTTGCCATCCCAAAAACCTTGTCCCTTTGGTCCCCTGTCCCCAAATCTTAGGTAACTATGATTTTTTGTCTTGGAATGTTTGTTCATTTCAATTGAGTGGCAATAATGTTATTAATGCATGTACTCAAAACCAAGCTATGACTCCAAATAAGCTTTAAAAACATACACCCAATCCATTTAACATGGCAAAATCATGAAAGGCAATTAAAGCCACATAAAATGAAAGGAACGTTTGCATTAATGACAAGGAACAACATCAATTGGTATAAGCTTTAAGTTCTTAACCCTCGGTGCCTCAAACTTGTATGATGACACCCCAAACATCTATGCAAGATAGCCATACTCACTAATTATTGGTCACTTATAAGCCTCAAACCAAAAAGTTTGTATCAAGCATTTTTCACAATGATGGTGAGGGGTCGAGGTATGAGATGTTCACCATCCAAGAAAATTTACTAGTCGCTTCTTGTTGAGGGATACATCTAAAGACAAAGCCATATCATGAAAGACAATCCTATAAGCAAATAAGAAAGGTCCAAAGCATATCACCTCTAAGGGACTTTTCGATTAACTATTTCTCTTCAATAAATATCTCGCATAAGCCTCAATTCAATGGGCATCTTTAAATCCCAATGAATTTTTGCAAGTCGATGTCAAATGAGGAGCTATTGAATTGACTTTTGTCCCAACAAATCTTTCAATATTTGGCATGAGCCTCATCATAAAGGAACTCTTGATATTGGTCATACCAACATTCATGCATCTGTATATGGCATTTTGTGTTCCAAGTAAGCTTTGTCCATAGTTATTTTAATAGTTGTACTTTGCCATCCCTAAACCTTGTCCCTCCATCCCTTTGCTTTCCTCATCCCAAAGACTAAGGTAACTATGATTTTTTTGTCTTTGTAATGTTTGTTCATTTTGATTGTCCGACAATAATGTTATTTTAATACATGTACTCAAAACCAAGTTACGACTCCAAATAAGCTTTAAGACATACAACCAATCCATTTAACATGTCAAAATCACGAAAGGCAATCAAGCCACATAAATGAAAGTAAGGTTTGCAATAAGTGATGACCAGAACAACATCAATTGGTATAAAGTTTAAGTTCCCAACCCTGCCTCAAACTTCAGATGGTGACACCCCAAGTATCTATGCAAGATAGCCATACTTGGTAATTATTCGTCACTTAAAAGCCTCAAACCAAGGTTTATCAAGTATTTTCACAATGATGGTGAGCGGTTGAGGTATATGATGTTCATCATCCAAGAAATTATATGGTGTCACCTCGATTTCACCCCAAATCTGTGATCACCCAATCCGAAAAAATTTCGTACTTTTAAAATAGTGGGTCGCTTGTTGTTTTTATTGCTCAAAGTTCCCAGATTAAGGCACAAAAATCCTAAAGTCCCATATTAACCTTTTTCACGCCAAATACCCGATGCCCAAAATTGTTTTATTCTATCGTCGGGATTTGTCTCATGGAAAATTTGTATTTAATTATTTTGAGCCCCGTATGAGGCTATTTGTGCTCTGCTTTGACTCCATTATGAGTGAATATGTTATTATTCCTATGTACTAAGGATTTTAACTTTCTATTTTAAGTTTTGGGCTTTATTTGTAACTTTTGGCAATTTTTTCGTGTTTTTGTGGTGTCCCGCTCGCTTTTCTCGTAAATTTCTCCGAACAACTCCTTCGCACGGAAGCCCGATTTTTGGCCCTGAGCACTGGAAAACATACACGCACATTTTGCCCGAGGAAGTCGCATCGAGGTCCGGATCACCGGAAAAAGCGAAGTCATGTACATAAAAAGCCCCTCATGGGGATGGGCACATTTTTGGAAAACAAAGGATTTAAGTCGATGGGAAAATATAAGCCGCAGCAGGTGGGAATTGTATACCGCCTCGGCAGGGTACTTTTTCCAAGTGTTATAAAAGTCACTTAAGCCGCAGTGGGAAAAATAGAGGTCGCGGCAGTGTGGAATTTATTGCCCACCTGCAGGTAAAATTCCCATGATATAATAAAAGGAAAGTGACTTAAGTGAAATCATGGGATTTTAGTGCCTCCTCGAGGGTAAAGAATCCCATTGTCAAAGTCAAATCACTTAAGTGGATCACGGGATTTTGGTGCCTGCCTGGCAGGGTAAAGAATCCCATTATGAAAAAAATTCTTAAAAATAGAATTACATGTGCAAAAAGTGTGCCACCTTTGGTGATAGATTAAAAGATTAAATTGATTATTTTTAATAATCTTTCTTCTTAAAAAGTGTGCCCAAGCTTCGAGGAGGTCAAAAAGTCAAAGAAGGAATAAAAGACAGAATTAAATTAATTAAATTTAATTTATTTAGTGGCTACCCCTTCCTCTCAAAAAGTGCGCCTATTTGAGCATTATTTAATGTTTTTGAATGCTTTAAAACATTAAATTAATTTCTATTTTCAAAGGGCTATGGTCAAAGTACACCGTGGAGCTTGAGTGAAGTGTTGTGTGAAGGATTAAATTGGATTAATTTAATTTATTGGATGGTCATCCTTTAAACATGTTATTTTTAAAAGAGAAAAGCATGATTTTTAATTAATTAATTACTTTTAATTGTTAGGGCAATTATTAATTATAGAATTGTGAAGGTTATATAAGCATGGGCAGCCATATGGGTGAATAATTTAATTCACACGAGTAAAGAATCGCAGCAAGGAGGAAAAGCGCGCCTCTATTAGAGGAAGGATTTTGTTCGAGACAAAGTGCTAACAAGGCTAAAAGCTTCCGATTTGGCGCATGCTTTGGAGAAAGGTTGATCTTCGTCCCGCATAGTTGTTTTCACAGTGTTATAGAGCTCAGTGTTGATCAAAGGATTCATGCTCTTTTATGTGCAAATTAAACACCAATTTTTGGGGCAAGAGTTTGAAAAGTGTAGATTTTTATAATTTAAATTCACTATTCATGCTCCTATGGCCATTTTTGTCTAAATAAATTGCAGAACCCATTACAGTGCTTTATAAAAGAAAAGGAGTTTTTATCAATGTCTAATACATCAGCAAATATCCTCCGAATCAAGAATTCTCCAGATCTCGCACTAAGATGATTGAAGAAATCCGCCAAGTTAGAAGAAAAGAATTATTCGACAAAGATAGATAAAGCCATGGCGAAAGGAGATGAAAAAGAGAGCACGATGGATTCATGCATCGCTTCCAAACTTTCGGACATGGAGACACGCTGATCTAGGCCCGTAACCTCTTTCTCGATTTGATTGATAGATCCAGAGTGAAAAGACTTCACTCATGCGTGCGGTCAAAAGTAGTGGAATTATTCGAGCCGTAGCTTTCCAGCATGCCCAATTCAATTGCTAGAGTTTGTGATGGAGTGTGCTAGATCTTATCATCCTTCATCCAGATCATGCAAGTGCGTGATGTCATGGGAAAGACAATAATTCGCTTGATGCCGAATTCTTCAATTATTGTCTCAAGATTCCAATGCGAAATGTGGTGACTTCTATTAGCATTCGTGATGCCGACAAGAGGTGGGAAAAGCATAGAGCCGATCGTGGTGAGCATCATGAATAGCCGGTTCATGAAGAAGCCTAGATCCCCTTCCAAGTTCCCGAGAACTCTTCCACGATCCAATTTGGTGCGCAGGAGGCGGATGATATCGTCAAATCATGCATGCAGGGTCAATGGTGAAGCGAATGCCTACACTTTCCTGGACATGGATGTATGCTTTCATCAGACCATCAAATCAACAAGGTTGATTCTATAATCAATCGGTCGTAAATTATTAGCAAGAACATCGGTAAGCAATCGGGAACGTGAAGCGCACCTTCACTTCAAGATGACTTCATACTTGGTGTATGCCTGCAGCCTTCACAGGTGTCTTTCCAAGCCGGATAGATGTGGTATTCTTTCCAAGGATCCCATTTTCGAGTGCTACCCACAAAGAAACTATACTGCGTGCGCAAGAAGGACTTCAAAGTGATCAACGATGACTTCTTCTACGATTTCATCTCGCAGTTAGACAAAGACTAAGACTCACAGGGTAAGCAAGGAAGCATGGGAAGCAGTGTCCAAGATCGGGCAAAGTATTCATCCGGTTTTGCGATTTCACATACCTCGTGGTTATGAGCTTTTCAGTGAACCAATAAAGATGCCTGTACCCAAGTGAAAGTGATGATTGCGCATGGAGCCGAGCAGCAACTTGTGGAGTTACACGACCTTCACCGAAGTGGCACAAGTCTACGGGCTTCTTCCCACTCACCGTGGGATATTACAACAGATCAAGATTCACAGAGCTCGAGGAATGGAAGCACAAATGTTGTCCGAATATGAGCAAGAATTCTTCCTCGCGCGGCTTAATTTCGATCCATTTGGAATAGTCAGAAGACAATCTCCCAGAGTACGCACATGTGCCTTCGTTAGAAGATTTCTGGATGAAGTGCGTAAGTGAGTACGAGGTTAGAAAGAAAGATTCAAGAAGCTTATCAAGAAAGCAAGTATTTGACTTCGCACTAGCGGATACCTGCGATCTTAGAGATGATGGGAACGTGGTACTTTGACACTTACCATCAAATGGGAGGAGATAAAGCTATACTACAGATAAGCAATGTCACCGCAGACAATAGAAGAAAGATCTGGAGCTGTGTTGGTGAATACTTCGAACTGGTTACTGACGAAGGGATATTGCCTTGATGAAGCATTGATGAATCAAATCACAGGCAACTTCGGCACAGAGATTCCCTCAAGCGAAAGCATGAAGGAGAAAGCAAGCAGAAGGTCCGAGAAGTCAAAGTACACAAAGATCTCAAGAGAGAGAAGACCACTTCTACGACCATAGCTTTGACTCCGACTTCTCCAAAGACTCCAGAGGATCACCAACTATCGCACCACAAAGAACAGGATGCTTTCATGCCTTCATCAAACCAACGATGTTCGCCTTCTCTCCGCAGCCCACTTCGCTCATCACCCGCTCCAAGAGGTGTTGAAACCGCAGATGACGGAGTTCGAAAGAGCTTTGTCCTCGGATGTTTCGAGAAGATGGCAATGGCCATGATACCGTGGCACTTTCTCGATGGAGAGGATGCAGAGCGGAGATGGTAGTGCACTCGCCGACTTCTCACTCTCCGAGAAGTAATTTCTCCGAATGGTTAGCTTTGCAGCTGGTTCCTAAGCAAGAGTAGAGATGAACTTAGAGGAACATGACTTGCAGCCTACTTCGTGATCTAAGCGTAAGAGACAAGGCCTAAAGTTGCTAAAGCAACTTCTAGGTTGATCATCAAGGATTCGGAGAGAAGTTTGCCGAGATATCGATCCCGCGGAAGGAAAGGTAGAAGAGGAGCTCACAGCAGAAGATGTGACGGTGACCAAAATACCACTCGGCCAAGCTACCACCAAGGATCAAGCAAGACACACAGACATTCGCCGGATGCTTTGTTCCTTAGGCTTCCTCAAAGAAAAGGCGAGAAAGAAGAGTCACAGTGAAGCAAATATCTCAATTATGTGAGATCATAGCCAAGCCAAGGTTGCTAAACCTTCCGTTCAGCCGCATTTCAACAAGCAGTGAGTGATCATCTTATGCGAGAAATGGAAGATGCAAGCAATCAAATAAAGGCTATTGACGAATGGAAGGATCTGATTATTCGTCAAACTTCGCAACTTGGGAAGTGCCACCACCTAAAGGTTATGAACGATGCAAAGAAATCAACTAAAGCAACCGATAGAAAGCATAAAAGGAATAAATACAATTGCAGAGAGTAACTCCGAGTATTTTGGCCGAGATCAACAAGTCACGGAGATGTATTGGTTGCAGAAAGCAAATTGGCTGATGGATCAATCGAGAAGGGGAAGCAGCTAGAGTTTACAGATCTTCCGTTTGAGATCTCGCAGAGTTTTACCGAAAAGGATGCGCAGCGCTGAGAGTAGAACATCGATTTTTGGGATAAGATTATTTCTTTCACCGAGGAAAGAGTGGATGGAGGTGTTACTTCATACGCTCGGATTATTTCTAACGAGGTGCATGATTCTCTGGAAAGTTCTCTTCGATGGTACAAAAGAATTGATAAAGCTACCAAGTCTTTCACGATGAACTCTATCGGTAGGGTCGGTGACACTCGCAGTGAGATATCATGCAGATTTGGGCCAAGTTTGGAAAAGTGGAAGCATGCAAAGAAAGTGTTGAATGAAGGATTGCTGCACCGTGATGTAAAAGGAAGCAAGAGCTAAAATAGATGGAAAGATGCTTTGAATTATATGTTCGACAAGTATATCGAGATATCGTAACAAGAATAAGATGTAGATGTTACAAATGGCATGACTTCTTCTATTCTTTCTTCTTCTATTTTCTATGTTCCCTGATGAAATTGTAAACTTCTAAGTTATTGGTTTTGTGACCATTACTTGAAGTCATGTGGAACCTTTCTATTAGTTAAGTGATACATGTGTCACTTAAGAAGTTAGTTGAGGATGATTGCCAAATGTCATCTTTACTTGTTGATCATACTTTAGTTCATTTGAGTCTTCTATTTGTACTTTCCTCCTACATTCTATAAGTAGGAGAAGAACCTCCGGTTAATGATGGAAGAGAATTTGTAAGAAGCAATCTTGTGTTCTAGACTTTGTGGCCGAACCCCCGAGAGCCACTTGTTGCAGAGGAATACAAAGAAGCAAGCTGTGCTCCTGAGAATTTTGTGTCACGGTGTATTTTGTTTTTTGCTTTTAAATCTTAGATCTCTTAAAGAAACTTTGTGTTATTTTAGATCTAGATCTAGAGCTGCCTTTGCTTTATAATTCGTGTGTCAAATCTATTTGAGTTTCTTCTATGTGCATGCAATTAGCTCGCAATCTACTAATCGGGATGCACATCTTCCTCATTTCTTCTCTGTAATTCCTTTACTTTCTTCTTCTATAATTTTCCTTTCTTAAACAAATTGCTTACTTGCACTTAGCTGCGCAGAACTTCTTAGTTATGGTTCATGAACTAAGTTGTTAAAGTAAAACCCGATAGATAAAACACATTTTATTGATAAATCGACACAGGGAGCCTCACCGGTTAAATGAGGGAGATTTATCTCATGACTGCCTAGGTTTGATGCTATGCAGAAAATCTAGCCAACAGTTTTTGGCGACTCCGCTGGGGAACAACTATCTTTGAAGATCAAAGCTTTTCTGTTGAAGATCAGAGTGTTTTCCATACAAATCTCAACCTGGCTGAACGTCCGTTCACCAGATCCGTGAAGCGCAAGGAAGGACGGATCATTTCTTCCATCGGCTAGAGAGCAATTCAATTTCAATCATCCTCCTCAAGTTAGAAGCCGCAGATCTAGTCTTTCACCAGGAAGGAGAGTGCACACCCATCCAGATCCGGATCGTATTCAGCATAATCCGTCGGCTGGAATTATCCAACAAGTCTATCAAGTCTACACAAGGAGGAGACGTGCTCAAGCTAACATGGCGCACCAAATTGTACTGCTCCATGGGGGCGGCTTTGACCTCTCAACTTGGCTCCACCTACGCACGATCTGATCACTAAAGGGATCCGTAAAGAATTTTCCGAAATTCTTTGAGATGGAAAGCAAAACCGGATGATCATTTGGCGGCCTTCTTCATATCTTGTGGTGTGCCATAGAGAGCATGAAGATGTCTCAGGTCAAAGCTATTCATTGAGACCTTACATGACTTGGGCGGAGAGAATGGTTCTGCTCTACTGCCCACAGCACCATAACCAATTGGGGCGACTATGCGTGAACAATTTATCAAAAAAGATTCAAGCCCTCGCAGAGGACACGAGCACGATGATCACCCAAATGCGACGCAGCTTGAAGAAAGAGCCAAACGAGAACATGCGGGACTTTATTGCAAAGTTCCAAAGGATTTTAGTATAAATCCCCACCTGCACGAGATTGAGCGATGAAAATCAAAAGACGTTTTTATAAACGCTCTATTGCTCGAAGTCGATATCACCACAAGAAGGGCAAGACTGCACTTTCACCGATGCACAAAATGCTTTGCCGGGAGGTTGAGGACGACTTGATCATGGCTGGAAAACTCAAACAACTATCTCATAAAGGTGATGGTGCTTCTTCTAGTACTTCCGATCCTTTGTTACAGGATCGGCTAATGACATGCTTTGCAGCATCAAGCAGATCTCTCAAACGCAGGAATGCACCCTCTAAGAGTAGCTCTATCCGGACCTTCAATGGTCAAAATCAAAATCAAAATCGAAAGCAGACTTCTCAGCACCACTGCGTTTGGCTATAGCATATAGCCGCTCAAGGAATAACTTGAAACTAATGAAGAGGATCTCGACATTGATGAATCATTTGATGATGAAGACTTTATAGACATACTTGGCCGACACTCCAATATTGGTTACCTCGGACTACTTAATCTGATGAGGGCTATTATGAATCTTTGAAGATTCTCGATGGTCACACTTTGCGGTGTTTACAAGGTCTCGAGACACGCCAAAATGCCGAAGCATCCACAAGCGGCCGGAAAGAGAGAGATGATCCTGGCCCGGATGTTACTATCTTGAAAAGAGGTAGTATTCTTCCTTCTTCATTAGCGCCCAAGGAGAAATATTCAAATTCTTTCAATTCACAGCAAAGAACCAACGCACATCCTGCTGAAGCAAGTCAAGCTTTTGACATAATTGATCACATCAAGAGAAATAAGGTCCAAATGTCGGGTTTAATGAGTATTTGAGGGCATTTCTCGATCACTTGAATAGATTGGTCAAATATGTGCAAAGCAATGGTCCTAGCCAACGAACAATAATCCACTTGGGTATCTTGTCAAGTCCAAAGATTACTCCACCTTCAAATAATGCTGCTGCAAGTTCTTCTTCTTCCACCCCTTCTCCTGCTACATCGGAAAGGATCGAGCCATTCTATGTCTTTGCTCATCAACGCGACATAAGCTAAGCAATTGCATCTCGGATTCTCGGAGCTTCCGACAACGTCACGCCCTGCCAAAGTCAAGCTGATGCCTTGGGTCTTACATTGACAAAACCATTGGAAGATGTTATTCCATGGAAAGGCAAGTCCTCTCTTGTGGGGGCAAATCAAAGATGCGCAGTAAAGATTGCTTCCTTCCCTGACAAAAAGACCTAAAATGACTATCCTTGTAGAAGCAGAGACATTCCAGTCTCCTATGGCATGCTATTGAGTAGAAATTTTTGCAAGGAGTCAAAGTGGAGAAGTGAAGATGGATTGGTCTTGTGCGCACATACCAATCAGAGGAATAAATCGTGAAGCCGAACCGAGAAGAAATCTAAGTACACAGATCAAAATCAAGATCCTAGATCTCGATCTTGTTTCAAGAGTCGGATCACGGAGTCTATTACCTAGAAATGGATAAAGAAGAAATTCAACCGGTGATTCGAGAATCACGTCAAATCGATAACAAGATTTGGACTCTGGAATTTGATGGTAGTCTTTGTTCATTCGATCCTGGTGCAAGGTGTTGTTCTTATCTCTCCTGAAAGGAAGGTGCATGCGCACTCCTTCAAATTGATGTTCGAAAATACTAACAATACGGCTGAGTATGAAGCATTGTTGTTAGGCATGGAGCAGGCGAGAACAATGGGAATCAAATTATTACGCGCAAGAGGAGATGCTTTTGAGCTGATTGTAGAAAGAGATAAGAGGCCTCTACCAAGTCAAAAAAGACAAACTGCGGCACTATAGAGATCGGGTCTACTCTGCTATCTTGGATTTTTCAGCTTTCTCGGATCTTACATTCCGAGAGAACAAAATTCAAGAGCTGATTCGCTTGGCCAGCTTCATGCAGCCTCATTGAATCCGATCAGCCCCCCGCATTCTTTGACAGGAGACTACAAGGTGGAAATGGTTTTTCGCCCAAAGGTTCTCGACAACGCCCAAAGAATGGCGGCTTTCAACGATGATACATGTGCGCATTTCTCAACGTAAAGATAACTTTGAAGAAATCTACTATGAGGAAGCAATTCACCTCCTAGGCGAGACCCACTTACCTCGTCCATGAGAAATGGATGCTTGACGTCTCAGGAGGTCGAGATTATCCAACTAAAGGGAAATAAAATTCCCAAAGGCTTGGTATCTCTCAAGAAATGTTTGATAAGCATGATCGGAGATGCTTAAGAAAAATGAAGAAAATGAGGAAGGCTCTTCCTCCGACACACAATTACTAAATTTGGGGGCCAGTAATGATCCCAAATTAGTAAATCTGGGAAAGTGTTGTTCGGAAGCTGAAAAGGAAGCTTTTACTAAGCTTCTTAAGAAATACATGGATATTTTTGCCTGGTCCTATCAGGATCTAAAAACATATCAGCCTGCGGAAGTTCAACATTACATCCCACTTAAATCGAATGTAAGCCTTCAAAGCAGAGGCTGCGGCGGCAATCCTACCATTTCAGAACCATCTTCATGCAGAAATCCAGAAGTCAGTTAGATGCAAAGATTATCTATCCCATACATCATTCTGGAGTGGTTGGCCAACATAGTCCCCGTAAGAAAGAAAAGTGGTGAGATTAGGTTGTGCGTGGATTTCCGCAACCTTAATCAAGCTTCATTGAAGGATAACTACACCCTATCCCCATCATGGATCACACTGCAGTGGTCACCGGATCTCGAGATGCTTTCCATGCTTGACGGCTTCTCGTGGATACAATCAAGTCAAGGTGGGCCGAGGAAGATCAATACAAAACGGCGTTCATCACACCTTGGGAACCTTTGCATACTTGAAGATGCCATTCGGCTCTGATCAATCTTTGCCGTGCTACATTTCAAAGAGCTATGGATCTAGCCTTTGCTCATCTCAAAGATATAAGCATAGTTGTGTACTGGATGATTTGACAATCTTTTCTAAAGATAAGCACACACATTTCAAACTTGGAAGAGGTTTTCATACAATGCCGCAAAGCATGGTATTTCTTTGAATCCTAAGAAATCTATCTTTGTCAGAATCAAGGAAAGCTGCTTGGGGCACATTGTTTCCAAAGAAGGAACAAAAATTAGATCCAGAGCGTGTCAAATCCATTCGGACATTACCTTTGCACACATCCAAAAAAAGGAGTTCACTCTTTCTTTGGAAAAGTGAATTTTCTCGGAAGATTTATTCCCCGACTTTCTTGAGCTAACCCGTCATATTTCGAATATGATGAAAAAGACACAAGATTTTAAGTGGAGCAGCAAGGGAAGGAAGCTTTCGAGAAAATCAAAGAGGCTCTGTTTAAAAAGCACCGTCTTGGTCTCACTGACTTCATAAAGAATTTATTCTTTATTGTTATTCTTCCAACATACTATGTCAAAGAATATTGATGCGAAAAAAATCAAGAGGACTTGCAGAAACTCCTATTGCTTTCATGAGCACGCCACTCAAAGCCTATGAGTTGAAATACACTCCAATGGAAAAGCACGCATATGCGGTGGTGAAGGCGTGCAAAGCATTCAGGTACTATATTCTTTCCTCACATACTGTGGTTTTGGTTCCAGATACTGCAGTTAAATCTATCCTTACTCAGCAAGAGTTAGGATTGTTGAGAGGCACATGGGTGACAAAAGTTCAAGAATATGATTTGGATATTAAACCAACAAAGCTGGTTCGAGGAAGAGGTCTGTGTGAACTAATGACAGAGATGAAATCATCAGTACCTGAAGCAGATCAGGATGGGATAGATGAAGATTTACCTGCAGTACTTTTTATAGATCTGGTAGAGGAATGGTACAGTAACATTGCTTACTTTCTAACGTATGGAGAATGCCCAGATCAACTTTCCAGAAAAGAGAAACGAACTATTAAATCAAGTCAAAAGATTTTGTGCTTTGGGATAATGGTTTGTACAAAAGGGGAATTGATGGTGTATTTCTCAGATGCGTGGATAAAGCTCAACAGGATCAACTACTACAACAGTTTCATGACATGGCTTGTGGTGGTCATTTCTCAGCCCGAGTCACTGCACACAAGATCCTTAGAGCAAGGTATTACTTAGCCCACCCTTTTCAAGATACTGCAGTAATGGGTAAATAAGTGTCAAGCATGCCAACATTTTGTTGGCGTGTGAAATTGCTCCGCATTACCCTAAAACCCATTGTGATCAAGAACCTTTCCAACAAAGGGGTATGGATTTTATCGGGATGCTTAACCCGGCCTCAAATATGCGGTCATCATTACATTCTAACAGCTACTTGATTATTATTTCATAAGTGGGTAGTAAGCTATTCCCGTGAAGAATGCCACTTCTACCAAGTGTGCAATTTTATAAAAGAAAATATTATCATGTCGAGTTTGGCGTACCCGTTAGAAAATTGGCAGAGCAGGACAACGCTCCGAATCTTTCTTCCGAGGAGTTGGTGAATTTCTGCTACACGTATGGGATTCAACTTGTTCATTCCTCAAACTACTATCCACAAGGGAATGGTCAAGTGAATCTAGTAATAAGAACTGTAACTATCGTGCGCAAGCTTCTCAGTGATAAAAATCAAAGGACTTGGCATAAAAAGTTGTTTGATGCATTATGGGCCGATAGATCACACCAAAGAGGCGATAGGCATGTCCCCATTTCAATTTGTTATATGGTAGAGACACGCAGCCGCCTCTTACCTTGGAATTGTCGCCCTACGACTTTGCTAAAGCCCCGAAGATTCCACGCTCACTGGATGCTATTGATAAAAGAATCATGTGCACTGACCGAATTGAGGGAAGTACAAACTCAAGTCACAGAGATAGGTTGACAGAGCATCGTAGGAAGGTGAAAGTCATCTTCTACAAAAATGCCAGGAAAGAAAGTTTGAAGTTAATGACCGGGTCCTCTTATGGGACAAAAGAAGAGAAACAAAAGGCATGCATGGAAAGTTTGATTCACTACTGAAAGGGCCTTTTGTAATCAAAAAGATCGCTTTCAGAGTATAGCTTCATTCTTGCTCATCAGGATGGAGTTGAATTGCCGCTGCCTTTTCAATGGGCAACACTCAAGTGTTCTTATGAGAAGCGAGGGTAAAACTGTATGTACATAAATAAAACCCTTTGTTTGTTTTTCCTCGCTTTTGTCTTGTTTTGGTCAGTTGTGTTGTGTTGTGTTTATGCCTTGACCCCGTGCCCAAAAGACAAGATACGAAACCGTAGATGTTGGGATCTCATCTTTTCCCTTTGTCATTCGACAAGAGAAAAAGATGTCCACATGACGAGCCAACTGGTGTCACTCTGATTTCACCCCGAGAAATCAGTGACTACCCAATTTGAAAAATTTCGTACTTTTAAAATAAGGGGTCATTTGTTGTTTTTATTGCTGAAAGTTCCCGATTACAGTGCGTGAAGATAATCCTCAAGAGCCATATTAGCCCTTTTCGCCAAATACCCGGATGCCCAAAATTGTTTTATTCCGTCAATCAGGGATTTGTCTCATGAAATTTGTATTTAATTATTTTGAGCCCCAGTATGAGGCTATTTCATACTCGTTTAACTCTGTTATGAGCGAATATGTTATTATTCCTATATACTGTAAGGATTTTAACTTATTTTAAGTTTTGGGCTTTATTTGTAACTTTTGGCAATTTTTCGTTTTTTCGTGGTGTCCTGCTCTGCTTTTCGTAAAATTTCTCTGAACAACTCCTTCCCACGGTAAGCCCGATTTTGGCCTGGAGCAATTGGAAAACATACACGCACATTTTGCCCTGGAGGAAGTCATCATCGAGGTCCTGATCACCGGGAAAAAGCGAAGTCGTGCAGACAGAAAGTGCCCTCATGGGATGGGCGATTTTTGGAAAACAAAGGATTTGAGTCACGATGGGAAAAATATAGCCGCAGTAGATGGGAATTGTATACCTACCTCGCAGGGTACTTTTTCCCGTGTTATAAAAGTCACTTAAGTCAGCAGTGGGAAAAATAGAGGTCAGTGGAAGGTGGGAATTTATTGCTGCACCTTGCAGGTGAAAATTCCCATGATATAATAAAAGGAAAGTGACTTAAGTGAAATCATGGGATTTTAGTGCCTACACTTGCAGGTAAAGAATCCCATTGCAAAAGTCAAATCACTTAAGTGGATCATGGGATTGTGGTGCCTACCTTGCAGGTAAAGAATCCCATTATGGTGAAAATTCTTAAAAATAGAATTACATGTGCAAAAAGTGCGCCCTTTGGTGATGGATAAAAATAATTAAATTGATTATTTTTATTAAATTCTATCCTTGGAAAAGTGCGCCCAAGCTTGAGGAGATCAAAAGTCAAAGGAGGATTAAAATAGAGCAATTAAATTAATTAAATTTAATTTATTTAGTGGCTGCCCTCTCTCGGAAAAAGTGCTACTTACATTTAGAGTTATTTAATGATTTTAAATGCATTAAATCATTAAATTAATTTCTATTTTCAGTGGCTATGGTCAAAGCACACCGTGAGGCTAAAGTTAAGTCATTGTGTGAAGGATTAAATTGGATTAATTTAATTTATTGATGGTCATGTCCTTAAACATGCAATTTTTAAAAGAGAAAAGCATGATTTTTAATTAATTAATTGCCTTTAATTGTTAGGGCAATTATTAATTATAGAATTATGAAGGTTATATAAGCATGGGCAGCCATATGGATTTATTATTCAACACACGGGTAAAGAATTGCAGCAGGAGAAAAAGTGCGCCCCCATTAGAGGAAGGATTTTGCATGCATAACATTGCTAACAAAGGCTAAAAGCTTCTAGATTTGGCGCATGCTTTGGAAAAGGTTCATCTTCGTCTGCACAAATTGTTTTCACAGTGTTAAAGGAGCTCGGTGTTGATTGAAAGGATTCATGCTCTCTTTATGTGCAAATTAAACACCAATTTTGGGGCAGCAGGCTTGAAAAGTGCAGATTTTTATAATTTAAATTCACTATTCATGCTCCGGTGGCCATTTTTGTCTGAATAAATTGCAGGAACTCATTACAGGTGCTTTATAAAAGAAAAGGAGTATTTATCAATGTCCAATACATTGCAAATATCCTCCGAATCTGAAGAATTGTCCAGATCTGCACCAGTATTGAAGAAAGCAGGCCAAATTAGAAGAAAAAGAATTATTCAGACAAAGATTGATAAAGCTATGGCAAAAGGAGATGAAAAAGAGAGCACGATGGATTCATGCATTGCTTCTAAACTTTCAGACATAGGAGACACGGATCTAGGCCCAGAACCTCTTTCTGATTTGATTGATAGATCCAGAGCTGGAAAGACTTCACTCATGCGTGCGGTCAAAAGTAGTGGAATTATTCGAGCTGCAGCTTTCCCGTGTACAGCCCAATTGCCAGAGTTTGTGATGGAGTGTGCTAGATCTTACCATCCTTCATCCAGATCAGTACGTGATGTTGCGGGAAAGACAATAATCGTTTGGATGCGAAATTCTTCGATTATTGTTCAAGATTCCAAAGATTTAAAGGTGGTGACTTCTATTAGCATTCGTGATGCCGTGATGGGTGGGAAAAGCATAGAGCTGATTGTGTGAGCATCATGAATAATGGCCGTTCATGAAGAAGCCTGATCCCCTTCCAGGTTCCCGAGAACTCTTCCACGATCCAATTTGGTGCAGGAGGCGGATGATATTGTCAAATTGCTATGCAGGTTGAATGGTGAAGCGAATGCCTACACTTTCCGGACATGGATGTATGCTTTCATCAGGACCATTGAAATCAACAAGGTTGATTCTATAATCGCTGGTCGAAATTATTAAAGAGCAACATCGGTGAGCAATCGCGAACGTGAGAGCGTACTTTCAGCCTTCAAGATGACTTCATACTTGGTATATGCTGCAGACTTCACAGGTGTCTTTTCCAAGTTTGGATAGATGTGGTATTCTTTCCAAGGATCCCATTTTCGAGTGCTACCCATGACTTACTCGCACTGCGTGCAGAAGGACTTCAAAGTGATCAACGATGGTTTCTTCTACGATTTCATCTGCAGGTTAGATAAAGACTTGAAGACTCACGGGGTAAGCAAGAAGCATGGGAAGCAAGATGTCAAGATTGGCAGTGTATTCATCCGGTTGCTGATTTCACATACCTCGGGTGGTTACGAGCTTTTCAGTGAACCAACAAAGATGCCAAGGTACCCAAGTGATGATTGATTGCCATGGAGCTAAGCGAGTAACTTGTGGAGTTACACGACCTTCACTCGGAAGCGGCACAAGTCTACGGGCTACTTCCCACTCACCGGGGATATTACGATTGCATCGGCATTCACACGAGCTCGAGGAATGGAAGCACAAATGTTGTCCGAGTATGAGCAAGAGTTCTTCCTTCGCATGTGGCTTAATTTCGATCCATTTGGAATAGCCAGAAGACAATCTCCCAGAGTACGCACATGTGCCTTCGTTAGAAGATTTCGGATGAAGTGCGAAGTGAGTACGAGGTCGAAAGAAAGATTTCAGCAGTCAGCAAAGCAAGTATTTGACTTTGGACTAGCGCGATACCGCGATCTTAAAGATGATGGGAACGTGGTACTGGACACTTACCATCAAATGGGAGGAGATAAAGCTCTACTACAGATAGCGATAATGGGTAAATGCAAAGCAATAGAAGAAAGATCCGAGTCAGTGTTGGTGAGTACTTGAGTGGTTGCTAACGAAGGGATACTTGCCTTGATGAAGTATTGATGAATCAAATCACGCAACTTTAGCGCAGGAGATTCCCTCAAGCGAAAGCATGAAGGAGAGAGCAGCGAGAAGGTCCGAGAAGTTGAAAGCACGCAGAAGATCTCAAGAGAAAGAGAAGACCACTTCTACGACCATGGCTTTGACTCCGACTTCTCCAAAGACCTAAGTGGATCACCAACTATCGTGCACCACGGCAAAGACAGGATGTTTCCATGCCTTCATCAAACCAAGAACGTTCATCTTCTCTCCGCAGCCACTCTGCTCAAAGCACCCGCTCCAGAGAGAGATGTTGAAGCTCGCAGATGACGGAGTTCGAAGAGCTTTGTCCTCGGATGTTTCGAGAGGATGGCAGCCATGATACTGTGGCACTTTCTGATGGAGAGGATGCAGAGCGGGAAATAGTAGCGCACTCAGCAACTTCTCATTCTCCGAGAAGTAATTTCTCGGAATGGTTAGCTTTGCAGTTGGTTCCGGAAGCAAGAATAGAGATGAACTTAGAGGAACATGACTTGCAGCTACTTCAGGATCTGAGCAGAAGAGACAGAAGGCCTAAAGTTGCTAAAGCAACTTCTAGGTTGATCATCGAGGATTCGGGAGAGAAGTTTGCTGAGATATCGATCCCGGCGGAAGGAAAGGTAGAAGAGGAACTCACGGCAGAAGATGTGACAGTGACCAAAATACCACTCGGTCAAGCTACCACTGAAGGATTGAAGCAGGACACGCAGACATTGCTGGATGCTTTGTTCCTTAGGCTTGACAATGAAAAGGCGGAGAAGAAGAGGCTGCATAGCAAATATCTCAATTATGTGAGATCATAGCCAAGGTTGCTAAATCTTCCGTTCAGCCCATTTCAGCGCAGGTGAGTGATCATCTTATGCAGGAAATGGAAGATGCAAGCAATCAAGTAAAGGCTATTGATGAATGGAAGGATCTGATTATTCGTCAAGCTTCTGTGCAACTTGGAGAAGTGCCAGCCCGCCTAAAGGTTATGAACGATGCAGAAAATCAACTAAAGCAACTGATAGAAAGCATAAAAGGAATAAATACAGTTGCAGAGAGTAACCTGAGTGTTTTGGCCGAGATCAACAAGGCTGTCTAGGAGATGTATTGTCATGCAGAGCAAATTGTGCTGATGGATCAATCGAGAAGGGAAGCAGCTAGAGTTTACAGATATCTTCCGTTTGGAGATCTGCGAGTTTTGTCAAGAGGATGAGGCAGCACTTGAGAGCGAGAACATCGATTTGCTTGATAGTGTTATTTCTTTCACCGAGGAAAGAGTGGATGGAGGTATTACTTCATACGTGCGGATTGTTTCTAACGAGGTGCATGATTCTCACGGAGGGTTCTCTTCGATGGTGCAAAAGAGGATTGATAAAGCCACCAAGCCTTTCACGATGAACTCTATCGGTGAGGCATGACACCGCTGCAGTGCATATCATTGCGAGATTTGGGCCAAGTTTGGAAGAAGTGGAAGCATGCAGCAAAGTGTTGAATGAAGGATCGCTGCAATTCAGAGATGTAAAAGGAAGCGGAGCTAAACAGATGGAAAGATGCTGAACTATATGTTCGACAAGTATATCAGATATCAGAACAAGAAGAAGATGTAGATGTTACAGCTGGCATGACTTCTTCTATTTTCTATGTTCCCGGATGAAATTGTAAACTTCTAAGTTATTGGTTTTGGAACCATTACTTGAAGTCATGTGGAACCTTTCTATTAGTTAAGTGATACATGTGTCACTTAAGAAGAAGTTAGTTGAGGATGATTGCCAAATGTCATCTTTACTTGTTGATCATACTTTAGTTCAGTTTGAGTCTTCTATTTGTACTTTCCCTCCTACATTCTATAAGTAGGAGAAGAACCTCCGGGTTAATCATCGATCAGAATTTGTAAGAAGCAATCTTGTGTTCTAGACTTTGTGCTGAACCCCTGAGAGCCACTTGTTGCAGAGGAATACAAAGAAGCAGGTTTCCGGAGAACTTTGTGTCACGGTGTATTTTGTTTCTTGCTTCTAAATCTTAGATCTCTTAATAGACTTTGTGTTATTTTAGATCTAGATCTAGAGCTGCCTTTGCTTTATAATTCTGTGTGTTCAAATCTATTTGAGTTTCTTCTATGTGCATGCAATTAGCTCTGCAATCTACTAATTGGGATGCACATCTTCCTCATTTCTTCTCTGTAATTCCTTTACTTCCTTCTTCTGTAATTTTCCTTTCTTAAACAGCTGCTTACTTGCTGCAGAACTTCTTAGTTATGGTTCATGAACTAAGTTGTTAAAGTAAAACCCCTGATAGATAGAAACACATTTTTATTGACAAATCGACACGGAGCCTCACCTGGTTAAATGAGGGAGATTTATCTCATGACTCGCCTAGGTTTGATGCTTATGCGTGAAAAATCTAGCCAATAACAGACTCCATGAATCAAGAGCACTTTGGAGAGTTTCTAGTTTCATAAGTTCCCGTAATACAATCAACTCATTAGTTCCTTTTGTTGAATTTTTTGAACCCATGAATAGACTTTATTTGCCACTTTCTCAACAAAACTAACTCGGTACCATTTTAGAAGAATCACGATGATGCAATAATGCCTCACGATGAGCAACACAATGAACAACTATTAAATTTGGCACATTTTTTTAACAAGGTCACAAATCCATTTTCATTTCCCACCATAGAAGAAGCACCATCCGTAGAAACAACTATCAATTTTTTGTTCAAAATATTCCGCTCATTTCTTAAACCCCATAGTAGTGCATCATAAATTGTTCTTCCTTTTCCATCACCAACACTAATAAGTTTCATGAATTGGGAGACTGGAAACCCCAATCCTCATGAATCTAGAAATGTTGCATAAACAACAAGATTTTTATCTAGGCTACGATCGGTGCTTTCATCTAACATGAAAGAGATATAAGGACTCTCATTCATCTTCAAGATCTCAGTATCTCTTCAAGATATTTAAATATAGAAAAAATAAATTGATTGGCTACCTTTCGGTTTGTATATGATGCATAGTCTTTATTCTTGGGCATACATGATGTATCTAATGACATGACAAGTGAACAAAGAGAGTCATATGTAGACAAAGATAAATCTTGTTTTGCAACCCAATATGCCAACTTCATGGTTGTGATAATTCTATGCTTATTAGAATCATCAATCTGTGTTATATGTTCTGGAATAGATATCACCTTTTTCTAGCTTATCACATACCCATTTTGCTTGTGATAGTTTGTGAACATTTGATTTTTCATGGGTTACAATTGCATATTTCTACATGCTTCATGTACAACCATCTCCTATTCCCTATGGACTGGTGCTCCATATGTTTCACACCATTCACACTTCATAGAAGTTTTATCCTCATGGATAGTTTTTTTAACCATGTATACTTATTTTCCCACTCTACTCTATAAACTCTCTTCAATTTATGTTTTACCTCTTTGCCAACAGTATTGTTTGCTTCAACCTCACCTCCCATAATTTCTATATCTTCATTAAGATATTCATTCAAATCTTCATTCAAATCAATATTAGGTCGAGATTCAGAAATACCTTCATGTTGAAGATCTTGAGATGGAATTGACCATTTAAACATTTGGTTGATTGTCCTTTGTTTCTTCTTTCTTTCCGACATTTTACAAAACCTGCAAAATCAATTTAAATATTAATTTCTTTATAATAATGCACCACAAATTATAATATCAGCAAAAAATCAGTTAATCTAAAGAAATAGTATATGCATCAGAAAAACGCTGAGAAGTTCACGATCAAACCTCCAGAGTCCTGGAACATATTTTGCTTAAATATATAGCTTCAAAAAAATTCACAGAGATAACTATGTTTTATTATTTTTCTTCTTAAGGAAATTTTATAAGGCTGTAAAATACCTGAAGTGCAAGCAAGAATCGTGGTCATTTTGGTACACTCGTAGTGACTTCTAAGCTCCTGTAAGTTGTAACCCCGTGGGTAGTGAGTTCTCTGATTTCTCCAAATTCCAATGTTTTTACAGTTTACCTTTTCCCTCTCTTTTGTTGCACTTGCGGCCCGTGGCGATCACAGGTTCCTTCAGGCTTTTAGGCTTTAGTTCTAATTTCAATGTGTTAACTATTTCATGACTCCAGTCCGCAATGCGCATCCCACAGTCACTCCAACATCCAACGTGTTAACTGTTACGTGACTTTAGTTTTAGCCTGCCATGGTCACTCCAGCAACTAGCTCTAGTGGACACCTCAGGACTCACGACTCATGAGTCATAGTGCACAGACTACAATCACACGGGTGACAATCACATACTCACCTTAGCACGTGCATGCTCCAGCCTCTGCCTCCTAGAATCTAGTCTGCAATGCGCATCCCACAATCCACTGCCCACTGGCCCACTCCAATGTATTTGAGGATATCCGATAGATATTTTTTTGGTTTAAACATGCAACTTGCGAAGTTGTAGACTGCGATCTTCATGCCATTGCCAATTTGTGACGCCACTGCCAGGATAGCAACTGCAGAGTCGACTAGAGTATTTTTTTGTTTGTTTTGAGAATAGAGTATTTTTGTATTTGTTTTGTTTCTAATTCTATTTCCTGGTTTCTATTTCATACTAATGAAAAAGATAGCAACGACAGACTTGCAAGATTCTTTCCTTTTTTTCCAAATATTTCTAAATTTTGATTTTGATTTAAATTATATTTTTGATGAATTTCAAAAATAAATAATATAATTATTAATAAGTAATTTACTAACTATATATCTATATATATATATATATATATATTTGTTGATGGTTAAATTTGTAATGTATATGTCATTTTGACATTTAAATTATAATTACACTTTTACAAGCATGACAGGTCATATTTTAAAAGTACATGTATTTTGACATCTAAAATAACTAAAAGCGTCTAAACGCCTTGATAAATCCAAGCCTCGCTCCCCATAACCATTCCTACCCAATTGTGCCACATGGCCCTTGTTGCCCATGGACCGACCACCCACATCCCATTGTTGTCTCTCACAATGTTAGACATTTTATATTTTTTTGTTTAGGGATTTCATTTGTCCCACATTCAATGTGCGTGATGGAGTGAGTAGGTTTATAACCCACGAAAAAGGCTTAAGATAATGTGAATTCGGTCACATTGGTTCCATTTTGTTTAAATCCCATAGGGATTTAACGTGACTCACCCAGATCACTTTTTGTTGTCATCATCGGGCTCACCCGCACGGCTTGCCCTCGAGTTGTGTGAGTTAGTTGATTTCTCAGATTGCATTGGAATTGTTAGAGTAAAATAATTCATGATGTTTTGTGGTGAGTTATTTAGAATAATATAAATGATTTGATTTATTAATATAAGGTCATTCACCTCACTGGCCGAGTTGGGTAACCTAACTCAACCGAGCCAAACATAAACAAAGGAGTAATGATCCAATTTTTGTACTATAAATATATATTTTTCACTTTTTTCTCTTGGTTTTAATTGAATTTAATTCAAATTTATTCCTTAATTACCTTTTAAAAATTTAGAAGAATTACTTTAATTAAGTAGAATTAATTTTTCAAAATAGTATATTTTATGACATGACAACAAAGTCATCATCGTCATCATTTATATGGAAAAATAAAAAAATCACTCAATGTAGTCATTTTTACACCCTTAGAACAAAATTCAAATGCCATGCGTGCAAAAATATCACCCAGTGGGCATTGGGTACTCACCCGAGGCACGCGCGGGTGTCGAGCCCATCCTTTATGTGAGTTGTGTAAGAATACATCATCTATGATAGATACTTAAGTGCAAAAGAATGGAAAGGAACCATGTGTTCATTCTAACAACTGAGGATGAATGATCATTTCAATGCATCCATTCGTAGATAACAAAAGAGCAAAGATAAAAAAACATATAGGACTAATACGTATCACAAAGGAAATGCACTAGGACTTATGCTCATGAACACATATATTTTAGAACAGGACCTTATATTCGTATTAATGAGTTCATTAACCACATTAGTTTCATTGAGGTCATAATAGACCAATATAATAATGTAGAGCAAGGTCATACATCAGAAACAAAACTATGTCCTTCATATTTGTTGTCGTGTAAATGTGCAACAAGGAAATTGGAAGTTTCCAAGCACGACAACTATACCCCTGTGCTGAAATTTTCATGTTTTATCATTCCTAGGCACCCAAAGTTAAATCCATCAGTCTGGTCACCCCTATTTGATGTAAAATTGATCCCCTAGGTGATTTAGGAAATTATATTCATTCCCCCTAGGTGATTTTAGGGAATTCTAAAAAGATGTTATCTTCTGGCAGTATTGGGAAGGGCTATCACTGGCCTTCCCAAGACTGGATCAAACCCCTTGAGTAGAAAGAAAGGGAAAAATTAAACATAGAGGTGAATTGAAGACCTTAAAACATCATGAAAATGATTTTGGAAGGTTTGGAGAAGTTTTGAAAGACTTGGAATAGTTTGAGTAAAAATAGGGTTCATAAGCCTAGGCAATACACAAGCCTAAAACAACTATTGGGCTTTAGAAGAAGATTCCGGGAGCTCTAGATGGATTTATAAGTAAAAAAAAACATATACAAAAATAGATTTCCAATACCTACATGATGTCATATTTTCACAAAACCTTGCGCATAGGATTGGAAGGCATTTTTTATCGTGCACATGTGGAGTCGCAAAAAAAAAATAAGATTTTTTTAAGAATCGAGATAGTTGAATCAAGACATGATACCATAACCATTGGATCCAAAATTCCATTTCAATTCAGGATCATATAAAATTTCACCAAGAAATTCCACCGGGAGCTCAAGTTATCATCATTCCAAGTTACCCTCTCAAAGGCAATTTCAAGACTTAGTCATTTTTCGGGAGGACACGTGTCAGCACCAAGATCCTGGTGGGATTTCATGTCCTTGATGTCCCTGAGATCAGGTAAAAAAACCTTGGAAAAATTCACCCAGCCCCCATGTGACCTCTGGGACCCTCATGTGACCTTCAGACTTGACTTTCACCCCCGTGTATTTTGGAGCATTCATTCCCTGCCGTCGATCAAATGCCATGTGTCACCACAGGACCACCGTGGAAATTGATGTCCCTCACGCCCCGAAGTCGGGACATAAAGCAGGAAAAATGCACTCAGCCCCTATGGGAGTCTTTTGGTCACCCACGTGACCGACTTTCATCCCCTAGGTGCATTTTTGGAGCATTCATTCCCATCGTCGGATCAAGCGCCATGTGTCATCTCTAGGACCACCGTGGAAATTGATGTCCCTCAAATCCCTAAGGTTAGGTAAATCAAGCATGGAAAAATGTACCCAACCCCTATGGGGAGTCTTTTGGTCACCCATGTGACCGACTTTTACCCCCAGTGCTTTAAAGCAACTTTTCTCACCTTCATTCCTTGCAATTGCCGATCATTACCACATGTCATCCTATTGACCCCCGTGGAATTCAATGTCCATCACATCCATGAGGTTAGGGACATCAAGCATGAAAAATTGCACCCAATATTCTCCCTCCATGCATTCAAAATTTAAAAATCTAACTGCCGCTCAGTGCTTCTAGTGCTTCCAACTGCTTCCACTCCGTGCAGACAATCTTCATCCTTCCTCTGCAACTTTCTTCCATCACTCCGCCATTGCAAAAAAATTAGACCAGATCAACCAAGGAACTAAAATAACTTTCCCATGGTGATACACAGGTCTCAGAAGGAATTATCATCAAGCTAAGAAGGAGAAACAAAGAACAACGAAGAAGAGAACAATAAAATCTCCATAGCCAAAAATTGAAATCAAACAAATCCTGCAAACTAGTGCATGAATAAACAAACCATTTAATGATGTTTTTCCTCTATCCAATACCATAAAAACATAACCTCAAACTCTCCTCTCATGTGATAGAGCATCCATAACAAAGAAATCTCCTTTTAGATCAACGAAGAAAGAAGTGGGATTTCCCGTCAAACCGGTTGTTGGATTGAAGTAAGATCACACGTGAAGCACCAAAGAAAAACCCACATCAAAAATATAATTTTATTTTCAAATGGAGGAGAAAAATAGACCTACAATTTTGAGGTCCATTAATGGTCATTGTCGAGAAGCACTACCAGTGTCAAAATTAAAACTTTAAAATATCTTGGACCATTAAACTAAAGGGCCCAAAATTTCGAGAGGGTGATATTGGGAAAAATCCATATCAAAAACTTCATTGCACATCAATCCAACTTCCATAAGCCAAATTTCTAAAAATAGTAGGTCTACTACATATGGACTGCTATTTCAGGAAAGTCATCAACATAAGAACTTGCAAAGGAGACAGGGACATTGGAGGTGCACTACAACTGAGAATTCACCAAAATAGAAATTTTTGGCACTTACTAAAAATAGTAAGTGGGCCCACAAACACCTTCTAAAAATATAAAGTTGATCTAGAAGGAAAGAGGAACACAGGGAGAAAGAGGAAAATTGAGCTGCAGCATCAAGTTGAAGATTGGGGACTTGATTTTTCACAATTACTAAAAATAGTAAGTTGCTTTTTCTAAGGGAGACATGAAGCCAAAGTGGATGGGTCAAAAGCCAACACAACCATTCACCTGTGAGTATGATCTAGAAGAAAATGATGTCTTGTACATGGACCTGAATGAACTTAAGACTCACATGACCTCCAAGGACCGAGGGAGGATTGAAGACTAGATATTCACAAGTGGCTTGTTCACCACCGCTTTCGCTGGACACCCAATGTTTGTGCAGAGTCTCGAGCTAGTCCTATCCTTTTGTTTCCACTACGAGCCCGAGACACGAACCATACGAGCTGAAAATGGTACAATGATGGTGGTCATCAGCCCTAGGACCATTTCACTCTCTCTACAGATATTGACATCCCCTAACATGGTCGTCATCTCAAAGGACATGGCCGTGCATGATTGGGAAATAATGGATTCATATGTCCAAGGAGTAATGCTCAGCTCATGGTTGAAAATAGGAAGAAAGCCCTCCAGATGCCCAAGAATCTTCCAAGGTGTGAGTTCCAAGAAGGGTATTCTAATGTCATCACTCTCCTTAGTAGAGTTATGGGTGAAGTAAGCATGAGATACTTCCAAGACTAGATGGGCCTTGTTATCCTAAAATCGATGTGAAGGAAAGAAAATAATTGACTAGGGGTAGATCATCAATGACAATCTCCATCTGTAACTGCTCCAAGTGCCCACAACAAAGAAGTTCCACATGAATTCTTACCTATTCTATCTCCTTGCAAGCTCGAGATCATTCAAAGGATTGGCTCTCATGCAGAAACATTGTTGCCAAGGTACCTGCATTCAAGAAACTTCCATAATTGGTAATGGAGGAGAGCAATAGGAATTTTACTTGCATGAATGATGCATTCACTATGTACGTGGTCCAAATCTTAGAAGGGGATCTCGAAGCTAGGATGTCACCAAAAGTGGCATCCCTGATTAAGGAATATGGCTCATACTTCATATAATTCTCAACATTCTCCTACATATGAGTTCAAGCTTTTGACCAAACTCTCAGTCAGAAACTACCTAAGTACATCGGTGATCGATTGTATTGTTCGAGCTCTGCAAATAGATCACTCAAGTGAATAACAAGCTCAAAAGTAGGAGAAATAAATTGATTTCATTCCCTATATCTCTAGGGGAGTTCACGTGTAAAATATCAAATGACACATCTCACCTGGAGGCTGCTTTCACACATTTGACTTTGCATTCCTACATCATCAAGCCCAACTTTGACATCCGAGAAGAGCCCAACTCGTTCTATGTCCTAGAATTACAACATGAGCCACAATTCGAGGACTACTTGGGCCAATTGTATTAACAAGTTTGAAGTACGTGAAAAGGACCACATGAGGATGACAATCAGTGAGATGAAGAAATTCAAGTTCTCTTGGTATGAATACATCTTACATGATGATGTGACAAAGATGTATGATCTTGAGTATGTCTTGTAGTCAAGATGTCTCCAATTCCCCAAATGTACTAGTATGTTTGTCAATCGGTGATATATTAGACCAAACTAAAAAGGTGGTGAGGATAACAAGGAAATGGTTTCAGAAGAATAGGACTATGATCATTCAATCACGAGGAATTTCTCTAAGCTAGAAGCAAGCTTCACATCATTCATCTTCAAAAGTGGTAGAGGTGACTTCAAGATCTAAACACTCTAGAGTGAGTTCAAAAAGGAAGGCCATGGAATTGGAAACTTCCCCATGAGAAGACACCTAAGAAATTTAGGGAAGAAGAAGGCTCATTGGCGTCGCCACAAGAGGAAGATGTGATCTCAATAATGTAAACAAAAATCCAACAATAGATGTACATGAGAACAAGGAGTATATGAATCATGATCCAATCTTTGAACCACTGCAAGAGGTATTTCCTATTGTTGACACCAATGCCCCTCTCATTTAGGACTTGCCTCCTCCACTAGAACAAAGAATGGTTGATGCACCCATCATTGATCCTGAATCTGGTAAGATGTTTCCGTGGATGTGGGAAATGGTCATCCTTGACACTTGCACTATGCAACAAGTAGCAGCCCCCAATCTATTAGTGATTTTCTCATTGGCTAAAGAAAAAGGTCAAGAAAGATTACACATACGGCCTCATGATTCTATAGTGGGGAGACAGTAATTAGTACATCAAAGTATCTCACTAAAGGTAATCAAGCTAGTGGATGAGATGACACCGGTTGACTACGAGATGAGCACGATCCAATTGGGACCAACTACTCATGAGGGAGATTTGCACATATATCAACAATATTCTGCTCACATGGTGGCAAGGAATAAAGAATATAAAGAGAATATTGAGGTACTAGAGGAACAAGTATGAACCCTTTCATCTTATGTGCAACACTTAGTGGAACTAAGCACTACAACACTTCCTATTGAGAAAGTGACACCCATCAGTAGCTTCGATCCATAATCCATTAGAAGAACGCATGAGATCATGATGCAAGGAAATCAAAAAATGAATGGATTGAATCAATCTCCAAAATAGGAATTCATTACTCCAAGAGGTAGTCAAGCTCTTTGCATACATGTGTACAACAACCAATAGAATGCGAGCACTCAAAGAGGATGTGGAGAAAGAAATATATTACTAGGAACCTCTGGGACCAGTAGTGAGTGAGATGAGCAACACCCATTGTCAGGAGTTGATTGATAAGAAGGTTTTTGAAACTCCTGTAGAATACTTGACACATGTATGGGTGAGGGCCTTGGAAATCAGATTTGAAGCAATCAATCAAGCCTTCATAGAGCTAAGAAAGAAAGAAGAACAAACATACAAGTTGTAGGATAGTATAAATAAAAAAGTTTAGAAACTTGGAGTACCCGCAATGAGCAAACACACAACTGCTGATGAAGTGATCATCCCTTTTGAGGAATATGTCAAGAAATGGGTGGGAAACCCATTGTCCTTCACTAAGGATACTCTCAACTTCTTCTCAGAGATCTGAGCCTCCATTGCACTTATCGTAGAAAAGCATTCATCATGGTTTGGGAAGTGTAAGGACATCAACAATGTGATTGATGGATGGACTGAAACCTTGAGCTGCATTTGCATCCCTCATGCCAACAAAGTAGAACCAGTAGTGGCCCATTTCAAACAAGATCTTGGAAAGATAGAAGCCTTCTTAGGATCATGAAGTGGAGAGCAGTTAGAGAGTGGAGCCAAGTCCACCGCAGCAACTCATCCTTCAACATAATTCTTCTTCTTCTTCCTCTTCTTTCTCTCTCTCTTCTCTTCTCATGTGACACTCTCTCTCTTCAATGTTATATTTTTGCATTGAGGGTTGCACTTTTTAATATGACTTAAGTGAATTTAGAAATATAATGTAACTTTAAGTCACCTTGCTATTATAAAAGGGAATTAAATATTTAAAGTGGAATATGAACAATCTTAAGTCATATTAAGGTATTCAAAAAGTCACCGGAAGATGAAGAGTTGCCTCCTCTTCTATAAATTATAGCAAGCTCCTCATTTGAGGGTCTTCTTAATTTTTGCTTCAAAAATTCTTCTAAATTTTTCTTCTTAGATGTCGGATTTTTTTGTGAATTCATGAGAGAGATATCTCGTATGATGGAAAAGTGACAAGCAAGCATGGGAATCTACAAGTACCCTTTCCTCGTACCCGACCTCTCGAGGTCGTGTCGAGATAGCTAGTGAATATTGAATGTGAATGGATACGCATAAGTCAATCGGGTAATCTTAAATCCTCAATACGCAATAATGGAAATCAGAATCTAAGGCGAAGAAGGCCCTTCTAACCTAGATTGGTGTAATGGATCATTCAAATATAATGGCTGTTCGGAGGCTCCAATAAATGTCGAGCTTTGCCAAGATCTTGTTTCTTGGTTGTTGAATACGTGGGAAGTGTCTGTGGGAGCTTCGTATATATCTCTGAAAAGGTCATAAAATGGTGATAGGTCATTTCAAAGGATTTTGTGGTTAGCTATGGGTGGTTTTCTGGTCTAGCCTAGAAAATATTATATTGATTAGCTTCTATGTTTAATACGGAGAATTGTACTATAATATCTGACAAGAGTGGTGAGGATATAAATACCAGCGTTCGTAAGTTGGTGTCGATACTTGACTGGTTTGTTGGCCCATTGGGTTGTGGGACTTGGGGATCACAACCGTGAGTGCGTGGTTGTTGTGGACCTGTTATGGTCATGTGAAGAATCAATCCCTTCTTCCAACTATCCAATAATCATATGCCTTTTCAGCTTCTACATTTAGAACTAGAAGTTGTATGATTTTCTCAGAGTACCTAACAGGTGTTTTGGCAACTTGGATACGTAAGCTAGTGTCTATATCAACAAGGAGGTCTCCTGTGTTAGGCTATGGAACCAAAGGATCGCAACCAAATGTTTGTTCTCATTTGAACCCTTGCACGGTCATTCAGGTGTTTTATCAAGGCAATCTATAATTCGGATGGTTTGACCAGAATGTGTAAGCTTTGTCGTCTTCGATATTCAATCCTCTTAGTTGCTCACTAATTACTTGTAAGTTTTCTGTGGCTCGAAAGACCTATATCCTAAGGTCCTGATCTATATCAGCTAAAGTCATGGGTAAATTTGGTGAGGCACTATGGGTTCAAATATATACTCTCTAGGCTCTCTAGGTCCTATGATTGTCATACAAAGATGATTCAACCTCTAACTAACATTAAATAAACTGCTTTACAAAAGAGGTATTTACACTATGCAAGCATCTTGCTATTTTTGTATTTTTCAATGATGTATTTCAATGAAATTGAAAAGAAACTACTCTAGTATATCTATAAAATGAAAAATTAATCTAATAACAGAATAAAAACAAACAACGTAGCCTAGTATGGCTATTTGCCTGTGCAATTGTGATATTATACTAAATATCTGACTAAATATATTAAATTGAAAGACTCTCAATTCTACCTCAGAAGTGAGGAATGAATCATAGTTTCTTAGAAACTATCAATCCCCACAACTTCCGTGGTGATATTGAGTGAAAACTTTTAACTGAAACGAAATAATTCACTACTCTATTTGATATGTTGTAACTAGAAATTTGATAGCTCAAACCTAGCATTTACAGAATAGTGGTAAATCTAGTTGTGTGTGATTTCGTCCCCTCAGTGTGATCTCCTCGTTCCTTCGTGTCCTCATGAATCCAGAAAATGTGTATATGATAGTATCAATAGAAGATAACAACCAAATAATGGTAGCTTTGGATATAGACCGAATATAATGCGAGTAGGAGAGGGATAGCGCAAGTGAATAGAGCTTGACTATGCAATTCCTAGTGGGATTTATTGCAAGAATACAACACAAGTGTACCAAGAGTTTTAGAAATTATCCTTGTGACAAAACAAAACCTACAACTTTAATGGATTCTAGTCTAGAAATGAAACTATTCTATGTTTTACACCGATCGTATGCGAAAGAATGAAACAAGAAGATGATATGACCTCCAAAGTACCAACAATGGAAGCAAAACCTAAAACTAACAAAATTCTAAGCAAGATATTGAAAAACTGAACAAGATAATTGAGAGGATGAGGGGCCATTTTTTTGAAAACAAACCCGCTTATTTATAGAATTCCCATTCACCAAAGGGTAACTTGGAATGGAACTCTTTTACCATTAAATAATGGAGAAACACTATTATAGGGAACCAAAAACATAAATACAAGCTAAGGTAGTTGAGAAAAGCTGGTGAATGTTGAAAATTCATGCAATTCGTGATCAAAGGAATGTGCTAGAAAACACGTGAAGGACTGCCACCCTAAGCAGGGTGGTGGTTACAGGACCGCCGCCCCTGGTAGGGTAGCGATCACGAGACCGCCTCCCTGGCGGGGTGGCTGTTTTGTTATTGAAGGTCAAAAAGCCAAGAAAAGGGGGGAAAGGGATAAAACAAAGCACAAAGAACTTGGATAAAGCATTTGGGATGCTAACATATACTTCATGAGCTTCTCTGGATCTTGAACACCTTGCGAGGCGACCTATATCATCATTGGGGCATGTGTAACACTCGTTCATGGTGGTGCAAGACTACCATATAATTTTGGGTACGTACATATTTCCCCCTCGAGAAGTGTTTTAGCCATGAAGAGGTGTAAAATAGTGGTCAGTATGGCGGTCCCAAAACAGGAAGCTAGAAATTATACCTGACACGCCCGTGTGTCAAAATGACGCCATCCAAATTCCCGCTACCTGCAAAATGAAAAGAGGACTCAAGTGCAGATAGATAAAATAAGTCGAGAAAATAAATACTAAATTAATATGAAATGAGGACTTACCATTTGCACGGGGATAAGAACTTACCTCCGTCGGTGCTCCAAACCTGTGAAAGGGGCATTCAAAAATGAGTCAAAACACTATATATATAAAAGCTCATTTTCCTATTCATTTGCGCGTGTTGATTTGATAGTTTTTGAGCTCTGGGACCCACGGTGATGGTTTTCGACAAGAGTATAGTCAAAACGTTTATGGTGAGGTAGTGATCATGCCTCCGAGAGCGGAACATCGACCCACGAGATCTCAGGTTAGTTCTTCTCGATCTACCATTTTTGCACCCAAAATGTTAAAATGTCAAAATCTTTGTCTTGGGGGGGTCATTTTTAGAAATGCTAGTGTTAAAATGGTCAATTTTTGTGTTTTTGAGCATTTTTAGGGCACATGACCCATTTGAACTCACGGGAAAAGACCACGGTGGTCCGTTACAGAGTGTCAAAACAACACTTTACTTGACTTGTTTTTGCATTTTTATCATTCTTTCATGTTCTTAATAGTTTTTCGAATGCAATTTTTGTACTAACTTACTCCTTTTTGCATGTTTCGGGTGTATGAAGAATAAGGAGGAGTACATTAGATGGATCCGGGAGAGGGAGTGTGATTGGCTCTTGGCAAAGGTGTTGGAGGCACTCTCCCAGGAAGAGCGGGATACTCTCCGGAGGGTGGTATATGGAGGATTGCACAGTTCCTCATGTTGCACTGCAGACTCACATATTATTGTGTGACTTGTTCTCATATTGGGATGTAGATCGGAACACCTTCCAATTGCCAAGAGTTAGGGGTGAGTGGTCTATCACCCTGGAGGACGTTTACCAGTATACTGGGGGTTCCAATCCTTGGGTGGTAGCTGTCTCTTAAGACAATTGTATCTAGATCACAGGTGGTTCAGTGGGCCACCTACATGGGAGATGCGGTTGTATCGATGGGGTCAAAGAAGGGCGTGAGGATCCACTCTATTATTGAGTCAAACATTCCCTTGCTTTGCAAGGCTATCATGGGCATCCTTGCATCCAAACTGATTGGGGATAAGGGAGGGGACACCCTCTTGTATTGCTTGGGCTCCTATTATTACATAGATTGAGGGCCATGGACGTGTCTATGCCTAGGGAGCAGATATCCTCGGACTACCTATCATGACTTATATAGGGTAGTCCGTTTACAGGGACAATCACTGAGCCATCTGACTCTTGTCATGAGTTGGGTGTATGAGCACATTATCCCATATGGGAGAGGTGTAGAGGTGGAGGATCCTGGGGCTGTCAGGGCAGCGAGGTGGACAGGGATGATAGTTCTCAGAGCACCCCACCAGCCAGTTACTTCCCTGACTACTGTAGACATGTAGGCCACTCCTTATTAGGACATGGTAGGGGTATGGGGAGAGGAGACCATTACTTTGATTACCTATCACCACCAGCCTATTTATAGATAGGGCAGGGAAGCTATAGATCCACCCCTTTGACAGAGTTCCACAGTAGTTTAGCCTCCCCTATAGTGACATGCTTCCTCCAGCGGGGCCTGTATGTAGATCTATTTATGAGGCTCGGGGAGGTCCTAGAGGCCGGGGGTGGACCATTGTTACGCATGGTACTCCTATCATAGCTAAGAGGGTGGTACGTGCACGAGGGAGAGCCATGCTCCTTGGCACCCTTAGTTTGGATTGCTGGTAGTCTCGCTCATAGCAGTTGATGAGCCCATCAACGTGGACTCGAGTCCGAGGAGTTCACCTGGGAGAGACCATGGAGGACACGAGAGGGCATTGAAATTAGTGAGACGGACGGTGGGGGGGGATGATAGTGATCCTGAGTGGCATGATACCTAGGAGATCCTACAGGCCGAGAGGGCAGAGTGGAGCATAGAGAGGGTGACTCTGGTTTCAAAGGAGTTACTCTCTCGGGACTTGAGTGGAGATGGCAAGTCTGTTACAGGCCGTCACATTGCCCCAGACGTGGGAGAGGGGCACCAATCAGTGGTGGCATCAGTGGCAGGCGCAGATCCTAGAGATCCTTCTTGGAGGCCTGGAAATCCTAGTGAGTTGTCACTCTTCTCCTAACATTTGTTTTAGTTAGACTCGTCTTAGTTTGTTATTTCTTTTTGTTTCATTTACTCTTGATTCTATCATTGATTATTTTCTAACTTATTTTCTCCTTTGTTTGCAACTGACTATTGATGAGTGGTGAGACTTGATTCACCGAGTGTGTATTGATACCCTGCTTCTCCCCTCGGAGAAGACTTGTGCTAAGATTTCCGTGGACGTGGGGAGCCCTCAAGCAGCCAAAGAAGCACACCAATGTTTTTGCCTCTATTTGGTATGTGGTGAAGATTATGACTTCTCTCCGCATGGAGGTGGCTGGATATAGGACAGCCGAGCACCTGATGAGGAGGAGCCATTCTCGTAGTGAGACGGCAGCTACCGGGTGTGACCACGAGCCCTCAGTGCATTCGGAGTGCCAGCGTAGCTGGAGTCCTAGGTGTGGTCGCACACCTTCTGAGGGATCCCATAGGGATTGAGAGACTATTTTTGTAGTATTTTGTCAGATGTTTATATGAGTGTTTTTGTACTTTCCGGGCTCATTGAGCATTTTGACCATGCCTAGTGCATGATGGCATTGTATACGAAACTTGATTTGTATATATATCTCTTTGGATCTAGACTCTTGGCATCTTGAATTTTGTGACTCATTTCTATATGTGTATTTAGATGTTTTTAGAATATTGTTTTCATGTTTTCAGAATGTATGCAATGGATAACAAATGATAGTAGATAGAATATTTTACTTTGTATGTTTGTTGTAATGCTGATATGAGATGATACTAACATATGGTAGTACTAAACTTTTTAACTCTTTGGGAAATGTTTGTAATTTCTTCTTATGTTGGCAAAATGTGATGAATTCCTAATGATAAAGAGATGAACTTGCCCCAATCCCAAATCCACGCAACTAGTAAGACGCGAGGCTCAACACCAAGAGTTAGAAAGGGCACAAGTTGTATGACTTTGATTGAATGAAATGATGAGAAACAGAAAAACAAGAATAAGAACCAAATTTGGACCTACACACCCACCCTACTCTGTAACTACCACCAAGCTTAGAAGGCCACTTACTTTTCAAATTTATCTAGACTTAGATTCATAAATGGCAACTTTGGTTGACAAAATCTGGTTTTGAGGATTTGATCTCTTTGGAATTTGGATATTTGGATACTTGCTTTCTATTAATAGAATTTGATTTGTGTTTTTAGCATACCAGATTTGTTCATTTTTGTGACTAGACCCCCACACCCGCCTCACGCCACTAGTAAGAAGCATGGGTTTGTCACCAAAGGAAAGATATAAAGCGAGTAAGGGAACTTCTTTCCTTTCCCAACCTCACATCACCAAAGAAGAGATGTGGCCTTATCACCAAAGGTTGATGGTGAAAAGAATTGTATAAAATAAAATATTTTGTTTGCTTGGTGATTTTGATTTCATTTGATTTTGACATTTTGATCTATGACTTTGGGATATCCTTTCGTTCAAGAGATTTTAAGAGGGATAGATGTGACACCAAGAAGCTTCCAAACATACCGTAGGCAAGGAAAGCTTCACCTAGTAGAAAGAAAGAGAAAATCCAAGTATGCAGGTCTTGGTATGGTTTCCATCAATGTTTGTCTGTCGAAATTGATGAGAAGATTTGAAAATAGTTGATGATGCTTGGAGAGATGTGATATGAATGCTTTTGCCAATATTTCAAAAATTTGTAACAGATTGTTTTAAGAGTAAGCTCCTGGACTACCATTTTTATGAAATGGACAAAATGAAGCAGCTAAGAGACTAATGCAATGTAAGTAGCTATAATGTACTAGTAATGAATTTGGTGTTTTATGTGTAAAACGCTTAAGATGTAAGGAATTGACAGTTTCACCAAATTCCTCACCTTCTAGTGTGCACAAGAGATACACACCATTTCCATAGTCCTTCATGACTCGGTATGGGCCCAACCATTTGGGTTGAAACTTCCTTCCTTCACCGGTTTTCTTATCGATCCGGCTGTCCAGTCTTAGAACTAAATCTCCTTCATATATTTCTCACTCATAGACTTTTTTGTTGTACTGCCGACACATCTGGTCAGCATAGGCTCTGTGCCATTGTTCAACATTTAATTTGGCCTCGTCAAGGCTTTCTAGTTGAGAGAGGCATGCCTCCCTGTAAGCTTCTTCATCCAGAATCCCTTGTAATGAGATACAAAGACTGGGTATTTCAACCTCAAGCGGAGAACTGCTTCTACCTCAAATACCAGTTAGAAAGGAGTTGCTCCTATTGGTTTTCTTATTGAGGTTCGATGGGCCCACAAGGCCGGATATAGTTTTAAATGCCAATCTCACTTGTTCTCCTTGACTATTTTGAGGAGAATAGATTTTAACATTTTGTTTGTCACTTCGGCCTACCCATTGGCTTGAGGGTAGTAAAGAGAGGCCGTGTGATGGTTTATCTTGAATTTGCTACATAACTCATGGAATTCATCATTTTTAAAGGATGTGCCATTATCTGAGATAATGACTTGTGGGACACCATACCTGCAGATAATTTGGTTCAGAATGAATTTGGCAATTACCGAACTTGGTACAGTGGTGAGAGGCATGGCCTCCACCCATTTGGTAAAATATTTTGTGGCTGTGATTATAAAATTATGGCCATTGGTTGATGAGGGAGAGAACTTCCCTATCAAGTCTAGACCCCACGTGGAGAAGGGCCACAGAGTCGCTATTGGTTGTAGGGATTGTGCTGGCATGTGAATCTCGTGAGAGAATTCTTGGCATTTGTGGCACTTACGTACAAATTCCACTACGTCATGCTCAAGAGTGGGCCAAAAATAGCCCATCTGATGTATTTTGTGAGCGGTGGCATGACCACCAAAGTGGCCCCCGCATATCCCATTGTGGGATTCATGAAGAATCCTCTTGGATTCTTCTATGTCGACGCATCTTAGAAGCATGCCGTCGAAGGCTCTGCGATAGAGTACTTGGTCTAAAACAACATATTTAGCGGTAATAATGCATAACTTCCTTCTTTGTTGTGACGTGGTGCCTTTCGGGTATGTTTGGTCCATGATAAAATTGATGATATCAACATACCAGGGACATGTAGAAATGGGGGGCCTAGTTTTGACAAAGTATACGCACTCATCGAAATTCTAGATCTACTAGGTCACCTCCATCTAGTGGATTGTTACTAACCAATCTGTAATGATTTTCCTTAACGGATTTTTGGTTCACGAACATTAACTCAAATTCTCCCATTAAGGTTATGAAACGGCTGATTTTTTTAGATAAAGATCCTTGTGTGAGAAATGTTCATAAATGGTTTATCTTTACAATGACCCTTGTTTCCTAGTTTAACATGTAATTTCTCAAACGTTTTGTTGAAAAAATTATGGTAAGGCATTCTCTCTCTGCCTGTGTGTAACGTGTTTCATAATCGAACAACATTCGCTAATAAAATAGATCACGCATTCTCGTTTGTCATCGTCTTCTTGAGCTAAGCATGCAGGTGGTGAGACATGAGTGGCTCGTGAGTATAGGATCAAAGGCGATCGGCTTGGGAGGCATTAGCGTGGGTGGTGACAAAAATAAGCGTTTAACTCGCTTGAAGGCCTTGTTGCATTCTTTAGCCCAATCGACGCTATAATCTTTCTTGAGTAGATTGTTGATTGGATGAATGAAAAAGCTTAAATCTGGGATGAACCTTCGGATTGCACCGAGTTTCCCAAGAAATGACCTCGATTCCGACTCATTCGATGGTGGGATCATTTCAAGGACAACCCATATTTTTTCCGGATCAACATCAATCCCTCGTGAAGATATAATGTATCCCAGTGTACCTCCCGTCACACCAAGCACACACTTCTCTGGATTTAATGTGACGCCATACTCAATTAGTCATGAGAGGATGATACGGAGCACTTCCGGATGATCACAATGTTTCTTGTCTTTGGCCAATAAGTCATCCACATAGGATTCCACAATTTTATGGATAAGATCATGGAATATATAAGTCATTCCCGCCGATATGTAGCACCAATTCTTAATACCAAATGGCATGACAACGTAACAAGAAGTTCCCAAGGGAGTTATGAATGTGGTTTTGGCTTGATCTCGCTCTCGATAGTTTAATCTGATTATACCCTGAGAACCCATCCATGAGGGATAGTAGTTCAAATCTAGCTGTTGCATCAACGATAACGTCAATGGATGGTAATGGGAAATCATCCTTGGGAAAAGCTTTGTTAATATCCCAAAAATCTATGCAAATGCATATTTTCCCATTCTTTTTGAGGACGGGAATGATATTAGATACCCATTGTGAATAGTCAACGGGCTTGATGAATCCTACTTGGAGAATTTTTACTACTTCCTCTTTTACCATGAGAGCCACTTTTGGCTTCATTGGTCTTGACTTTTGTTTAATTGGCTTCGCATCTGGTTTAGTGACAAGATTATGTGCCATGACTTGTGGTGAAATGCTTATCATTTATTTGTAGTTAAATGTAAAAGCCTTTTGATGTTCTTTAAGGATTTGGGTGTCTATTTCTATCTCCTCTAGAGTTAACAAGGATACTACTTCAAAATTCTTAGTTCCTCCTCCGTTCCAATGTTTATGTCAATGGTTTCTTCTATCAAAGAAGTGTTACCTTCTTCAAATTCAGGTGGGGCTGGAGGTAGCTCCAAGCTTTCTCCATTTTCTATCTCATAGATATTGAGATCCTTCTGTGGAGGAGACTCTACCATGGGATTTCCAAAGTAGGAAGAGGAATGAGGTATTAGGGAAAGATCAACTATACAGTGAGTAAGGTGTAGCTCTACATAGGCATTTAGATATTTGAGAGTGACTTTATCATCGTCAAAGTGACCTATGATAGAAACATCATCCTTAGCTTCTCCATGAGCTAAGAGTGATTTTGTTGGTATTTTACGCACTAATGGTTTAGTACGAAGTGATACCATGAAATTTGTGTCCTCTAACTCACTGTTTAGGGTGAAACGGGAAGCTGAGGTTGCTATTGAGTCTGCGAGAAGGTTCTGCTCTCGTGGGATTGCTTCAATTGATATGAAGTTAAATCCCTTACTTAGATCTAATACTACCATTTTGTATAGTTGTAAATGTTTAGCCCTAGTTTCATATACCTCAGAGACTTGGTTTGCGACTAGTTGTGAGTCTCCTAGCACTCTAATGTTATTGACACCCATTCTTTTAGCTAGGATGAGGCCAAGGAGGAGAGATTTGTACTCAGCTCCGTTGTTTGTACATTCAAAGTTTAATTTAAAGGCGAAAGGTAGGATCTTTCCCTCAGGTGAAGTAAAGATCACCCCCACCCAAGCTCCAAAGTGACATCTAGCTCCATCAAAGTGGAGAGTCCAATATTTGTTTGGAAAAATTGACGTTGGGATATTTTTCATATCTATTTCTTTTGCTTCGGTTACCTCTACCATAAAAACTTCATCTGATGGAAGAGAAGCGATTCCTAGGGTGTGTCCTATACCCATGGAATCAAATGGTAGGAGAATAGGTAAGTCTTTCTCTAGAAACTCAAAATTTTTGCGGTAGTCCCTAGTGATACTGATTTTATAGCATTGGTCTCATTTTTAGTACTGAATGTCCTCAATTGGATTTGTAATTTCCAACTCAGTGGTGGGTATCAACTTTTCTTTTGGTTGTGAATTAGTTGGTTTGACAAGCTGATTTTTTGGGAGTTCAAACTCGGAGTGAACACCTGGTATTTTCTTCAAATCAGCTAGGTGTATATCGAAGGGTTTTGGGTCACCTTGTGCCACAAATATTTTCCCTAAGTGTAGAAATATTATTTCTTGGAATAATGTGGAAGGGATTGCCTTCATGCGGTGTATCCATGGCCGACCAAGGATCATATTATAATTGGTTTCCTGATCTATAATATAAAACTCGGTGAGGACCGTCTTGGGTCCTAAAGTGACCAGTAAAACTATGGTTCCAATTGAAGTGGCTTTGAGGCTATCATAACCTCTTAGTGTATTTTGCGTCATGGAACAATTTGTCTCTCCATATCCTAACTTTTGAAGGAAAGTGAAGGGGACTATGTTAACTACTACCCCATCATCAACCATTGCACATTTAACATAATTATTGTAGACCCAAACTTGTAAATGTAAAGTTGGGTCACCTCTTCATGTAATTTCAGCATCTGTTGGCATTTTGCTTATATCAAATATAAATTCAATATCCCTATCTAGCTGCCCCAGAGGATAAACGTCAAAATCCACATGGTTTACTTGTATTTTCGGAGGAGGAGTGATGTTGATTAAATGGCCAAGGCCTAACGCTTCTAAGAGGGCAGCCCTATGGGCGGGAGAATTTTTTAACAAATCCAAGAAGGATATGTGTGAGAATGTTTTAGTTAAATCATTAATTAGATCATAGGTGCCTCGTAGGTTTTAGTAATGTTTGTTTAGTGTCCGTCTCGGCTCTAATGAATAACTTGGAGTTGGTTGAGAAGAATAATCCTGTGTTCTTGTTATGGTTTCTATGGGTAGCTCGGCATATAACTCCACTAAACCAACTATCTTAGTTTGACGTCGAGTTCCTAATTGGGGTGCGACTAGTGGATTTAATGAAGTTGAAGCTTCATGATCATTGTTTCCTCATGACACACCCTTATTTGTTCCATTAGGATCTAACCCGTGTTGTGTTAGAATGGTTTGGGAGTGGGTCATTGAAGATCTTGAGGGATGAATTTTGAAGGGAAACTACCCCTCGCATAAGCGTTTGGCATGGGTACTACAGAATTTGCTAAAAACATATCTATAAAGAGTTATTTTTGATCTTCCTGAAAATGCTACATTAATTTATCAGATTCACGAAAAGTCCTAGATCGTGGACTTGAATCTTGTGGAAGCCACAATATAGATTGGGATTGTAATTTTGAGGCTATTGATTTAAAACCCGTTGTGGCCTCAAATTCCGATATAAGGTTAATGGTTTTTAGATTTAAAATTTTGAGGTCATTGCCTTTGGTTTTGACTCGATATCCTATTGGGTTTTGATTTGGACTTCAGCATCCGGACTTGTCACAACGTTGTTGTTGTTTTTTCCGTGGTGGATGATTAAAATCCACCGTGTTGATTATTGGGGTAAAATTATCATTTCGCTTGATTATTAACAGGTGGCAAAACATTTACAACATTTTCCCTTTTAGCTTGGTCAGTTACTCCATCTGTTGTAACGCCGTGGTTCTTGTTAAGGATCTTAGGTCCTTGATTAGCGTTCCCAGTATTAGGATAGGCTGCGGTATTTTGATTGGGAGTGGTTAATTTCCCATTTGTCTCATATGTTTTACGACCACTATCAATTACTTCTTGGTTAATTCGAGAGCACTTTTAAGTACTTCATCGTAAGTTCTTAGTGGGAACTTCTAGACTTCTTCCTTTATCTCTCTATTGAGTGAATTAAGGAATAAATTGCATAGTTCCATTTGATCCATATTTGGAGCTCACTGATGAGTATAGAACTGTATGCCATCTTTGAATAAAATGACCAACGGACTCATTATGTTCTTGTTTGATATGCAAGAACTCCCTGATTCCTATTCTTAACAATTTTTTCATGTCGAAAACTTTGATGAATTCTAACATGAGTTGTTTAAATGAGTGTATCGAGGCTTTAGGTATTCGTAATACCAATAAAGGGCAATACTAACATTTTGTAATACCAATAAAGGGAAATTCTAACATTTTGTTTGATGGAAAAGTGACAAGCAAACATGGGAATCTACAAGTACCCTTTCCTTGTACCCGACTTCCCGAGGTCATGTCGAGATAGCTAGTGAATGTCAATGCGAATGGATACATATAAACTAATTGGGTAATCTTAAATCCTCAATACGTAATAATGGAATCTATGGATCTAAGGTGAAGAAGGCCCTCCTAACCTAGATTGGTGTAATAGCTCATTTAGATATAATGGCTATTCGGAGGATAAAATCAATGTTGAGCTTTGCACAAGATCCTATTTCTTGGTTGTTGGATACATGGGAAGTGTTCTATGGGAGCTTCGTATATATCTCCGTATAAGGTCATAAAATGGTGATAGGTCATTTCGGTGGATTTTGTGGTTAGCTATGGGTGGTTTTCTCGGTCTAGCCTAGAAAATATTGTATTGATTAGCTTCTATGTTTAATACGGAGAATCGTATTATAATATCTCGACAAGAGTGGTGAGGATATAAATACCAAAGATTCGTAAGTTGGTGTCGATACTTGACTAGGTTTTTTCACCCATTGGGTTGTGGGACTTGGGGATCATAACCGTGAGTGCATGGTTGTTATGGACCTCTTATGGTCATGTGAAGAATCAATCCCTTCTTCCACTATCCAAGAATCGTATGCATTTTCAGCTTCTATGTTTAGAACTAGAAGTTGTATGATTTCTCGTGAGTACCTAACAGTGTTTTGGCAACTTGATACGTAAGCTAGTGTCTATATCAACGAGGAGATCTCTTGTGTTAGGTCATGTGGAACCAAAGAATCACAACCGAATGTTTGTTCTTGTTCAAACCCTCAGTACGGTCATTTAGGTGTTTTATCAAGGCAATCTATAATTCGATGGTTTGACCAAAATGTGTAAGCTTTTTCATCTTTCAATATTCAATCCTCTTAGTTGCTCACTAATTACTTGTAAGTTTTCTATGGCTCGAAAGACCTCGTATCCTAAGGTCCCGATCTATATCGCCTAAAGTCATGGGTAAATTTGGTGAGGAACTATGGGTTCAAATATATACTCTCTAGGCTCTCTAGGTCCTATGATTGTCATACAAAGATGATTCAACCTCTAACTAACATTAAATAAACTGCTTTACAAAAGAGGTATTTACACTATGCAAGCATCTTGCTATTTTTGTATTTTTCAATGATGTATTTCAATGAAATTGAAAAGAAACTACTCTAGTATATCTATAAAATGAACAATTAATCTAATAACAATAAAAACAAACAACGTAGCCTAGTATGGCTATTTGCACTGTAATTGTGATATTATACTAAATATCCGACTAAATATATTAAATTGAAAGACTCTCAATTCTACCTCGAAGTGAGGAATGAATCATAGTTTCTTAGAAACTATCAATCCCCACAACTTCCGTGGTGATACTCGAGTGAAAACTTTTAACTAAAATGAAATAATTCACTACTCTATTTGATATGTTGTAACTAGAAATTTGATAGCTCAAACCTAGCGTTCACGTAAATAGTGGTAAATCTAGTTGTGTGTGATTTCGTCCCTCTCGGTGTGATCTCCTCGCTTCCTTCGTGTCCTCATGAATCCGTAAAATGTGTATATGATAGTATCAATAGAAGATAAAGAACCGAATAATGGTAGCTTTGGATATAGACTAAATATAATGCGAGTAGGAGAGGGATAAAGCGCAAGTGAATAGAGTTTGACTATGCAATTCCTAGTGGGATTTATTCCAAGAATACAACACAAGTGTACCAAGAGTTTTAGAAATTATCCTTGTGACAAAACAAAACCTACAACTTTAATGGATTCTAGTCTAGAAATGAAACTATTCTATGTTTTACACTCTGACTCAGTATGCAAAGAAAGAATGAAACAAGAAGATGCTATGACCTCCAAAGTACCAACAATGGAAGCAAAACCTAAAACTAACAAAATTCTAAGCAAGAAATTGAAAAACTCGAACAAGATAATTGAGAGGATGAGGGGCCATTTGTTTGAAAACAAACCCGCTTATTTATAGAATTCCCATTCACCAAAGGGTAACTTGGAATGGAACTCTTTTACCATTAAACAATGGAGAAACACTATTATAGGGAACCAAATAACATAAATACAAGCTAAGGCAGTTGAGGAAAGCTGGTAAATGTTGAAAATTCATGTAAGTCGCGATCAAAGGAATGTGCTGGAAAATGCGTGAAGGACCACCGCCCTTAGCAGGTGGTGGTTACAGGACCGCCACCCCAGTAGGGCAGCGACATGAGACCGCCTCCCAGTAGGGTGCCGGTTTGTTATCAAGGTCAAAAGCCAAGAAAAGGGGGGAAAGGGATAAAACAAAGCACAAGGAACTTGGATAAAGCATTTGGGATGCTAACATATACTTCACGAGCTTCTCTAGATCCCGAACACCTTGTGAGGTGACTTGTATCATCATTGGGGCATGTGTAACATCATTCTGGTGGTGTAGTACCCTACAATTTTGGGTATGTACAATATCCTTGTGAAGGGAGCAAGAGATAGCAATTTTCTTCCATTTCTCCTACTAAAAAATGTCTTCTACTTCCCACACTATGTACAAATTCTACTTGAGCTTCAATAAAGGAAGAAGGAATTTTATCCTCTTTGATTGAGGAGTTTATTGGTACTTTGTGTTCATTAAGCTCTACGTAGTCTTGTTTTTGTTTTGCATATTTGTTTTCTTATGAAATACAAGTGCATGTAATGAAAATTCTTGCTACTGCATGTAATTCTCTGATTTTCTACTTGCAACATTAGTTTCTCCTTTCTAAATATTCTCACTCCCCTTTCCTACCTTCATAGAAAATTACTCCTTGCAAATACCTGCAAGCATTTTCCATAGGGTCAGTGGAGTGCCCCTATTGATCCCCGACCAAAGGCCACTAGGATAAAACTCATAATTTACTCACACATGCACATATGATAGCTGCACCGGTTAAGTAGAGGGACTTAGACTCCTAGAGTGTTAGAAAGATAACCACCAATTTGTCCCTGAAAAATTTTCTTGCCAATAGTTTTTGGCATCCATCGTGGGGTAGATTTAGTAGCATTTGCACCTGAATACGACCACAAGGTCAGAAAAATACCAATTTTTTTTTAGAAAATTCAAAATTAAAAGAATTTGAATAGCTATATGAGCCACATGTCTATAAACCATGGCTATTCGGGAAATCCTCCTATTGAAAGACCTGAATTTCTCTTCCACATCCAAGAAGATATTGCTTCATATTTGAGAGAAGTTATCTGGCATAATAGGCAAAGTGTCAACCACTACTTCATTGCCACAATAATTCTTGACCTTGAAGAAGAACGTGTTTGCTGAATTAGAGAGGCAAAGACAAATTCTAACACCATAAAGAAGAGCATAAATTTCCAAGCTAGTGGATAGAAGATACACCTAGAACAGAGACAAGGAGGACAAAATGACCCTATTTTTTAAGAGCTTCAAAGAAGACAAGAGCTGCTCAGAATTCCGAGGTCTCCTTTTCATCAAGAAACCAATCACGTTGGGAACCTGAGTGTTTCCAATCCTTTGGATGGTGAATTTCCATACATCAATGAGAACCTTGAAGATTTCACTGACATAGAGACCGAAGAAGAAGCTAGAGAAAGAGAAGTAAGAGTGGAAGAGGAAATAAGAGCTCAACTCAAAGAAATTGAAAGACTTCAAGATGAGGTGGATGAAATAACATAAAGAAGCCACAACCTTAACAAGGTTTGAATCTAGAAACAAAAATAGAATGGGGGATCGTGAGCGTGATTGTGATCATGAGGCCCATAGGCCTAATGTACTATGGGGAGGAAACACCGGTCCACTTTCTCTTCCTCAACCACTCCACGAGCTACCGAGAGGCTTAAGAAAAACTTTCCAAAATTCAGAGGGGATGGTTCTCAATTCATCAAGAACATGTAGCAACATTTATCACCACTTGCAATGTATTGGGCATTGAGGACGAAGATGTGTCATTTTGAATCTTTGTGGAGTCACTTCAAGAAAATTTTTCCGAATGGTTCTATATGCTACCCATGAGGTCTGTCACCTGTTGGGAAGATATAAGAAGTGCATTTGAACATATGTTTAAGACCACAAAAGACTATAAGGATCTCTTGGTCCAATTGGTACAAATGAAGAAAGAAACCTCTGAATCAATGAGGGAATTGATAGCAAGATATAATAGAGTAATAAGAATAATCCCCGAAGATGTGGTGCCTCTTGAAAATAATCTAAAGAGATTCTTCATCGTTGCCTTATTGTCGGCGTAGGTTTCTTCCTTAGAATAACCCAACCAAGAACATTGAGGGAAGCACAAGACCATGCAATAGAGAACAATGATGATCTAATATTTTTTGGAAAAGTGAAAGGCCCAAATGGAAAGCAAAAAGGCCAGAATTCAAGCTCAATCATCATAGACCCAATGTTCCAAAAAATGGAAAATGACCTGGTTTGCCTTGAAGAAATAGTTGTCCCAGATCACAATGCAGAATGCTCCGAGGAAGCCAAATCCTCCCAATAGAATAAGGATTTCTCCTCCTCCTCATCAGCTTGCTCTCGAAGCACCATTAGTTAATGCCGCTTGTGACACCAAAGAACCAAAGGAGGAAGTAGAAATTGAAGAACCTAAAGAAGAAAATGCGGAGGACTATGAAAAATATCTTGAGGTCGAGGAAGTTGATGGTGATACACACAATGGCCTAATTGAGTATGTTGATGATGAAGAAGCTCCAGGTTTCTCATGTGCAATTTTCACTTACACACAGTCTAAGAAAGGTGCTTCATCCTCAACGGATGTGGTAAAGGACAAGAAGAAGAAAGAAGATTCTCCTCTGGAGGTCCCACAAAATAAAATCATCAATAGAGGATCACCATTACCACCTTCTATGGAGTCGGCCAAAGAAAACCAGATTCGCTAGTTAGCAAGGATCATACTACCATACCAAGTAAGTCATCTAATCCTTCTCCCAACTCAAAGGTTACTAAGAATAATTCTCCTTCAAATGTTGTTCCTGCAAAAACATCTAAGGTTCTATCAAAACCCGCATCCCCATCTCCTTCCAAGCCAGTTACTACACCCGTGAAGGAAAATTCAACACCCAAAATAGCAAAACCTTCACCATGTAAATCTTTCATCATTCCTGGAACCTCTTCCTTGCCCACCATAACCCCATTTGACTTTGTGGAACACACAAGAAAAACTAAAGTCCAGCTCTTAGAAATAGAATACCTACAAACTCATCCTGCCCAATTTGATAGGTTCATTGATGTAGTTCATGGTGGTAATCCTATAACCTTGGGTCCAAGTTCCAAAGGCTTACTCCCCACACCATCCACACCACCTTCTCAAAACATGCTAGCCCTCAGTGCCTCCAAAACCAATAGGGTTGAACCTTTCTACTTGTCACTTCTCATTAAAGGCTTCCAGCTAAATAATTGTATCATAGATTCTAGAGCCTTAGATAATGTGATGCCCATAAAAGTTGCAAATTATCTTGGCCTCACCTTGACCCGGGAAAATGACACCCAAGATTTAATGTAATCTAAACAAGTTCTATTGGTAGGAAGAATCAAAGATGCACATGTAGCATTAGTAGATTTATGAGACAATAAGGTTCTTCTAACCATCCCGGTGGTGACATTTGAGCATCCTTTGGTATGCTATTGAGCCGAAGCTTCTCTAGAGACTTGGGTGGAGAAATAAAAATGGACTGTTCATCTACAATTATTCCAGTAAAAGGAAAGATGAAGAAATTGCTGCCAGTAAGAAAGATGAAGTTCACAAAGATGAAATTCTGATGATCCAAAGGCACAAATTCTTTTTCAAGATAGTGGGCTAGAAACTACTTCCTCACGTCAAAAATATGAGAACTTTCCACTTCTTATGGAAGAGGAAGAAGATCAAGTTTGGACAATGGAATTTGATGTTATTTATTCCAGTGTAGGTTTGGGAGCAGGTGTAGTGTTGTAATCTCCCTCTGGTGAATTGTACTCATTTACCTACAAGCTGGAATTTAATAATACAAATAACATGGTGGAATATGAAGCTCTCCTCTTAGGTATGGGCGTGATAAAGACATCGAATAAAGAAGATGAAATGCTGAGGTGATGTGGAAGTGATAGTAAAGCAAGTTCAACAACAATTTCAGTGAAAATCTAAGACTATGACATTATAGAAACATAGTATGGGATTGGATTGAATCTTTTGATGCATTTCCCATCAATCTTTCCCAAGAGAAAAGAAAAGAAAGGCTGATTTCTTGCGGTGTCCTTCCCTAGTGACACCTCATCCTTCTTTTGGTAAAGACAAGGTGACCATTAAAATGTTATTCAAGCCTAGTCTACTAGATAATGTAAATCATTAGAAAGTCTTTAATGATGATAACCAAATTTTAGCATTTTTGGAACAAAGGGATAATTTCAATAATATCTTCTTCGAAGGAAGCAAAAATCCACACTGAGAAGTGGTAGCCAAAGAAGAGAAAGAAGGAATTAAGGTATTGATGATGAAGGAGTGATCAAATTGAAAGGGAACAAGATTCCCAAAGGCCTAGTTTCTTTGGAATACCTCTTTGAAAAACATGATAGATTCATTCAAGAGAAAGAAAAACAATCTTCTCAAAGGCTCACCGATTTTGATATGGAAAACATTAAGCACCGCAGAGAAGCCAAGGATGGTCAATATTGGAAAATGTTACTTGCCCGATGAGAAGAGAAGGTTTGTTACGTTACTCAAGAAATATTTAGATGTTTTAGCCTACTATTATGATGAACTAAAATCCTTCCAACCGAAGGAAATGCATCACTCAATTCCTTTGAAGTAGGATGCTAAGCCATTCAAGTAGAAAAAAATTCCATATAACCCGAAGATTATTGATACAATCAAGGAGGAGGTAATGAATATACTCAATTCAAGAATCAGATTTCCCATCCACCATTCAACATGGGTGGCCAATATTATGCCGGTGCGGAAGAAGAATGGTGAAATAATAATATGTGTAGATTTCCGCAACCTGAACCTGGCATCACTAAAAGAAAAGTATCCTCTCCCTATCATGGACCACATTTTTCAAGCAATCAGATCCAAAATTCTTTCATTACTTGATGGATTCCTAGGGTATAACCAAATCAAAGTGGCAGAAGAAGATCACACCAAGAAAACCTTCACAATGCCTTGGGGCACTTTTTCCTACAAAAGAATTCCCTTCGCCTAATTAATGCGGGAGCTACATTTCAAAGGGTGATGAATTTTTCATTCAAGGATTTAAAGCATTGTATTGTCATAGATCTTGATGATCTCGAGGTTTTTCAAAGAAGAGGGAGATCACATCCATCACTTAAAACAAGTACTTGTAAGGTGTAGAAAACATGACATCACTAAATCCAAAAAAGTGCATTTTTAAAGTTACTAAGGCAAGTTACTAGGGCACATTATGAATAAACATGGAGCACACATTGATCCTAAGAGAGTATCACCATTCAAGCACTATCTCTACCCACAAGCAAGAAATGAGTTCATTCATTCTTCGGAAAGGTGAATTTTCTTCGTCGCTTTATTCCTGAGTTTGCTGAATTGACAAAGCACATCACCACCATGATGAAACCATAGAAAACTTCAAATGGAATAATGAAGGGAAGGAAACATTTGAAGAGATAAAAAATCCATTGCCAAGGCTCCGAATCTTGTGTCTCCATATTTTAACAAAGAATTCATCATGTATTGTTATGCATCAGAACATACCCTCTCTCGTTGTTCTTGTTCAAAAAAATGATGAAGGCATGGAAGCACCCATTGCTTTCATGAGTTGTCCATTGAAAAATCATGAACTAAATTATAGATAATTGGATAAGCATGCCTATGCAGTGGTTAAGGCTGTAAAAATTTCAGGTTCTACATCCTCAACTCTCATATAGTGGTGATGGTCCCCTATAGTGCAATGAAGTCCATCTTAACACATTAGGATCCTAGAGATAAAAGAGGAAATTGATTCAATGACTTAATGACTTAAGAATATGACTTGGAGATTCAAACCTCCAATATGGTAAGGGGGAATGGTTTGTGTAGGTTGATTGTTGAGGATGAAACACTCAAAGCTCAACACGGTGAAGAAAATTGTGCTTGCTCAACTTGTTCTGAAAATAACCCACGGGTTCTCTTTGTAACCACTACTGATGAGTGGTATGCTGATATTTCCTATTACTTAACTTATGGAGAATGCCTTCCTCATCTTGATTACAAGAAAAAGAGAACAATCAAGTTAAAGGCAACATGGTTTTTTAATATGGAATCACGCACTTTACAAAAGAGGCCTGATGGATGCTTCCTCAAGTGCGTAGATAAAGAGCAACAAGAAAAGTTGCTTAAAGCATACCATGACCAAGTGTGTGGTGGACATTTTTCAGCAATGGTCATTGCACACAAGATCCTCTGAGGAAGGTATTATTGGCCCACCATATTTGTAGACACTCAAGATTTGGTTTCCAAATGTGAAGCATGCCAACAATTCATTGGGAGACCACAACTTTTTGCACTACCACTCATGGCTAGTTTTTATTAAAGAACCATTTTAGTAGTGGGGGATATAATTCATTGGCATTCTAAATCCTCACTCAAGCACGAGGCACACCTATGTGCTCATGGTGACATATTACTTCACCAAATGGGTGGAATCCATTCCAGCCAAGAAAGCCAACACCAAAATAGTATGCAACTTCATCAAGGAGAATATCATAGTATGTTTTAGAGTACCACAGAATATTGTAGTAGACAATGCTACCTATTTCTCTTCAAGGGAGTTGACCGAGTTTTTCTATGGCTACAAAATCTCTCTATCTCATTCATCAAACTACTATCCATAGGGGAATGGATGTTAGGAATTATTATTAGTGCTCACATTATTATAAAAGTTAGATTATAATTATGTTGAGTTGATATTACAATTGTTATAATATATTGTTTTAACAATATATTATTTTAGTGTTTTGTTGTACCCGTAAAGTTATAAACGGGTAAGTGGTTTGTTGACTTACCTATTTTATAGGAAGTCAGTTTTCCTATGTATATGGCTATTTAATAGCCTGTGTATGTAATTCAGATATGATGAATACAATATCAATTTATATTTCCTTTGTTAATCTGTTGCTGCTCTTAGATTTGGTATCAGAGCAGGTGAATCTGCTGACAGAAATTAGAGAGGATTGCTTCATGGAATGTTAAAGATATTGAAGGGCTTCTCCAATTTTTTTGGTTGCCCTGATAATGAGAGATCACGTTTGAGTGAAGAATAAAGTTTTGTAGTTCTGAAATAATAGATACAGACTACCATTTGAATCGGACGTCTCCAGTTGTACATCGTGTTCTGTATTCAAGTTCTGCAGATCCGTGTATATCTTTCTCTTCAAGATCGACTTCCAATTCGGGTATCAGTGGTGCCTCAGGCCTGCATACAGTTCTAATTACAATTGTACAGCGGATTTATTGCCTCATGGACGTGTTGCTCTTTGTTATCTTTGTGAGGATGTAATCTTGTTTAAGATCTAAATAAGGCGTGTCGACATGTCAATTTTTTTATCTGCATTCATATCGCAACGCAATAATCCACTCAGAAATCTGTGCTCTATCAATAGAATCAAATCAATCTTGGACCCGTCAATGATCCCAATCCAAGCACGTGACTTCATCCACATTCCACGCTTGTGATTCACAATGTTGAGTTATTGAAACGACTCTCTTCTCACCGTTCTGGGCTTGATTCGTGATTGTCGGGTCATATGAATTCCATATTGCTTATTGCTGTCAGGTGTGCCGAGTTTTCCACGTTTGAGTTCCACATTACTAGTAAGTCATTTTGTCAAGTTTTAAATAGTCTATCTACTGTTCCATTATTTATTAGTTGTGTCTTTATTATTATTTTAGTATAGTGAGTCCGAACAAGGCTTAAGGTTCATCGATGTTATTAAAAATTGTCAATGTTCTTTACCAGTCGAGTCTATATAGAAATGCCATCTTCGGTTCAGTTGTCTATTTGAATTGTTATAGTTTCTGGTTTGTTTGTAGGTTGTGTCGGTTTGTAAAGTCCTCTCTTTCCTATAAAAAGTTTTGTTATTGTGTAAAAAATAAAATAAAATAAAAATCATTTTAATAGTCATTTGATTATAGTGTCTATATTATTTGTTAGTCATGTATCGTCAAATAATTAACTTATAGTCAAATTTGTAATGTCGTCAAAAGTATTGTTTTAGTCATCAAGTGTCATTATTTTGTGTTAGCAATTTTGTTGTCAACATCGTTTGTCAAGTCATTGTAAAAGTCTGAAAAATTAAAAAAATTACCTCACGGACGCATTATCGCTGGAACGCGACGTCTGAAATAAATTAATGAGCCTCAAAAGCAAAATCCGTTGATCTAGCAACTTGTCGATGGAGGAAGGAGGCATCGGAGGAAGGAGGTCGAACGTGACCTCTCGTCAGTCACCAATGATGGGGCCGCACAGAATGATTTGGTGGCACAGGTGTGCAGTGTGAGTACTTGTTTTTGAGTTTTGCAGTGTTCCAGTTTCAGCTTGGTGTGATTCTTTTTCAGAGTTCCTGTTTTGTTTGGTATTTGATGGATGTTGGAAAGAGAGTTGTGTTGGAGCGCAGATGACTGTCAGTGATCCTCTGACTGACTTGGTCCTCTGACTGCCGTACTTCATTGGAAGATGGTCAGCTAGAAGAATACGTTCACTAGCATTAGTGACCATGTGCAGCAAGACCTAACTAGCAAGATCCATTCAGGAGTATGTTCTTCGATGCAGTTTGCTTCTCAGTATCTATATGTGTGGAATTTCACATTGTGGGGGGGAATACATACCAATGTTCCATTCCCATTCTGCACCCAAAACGACTTAGTCAAGGAAAGCTTCCAGTGGCAGTGGCAGTTTTCTATGCTGTTCGAGATCGAGTGGCAGCGATCAAAGACAGAGACTACAATTAAGAACATTACGATTCTTATAGGAAGTAATGTGAAATTTTTTCAGTATATCTTCTATTGTGCAGTTTTGTGATATGCAAGTTGTGTTTCCTACATAATTCCCTGATGTATAAGCATAGTGGTGAACAGTAGCACCAGAGTAAGTCAGTTCATGGATCTTGAAAGGGTTTGTGGGAGGATCCAGAAAACCACACGAGGTCGACAGTTGATGAGGTTCCTGTCACTTCAAGGTTTTTGGTAAGCCTGTTTAAAACCATGGAAGGAGAGAGCCTTTCTTTTGGATCAAGGTCATGAGTCACAGAGTTGGACATGCCACAGGGGTGAGCATACTGCAGAGGAGTGTGTGGATGTTTTTCTACCATGTTCGCACTAAGGGGGGGAATGTTAGGAATTATTATTAGTGCTCACATTATTATAAAAGTTAGATTATAATTATGTTGAGTTGATATTACAATTGTTATAATATATTGTTTTAACAATATATTATTTTAGTGTTTTGTTGTACCCGTAAAGTTATAAACGGGTAAGTGGTTTGTTGACTTACCTATTTTATAGGAAGTCAGTTTTCCTATGTATATGGCTATTTAATAGCCTGTGTATGTAATTCAGATATGAAGAATACAATATCAATTTATATTTCCTTTGTTAATCTATCATTGCTCTTAGAATGGATAGGTTGAATCAAGTAACAAGAACATTGTGACCATTATCCACAAGCTTGTAGACGAGAACCAAAGGAATTGGCACAAAAATGTATACAATGCATCATGGGTGGACAAGATCACTCCCAAGAAGGAAATAGGTATTTCACCATTCCAACTATCAGATGGAGTTGAAGCATAAATTCCCCTCGCACCGATTGAGATGCCAACTCTCAAGTCACTACAGGAATAGAAGATGTTCAGTACAAGGATTCCATTGATAAAAGGATCCTCTTTCTTGATAATCTTGAATAAAATAGACTCTGAGTGGATTCCATTATCTGTAAGTTTGTAGACGAGAACCAATGGAATCAGCACAAAAAGTTATATGATGCATTATGGGCGGACATGATCACTCGTAAGAAGGCAATATGTATGTCACCATTCCAACCGTTGTATGGAATCAAGTAGAAATTCCATAATTGAGATGCCAACTCTCAAGTTGTTATAGGGAATAGAATATGGCGAAGGATTCCATTGACAAAAGGATCCTCTTTCTTGAGAATATTGAAGAAAATAGACTCCGAGTGGATTCCATTATACGTAGGTTTGTAGACGAGAACTAAAGGAATTGACATAAAAATTTATACAATGCATCAAGGGTAGACATGATCACTCCTAAGAAGGTAATATGTATGTCACCATTCCAACCGTTGTATGGAGTCGAAGCAAAATTCCCCTCACAATTGAGATGTCAACAGGAATAGAAGATGGTCGGGTGCATTCCATTGAAAAAGGATCCTCTTTCTTGAGAAGTTTGAAGGAAACCAAAACATGTCCTTCATATTACAAGGATAAACATAGAACCACCCTCCTAAATAGGCCATCACTTCTATATTTCCTTTAATCCCAACCCATAGAATCCTCCATAATATTTTTGCAGAGCTTCACCTCTCTCCCACCACCTCTACCATGCTTCCTTCTACTACCCGCCCATATTTATATATAGTTTTTTTCCTTCACCGCCATGCCTTCTGAGGTAACAGTATCAATCACCAAGTGTTGAAGTGGTCATCCCATGGAGCATGCCTCTTTTTATATGAGCTCTCCACTCTTTACAATGATGGCTTTCTGGATCCATCACATGCATGGAATATTCATTCCTTGACCATCATCTGTCAGATGGCACCTTATCCACTCGCATACTAGACGAGTCACACTTTTCTTGTGTGCTTCCTAGAACACAAAATATGGCTAAGTCCCCAAAACCCATCTTTTCTTACACGCGTGCACCATATGTTCTACTAAAACCCGATAGAACCCTACCTTACGTGTGCACCATAATTAAACTAATTTTAGAACTAATGACAACTCCCATGAAGGGAGATGAAAAAGTAATTAATTATTTGGCAAAAATTAAAAATATTAAGTCTCAGTTAGATGGATGCAACTGTAACTTAATTTAGGATAAATTACTTTACTTTATTATTCAGTTGAATATTCATGAAAAATTTAGAAATTTCATTTCAATTTTGAATTCTAAGTATCAAACTAAACAAGACATTCTAGATTTGTAAACCCTTAGTGCTCTCTTGATTCAAAGAGCAAGTTATGACAAAAATTTGATTCAAAAGAGAATGCCACTCAGGCACTTCTCACTCAAAAATAAAAAAATGGAATAATTCAAATCAAGACGAAAATGAAGAGAATAATCATAGATCTAATGTAGCTCTATAAATTTTCTATCACTTATAAATGAAAAGTATTGTAATTTCGTAAGAGGGAAAAAAGCCTCGTTATTTTATTGATATGCAATAAAATCATATTACAAAGAATGGGCTGAAATATTTATAGATATTGCACAACCAAGTATAAACAAATAATTAAGTTTCATAGGTACAACTAGGAAATAATACAGACAAAAATATTATTAAAACAATATAACAATAATTACAACAACCTCACGTATGTTTAATAAAAATAATATATGGTTATATAAACATAACCATATAAGAATAATATATTACTTACCAAATTACTATAGTAAATGCAAAATTAACTATAGTAAAATATGTTTTACCTAACATTCCCCCTTTAATTTTGCATTTCCTTAAGGGATGAGGAGAGGAATTCTCTGAACAACTCAAATTTGTCATGTGCAAGTGACTTTGTGAAGATATATTCTCATTGTTCACCATTGACAAAATCAAGTTGTATATTGTGTTTTAAGACATGCTCACATATGAAATATACTTGTACTTCAATGTGCTTTGTTATTTCATGAAAAATTGGATTGTGAACAAGTTTGAGAACACCTTCATTGTCAACATACAAGGTGGTCAGTTTGTCTTGTGGTATTCCAAGTCCTTCAAGTATGTGACATAGCCATATTGCTTGTTAGATAACTTCACTTGCAACACAATATATGGCTTCTGTGGAAGATTGAGAAACAATGTGTTGTTTCTTGCTTCCCTATGATATTGGTCAAGATCCCATAAAGAATAAAAACCCTGAAGTGGATTTTCTATCATTAATGTTCCCTACATGATCTGAATCGAATATCTAGACAAGAAGAAATTATCATTCTTCTTGTATTTTAAACCAAGATCTACTATTTCCTTGAGATATCTCAAGATTCACCTTTTTGCCTTCCAATGACAAACTTGGGTTTCCTACATGAACCTGGATAGATAGCTCACTGTAAAGCTAATATCTGGTCTATTATAGGTCGTAAATGAGACTCCCAATCAAATTCCAGTAGAGAGTTACATTTACCACAATAGATGGATTTGAAAGAGATAACTACATTCTCATTTCCATAGGTATTGCAATAGGTGTGCGATTCATCATCCTGAATTTATTGAGCATTGTCTTGGTATACTTCAACTGAGAAACAAATATGTGATTCTCTTTCTTTCATACTTCCAATCTAAGACAATAATGCATTAGACCAAGATCTGTCATGTTAGATGACCGGTTAAGATATTTCTTCGTTACATCAATCATACTCACCGAACTTCCGGTGATGACTAGATCATCAACATAAACTACAATAATCACAATCTCCCCTTGATTTTTGAGGTAGAGATTGGATTGTATGGATTTCTAATGAATTCACATTGTACAATATGCTCATAAATTTTGATGTACCATGCCTCAGGTGCCTATTTAAGGCCATACAAATATTTTCTGAGTTTTCATACCTTTGTTTCTTGACCAGGTACTACATATCCCTCAGGTTGAGTCATGTAGACTTCTGTTGTAAATATCCATTCGTAAATGAACTTTTTACATCCATCTAATGGAATTTCAACCAAACTGCAAAAATTGAGAGCAAAGATCATCCTATTTTTTTATCTTAGATGTGTGAGAAAATGTCTCCTTGTACTCAATGCCTTATTTTTGTGCGTACCCATTTACTACTAGTCTTTCTTTATACTTTTCTATGGTCCCATCTGCATCCAATGGGTTTCTTCCTTGGTGGAAAATCGACAAGATGTCGGTGTTGTTTTTCACCATTGAGTTATACTCAACATCCATGGCATATTTTCAAGATTTCAAGTGTAGGGATTCCCAAACTATAGAGGATCATCAGATTTAATAACTCTACTCATTAAAAAAATTAATTCTTCTCTTGCTTTACTATGACTCCTTGGTCTAGTGGTGGATGTATCCAGTGGAACATCCAATTTTGCATCTTGTATCATGTTAGTATACTTCTTGGGCATATGTTGAACTACTCCCGTGGGTTGTAGTTCTATCTCGATCATCATCATTATCACTGTCATAATCTATGGGAACATCAACTTATGGTTTTATAACAAGTGAAAAATCTACATCACGTGAATCGGAGGAGGAGTATCTGCTTCCTTCTTCTCAAAAACCTCAACATCTCTACTAGTGTAGAATTTCCTGGTCTTATGATCCATCAATCTATACCCAAGAGTCTCTTCATTGTATCCAATGAAGATGAGGTTTTGTGATTTCATATCTAATTTATTTCTATTCTACTTGGGTATGTGAATACTTTCTTTTCACCCGAATACTCTGAGGTGTGCAATAGATGGTTTCCACTTTGACCATGCTTCATGTGGTGTTACTCCATTAAGAGAAACTATGGGCACAACAAATAAACTATTATTTTTACTGCTTCTACCCAAAATGTCCTCACTATTCCAAAATCATCGATCACACATCATACTATTTCTATGATAGTACGATTTCTTCTCTCTCAATAACACCATTCTTCCATGGTGTGTGTGGAGGAAGCATTTGTTGATGAATCCCGTGAGATTTTAGGTAGGATTTGAACTCATCACTAGTGAATTCCCCCCATTTATCTGAGTAGAGAGAGTTCTGATGTGATGACCATTTTTTTCTTAACAACCAATTTGAACTTCTTGAAGTTTTCAAAAGATTCACT
>CM031235.1:2394094-2419094 GCA_018340775.1 Taxus wallichiana var. yunnanensis
GAAGGGGTGTGCGAGCCATGGCGGTAACTTCTATGGCATTAAATGGGATGGATAAGCATGAAGGACAGTAAATGGTAGAAGTTTAACGGCTAGCAAGAGCCGACGTGGCGTGAGTCGCCAAAGTTAGATATGGTCTTTGAATTGTTTTTATCCATCGCCAACTATGGCGGTCGGTGGTAATGGAGATTGAGCGGGAAATTTGGAGTAAATGCAATTAATGAACTCAGTCTTTGAGCTCGGGTTTCTCGGGAAGGCATGCAAAATGGAAAACTGGTAGTTTGTTTGGTTTTTCATGCGCTCCGGTTTTCCCTCTATCTAATCACTGGTTCTTCACACTAGTCTACTTGGTGTTGCATGGCAAAAATGAGTGTAACTCACTCTTTTCTCTGTCGGAAAGTTTATAAGGCATGGAAATAACAAGTTATTGTTGTTGAATCTAACGTGGAAAAAGAGGAGAAGGCGGGAGCTCTTTCGGTGGTCTTCTTCGGATTTTTAAGCAAATAACCGGGCATGTTAGGTCCTAACCTTTAAAGATCTTTCTTTCTTTCAAATGATTTCATTAGAACAACTTTGTTCAAATGATTTTGGGTTTAGTTGGTTTCTATGGTAACTGTGAATGGATTAGTTGTTGTATCTTCTTCTTTGGATGGATTTTTTAGAGAACCCTTGATGGGTGTATATTTGTTTTGACGATTATACTATCTCGTTGTGTTTTGCATTCCGGATAAAGTTTGTGAAATGCATGCAAGAAAGTATACGAAACCCGCTCTGGGAGCCCATGAATTGTTTTTGTTGGGTTGAAAGCTACGATGTCTATACTTGCTATAGATACTTGTCGAAAAGGATACTGTTGGATTTTTGTTTGAATGTTCAGTATAATTCGACTTCTTTGTAGGTTCTGTCATGGTAATATAAGTGGTGGTTACTGAATCTTATTGGGTTTCACTATAATACTTAGGTTATTTTGAAAGGATAACTTGCTGTGTTTACAGTATTTTAATGCGACCTTGTAGAAGTTGTTTTCCCTCCCTTGTGTTGCAATTATGGGATTTAACCCGTTGATAGTTTGCAATATATTTATTTATATACAAAATGACTCTGTGGAGTCCTTGGAATGGTTCGTATATTATGGACTACTGTAGAAGTCATGTATGTGAATACTGGTAGTTTGATTCGATCGAGTCCGGAGGGGTAATCGGTAATACGACATATAAGTGAAATCAATGTCACAACACATTTTATTCAACCTGAATAAAGTCTGCCTTCATCTGGCTTTCATAAATACTTAAAAACAATCAGTTCATAAAAGTATATTTTATCAACAGATTTCATTCTGTTGAAAAAGAGAAGGAAAAGCAATTTTCATCTCTTCCAGATTTTCCCAAGTTGCACTTTCTTCGCTAAACTGGTCCCACTGGACCTTACATTGCTGTATATCACGATTTCTTAAATGCAATTGGCGAGTTTCCAGCACTCGTGTGGGTTTAACCACGATTATTCCTGGGTCTTGGACCTGCAAGGAATTCCAATTTAAAACATGTGACAGATCTGAAACGTATTTCTTAAGCAAAGAAATATGGAAAACATCATGCATGCGAGATAAAGCAGGTGGCAATGCTAAACGATAAGCTACATGATTGATTATTTCGACAATTTCAAAAGGTCCCACAAATCGAGGTGACAACTTGGCAGCCTTGCCAAAAGTTATAGAACTCTTTCTAGGTTTAACACGCAGAAAACCTTATCACCAAGCTCAAACTTTCTATCAACCCGCTTAAGGTCAGCATAGCTCTTACGTCATCCGCCGCTTTGCCTTTAATCGTTCACGAATCGGCTTAACTTGCTGTTCCATTTCTGTGAGAATCTCTAGTCCAATTACCACTCTATCCTCAACATTGTCCCAACTAACAGGGGTTTTGCACTTTCTTCCATAAAGTGCTTCAAATGGTGCCATCTTAAGAGATGAGTGATAAGTGTTGTTGTATGCGAACTCAACTAATGGAAGATACTCTTCCCATTTATACATTGTTGATCCATGCAATACATTCGCAACATGTCCTCCAACACTTGATTTACCCTCTCGGTTTGCCCATCCGTTTCGGATGATATGCGAGAATCGAAGTTTAGTTTCATTCCTAGGGCTGTGTTAGCGTTTGCCAAAACCTTGAGCGTCATTCTAGGATCCTGTCGAGATATAATCAGTTACGGTACACCATGCAATCTGAAAATTTCGTATACGAACCTTCTGGCCAAGCATTGGTGAATCATCCTTTAGATTTCCAGCCGATGATGAAATGAGCTACCTTGGTCGGTTTATCTACAACTACCGAGGATAACATCATGTTTATTCCTGGACATAGGTAGTCCTTGTACAAAATCCATGGTTATTACTTGCCATTTGTATCTTTGCGGTATGCTATGAGGATATAATAGATCCGCAGGTGCATATGTTTCGCCTTCACCCGCCGACATTCCGAATAATGAGTCACAAAATTTATCACATCCTTTTTCATACCTTTCCGTAATTATTGTTGTTTCATATCGCAAGCATTTTTGTGATACCTAGGGTGTCTGAGAAAGGTGAATTATGAAATTCTACTAACATCTTCTTTCTCAAATCGTTCAAAGACAGTACATATACATATACCTGTTTTCATAACGCAAGATTCCTTCATTATCAAAATGAAAACCTTTATACCTTATATCCTTAGGTTCTGCAAAGTGCGCGCTTCTTTTACTTGTTTGAAAATATGCATCGATTACGAGGCACTTTTTACCTCGTCTTTAAACCGAGTTCTTAATGTTATAAGAGCAGAAATGTGCCTCCTACGACGACTTAGAGCATCAGCTACTCTATTCTCCTTCCCTTTGATATAGCTGATATCAAAGTCATATTGTGATAAAAATTCTAACCACCTTCTCTGTCTGGCATTCAGATTGGGCTGAGTAAAAATATATTTCAGTCCTAAGTGATCAGTTTTCAACTCAAAAGGTTTCCCAAGTAAATAGTGTCTCCAGACTTGAAGCGCATGAACAATGGCAGCAAGTTCCAAATCATGAGGGGCATAATTCAGCTCATGTAACTTAAGTTTTCTACTTTCATAAGCTATGACCTGATCATTTTGTAACAAAACACCTCCAAGGCCTTCCCCAGAAGCATCCGTTACAACAGTAAAATTCCCATTAGGGTCTGGTACAGCTAGAATAGGTGCAGAAGTCAACTGGTCTTTCAGACTTTTGAAAGCCGCTTCACACTTGTCATTCCACATGAATTTCTTATCCTTCTTTTGCAATGAAGTTATTGGTGCAGCTACCTTAGAAAAATCCTTTACAAATTTCCTATAGTAACCAGCAAGACCCATGAAGCTTCTTACTTCGTGCACATTCTTTGGTGCAGGCCACTCAGTTATTGCCACTATTTTTGAAGGATCTACAGCGATTCCTTCTTTACTTATGACATGACCCAAATAGTGAACTTCTGAATCAAAGAAAGAACATTTGGATAACTTACCATACAACTTTCTCTTTCTCAAAATTCCCAAAACTATCTTCAAATGCTCATTGTGCTCCTCAACACTTTTAGAATAAATGAGAATATCGTCCAAGAATACAAGTACAAACTTGTCCAGGTATTCTTGAAAAATATTGTTCATTAAATTCATAAAGGCTGCGGGTGCATTAGTTAACCCAAAGGGTAGAACTGTAAATTCATAATGTCCGTACCTTGTTCGGAAAGCTGTTTTATGAATATCTTCCTCTTTAATCCTTAACTGATGATAACCAGATCGAAGGTCTATCTTAGAATAAACCGCTGCTCCACGCATCTGATCAAACAGATCATCGATCCTAGGAAGTGGATATCGGTTCTTGATTGTTGCTTTGTTCAACATCCGATAATCAATACACAGCCTTAGTGTTCCATCCTTCTTTTTCACAAATATCACAGGTGCTCCCCAAGGTGAAACACTTGGTCTAATCAAACCTTTTGTCAAAAGTTCATGCAACTGTGCCTTAAGCTCGAACTAACTCTGTAGTAGTCATCCTATAAGGCGCTTTGGAAATAGGTTCCGTTCCAGGCTTGATTTCAATGGTAAAATCAAATTCTCTCTTGGGTGGTAACCCCTGGTAATTCTTCAGGAAAAACATCCCTGAAACTTTGTAACAGTGGAATTTGCTTCATGTAATCACCATCTTCTTCTGAAGATTCAGATATCTTTACTGCATAAAGAGTACATCCTTTATTCTTAGCCTTTTTAAGCTGCATAGCTGACAGTTTTCTAACTGAAATTTCCCGTTTCACCCCTTGAATCTCTGTTGTTTCCAGCTGATCATCTAAACACTTTATGTTCTTTTCATAGCAATCTACTTTTGCCTTATGGTCAGCTAACCAATTGACACCAATAATAATGTCATATGATCCTAAAGGTGTAACATAGAGATCAACTTCAGTGGAGAAATTAGGTAAATCAAGGACTGCTCCAAAGAGACACATACTCACTGTATGAACAGAATTATTACCATACTCTACAGTCCAAGATTTATCCATTTTCCCAGCTTTTCTTTTAAGTTTAGAAGCAAGTTTATTAGAAATAAAACATTCAGTAGCTCCTGTATCAAAAAGAATAGTGACAGGTATGCCGAATAACTTACCCGGAACTTCTATAGGTGTTACTTGCTTTTCAGCTTGCTTGTCTGCTACTGCAGCATGTATCTTATGCTGCTGATTACGATCATCCTTCTTCAAAGGGCATTGATTCGCATAGTGGTCCTTGCCACAATTGTAGCAGCCTCCTACAGGTCCCTTCTTAGGCTCAGCATTACCTCCAGCCTTGTAATTGTCACGCTGTCCTCCATAGGGCTTCTGCCCATTGTTATAATTTTTAACAAAATTATCCCTTACATTTCCAGCAGGCTTATTTACTGCTGCTTTCTTATTGTTATCTCCTGGAAACTTACTCTTGTTTCCAAACTTTTTCCACGGTCCTTTTCTGGGTGCAAGAGAGGTTGAAGAAGGGTTTGCAGTCTTCTTCCGCACTTCCTCCTTATGAGCAGAAATAGCCTTTAATTTCTGTTCTTGCCTTATGGCCTTTTCAACAACTCCTTCCATAGTGGTTGGACTGTGAACATCGACCTCTCCTCCTATATCACGAGATTCAATCCCATGATGAATTTCCGTATTCGAACTTTTCGTCGGTTTGATCTTTGCGGTACATACTTGAGAGTTTTGTAAACCGCTCCCGGTATTCGATTACCACTTAGCTTCCCTTGAGCTAAGTTCTGGAATTCTGTCATTTTCTGATCATAGAAAAGTTGTGGCAGCCAACGTTGCCTAAAATAGCCTTTAAATTGATCCCAAGTAATATTGGTCTCATCAATGTTTAGCTCAGCTTTTCGGCTATCCCACCACGAAGATGCTTCGTGAGAAAGCTGATAGGCTCCCCAAATAGCTTTGGTTTCCTCTGAGAAGTTCCTTATTGCAAAGTACTTCTCCATTTCGCTGAGCCAGTTCTCAGCTCCATCTCCTAATGTGGTGCCATCATACTTAGGTGGACTTATCCTTTTTATATCATTAGTGAGTTCCACTGCCAATCTGGCCTTTTTGTTTTCTGGTTGGACAGGTGCATTCACAGCATTAACATCAACACCCGTGTCGGGGTTGTCCTCAGGAGGTTGCTGATTATTATTATCAGCTTCTTCATCCTCCTCATTTCCCATCACCTGCTGTTCAAGTACAGCCAAGCGATCTCTTGTGTCCAACAGGGCAGCAAGGATCTCATCAAGTTTCTGGGTTGTTGCCGCTCCTCCTTCAGGTGGAGCATTATCCGCAACGTTCCCCCTTGTTCTAACCATTTTCTGTTACAAGAAAATTCAGGTTTTTATCAGATTATGGACTCAATAGGTCCAAGAGCTGCAAACCTTCAGCTCTGATACCAAGATGTAACATCCTCATTTTATACTTTAGAACAAGTGAATTTTTTTTTTTTTATTTTTTGATAATTGCATCCTGGTTCTAAATACATAATTTAGAACTCACAAATCATTAACCATTCATATAACAGACAACCATATGCAGCTGTAATGACTCGGAGCACCTCCGATCTATTCATTCCATGACTCGGTAATCTACCGATCTATTCATGAGTAATAAGAGTTGGTGTTTTTATTTAACACATTACTCTTGCGGTTCTCTTCCCTAATCTGGGATTCAGAATGCTCTGTCCAAGGAATCTAACTGAATAATTGTTACTATTATTCATCGGCATCTCATCCCTTAGACTAGGTGAATTAGGACAACGCAATCAGCAGCTTGCGATACTTTGGCCAAAGATTTGAAACATACTGTTTATGTCTTGTATTCCTTAACGGCATACTCGTCAATCTGGAATACGCCCTTCACCCCATTCATATGTTATATAGAATGTCCTACACTGACTACTGTCAGTCCTTTCTTTCACAACTTAATCACTCGGAGATAGATTAACAAGGTGATAATGTTATATGGATGCCCATGAGGATTAGGGATATGGTGACATACTGGTCCAACCTTGCAGTTCAACCAGTGTGTCATGATACCCCGAATCTCTAGCACCTTATAACATGACCACGTTCTTAATCGGACCCTGAGTAACTCGTGCGAAATCAAGTGTAAATCTTAGCGATCAATGCAAAGGGTGTCGCCATAAGTCATCTGCATTGTTGTAACTTCGAGAAGATCCTAATCTTCTCGGAGGTACAACCCTGCAGTTGTCTTGTGTCGTCAACCTTTAAATCCGCCTCGAAAAGATCTACTTAATCACATGCGTTACGCACTTGAGTTTAAATTACTTTAAAGACTTTTCCCTAAGGTTAGCCTTTCCCGATCCCTGGATTCTTCGTCTTAAGACGACCCTCCTCTATAAAACCCATTACATGGTAGAGGTATTAAGGTCAAGTTCTCATCAAGGAGTCATTAGAATACATCTGATTCTAAAGCAACAGAATTGGACAAAAACCTCATAACCTTTACTTGAGATTGCCATCTGAACTCCATTTGATTGTATATCAGTTCTCTTAACTGAATTTATATCATACTTATTAGTATAAAGATATAAATGATTAAGAATCCAATTTAATATTGTCCTGTTATACTTAGGACTAGGGATTAGTAATTTAATCCAGCTTGTTTAGCGTTCTCTTTAGGCTCATTTTTAACCTATCTTCTAGAAAGACAATTATTTAAATCCAATATTGCTTTCACTAGAACAAATTAGAACTACTAAACACTCTTAAGAATTCAATCTCATTTTCTTGCAAGCTTTCATTGACAATCACAAAAGCATCCATATTACACAAAGATAACGTTACCACTCTGGTATATAGACCGGAGAAGGTCAACTATCAGAAATAGAATACAACACATAAGTATCAAACACTTATTTTCATTCCTTTCAAAACTATACAATTACATTTTATGCAACAACATACTTGATACTGATGCTCAACGGAAAAGAAACATCTTTTCACATATAGTACATTTATAAAATCAAGTGTAATTCATTATAAATCAATTAAACAATCGATCAACTGTCGGATCTGCATTGCTTTTACCTCTTCTGGCGGCAATCATCTGCAAAAATAGTCAACATGAGTCGATTCAATGGCCCGAGCATGATAAGCACTAACTTTTAAAACAATTGCAATCCATCAATTGTTTTCATTAAACACCCCGTTTAAATGAGATCGAGATATCCACATAAGTAAACATATTCGATTTCTATGCCCTTGTAATACAAAATGATTACAAATATGTAACTCTAACATTGTTACAAAATAGTCTTAATCACTTTCTAATATTTCATCAAATATTAAAAGAAATCAAGGAACGAATGTACACAAACAATCATTGAATCCAAAAACACAACATTGGTCAGATTGTTTCATTCATCCAAAAAGGGAAATATCATAACAATTCGGGATTCCTCTAATATGTTACAAAACAATTCCCACTATTAGACAGATATCCTCAATTAAGCAAAAGAAGAGAAAGAACCAAATCATTCATACTTCCATTCACATTAGTTCATTACTGTACTGCTTTCACATATGAAAACATTCAACCAGTTTGTATATGAACAAGACAGACAAGCCACAAGAAAGATCGCTGTTTTAAATCAAGAAATAGAAACACAGCAAAACTCCTGTACAGCAACTATCACATCAACAATCCATATATCAACCTTAAGCCCAATACTAGTTCCTTTTAAACACAGTAAGGCTTTCGAACCAATTTCGAAATCAGGAACCTCTAGCATATCGCTGTCAACAACAGACTTATTTACATTAAGCAATTGATGCTTCTATAAGACCATACGAGAGATTACCTTACAAATGCCGTAATATACACTACCGCATCCTATTAGGAAATCGAAAGGAACATATCATCCCAGTATATACATCATTGCTAAATCGGAGTTGGTCAAAAAGTACTCACGATTCACTTATACGAGTCACGTTACTTGATACATGAGACCATTACTCGACAAAATGTCCAATATCAAACAACAAGATATCAAGTCAAGTTTCAACTGAGACAATAGAAGATACAGGTTAACTTCCACAATTCTCTAAACCCGAACAACAGTGGATTGACAAATGATTGCCAATGTTTCCCTCTGGACAAGTAAATAGTGTACATAATAAAACTCAGGAAGAACTTTTTAATTTACCGATTTCAAATCAAGAAACCCGACTAAGTCTTGCCAATTTTTCGCACAAGATTGCAAGGAATGAACATAAAATTACACCCAAGAATCTGTACAACAAAATCCATGCAATACAAAAGTAATTCCAGAAAATAACAGAGGCCTTAGTACGTGTTATTCCTTCAAGTCCCAGGTTCATCAATCACCAACTATTTAATATATTCAACTTGAACAACGGCTCAATTACAAATATAAATCATTCAATCGACTCCTCAGAGTCGTGCAGATTACAACCATTATAAATCCATATATTCACACTGTATACTGTTAACGGGTTTATACCCATAACCGCTGAACCCAACAACAACGTAAGATGAAATTAGTTGATGAATCCTTCTATGCCAACTATGGCAATCATTCAGAATAAAACAAGTGTAAGCAAATCGAATACCCATTTCAAGGCAAGGAAATCAACTGAGCCTCTTCAAAACTCTCGAACAGCTTACACAAAGAAATGCAAATGCATACCCAGGAAATCTATATCCATTAATCATTACAAATAGCAGTGAACAAAAGACCTGCTACCTCTACAAGGCTTCCACGAAAACAAATAACAAAACTCAAGGATGAATCTATATTCTCAGCAGTGGATAGTAATATACGACTCGATCAAGGACTCCACTGAGTCGTTCAAATAAATCATAGATATATCAATAATGTATACAGTCAACAAATAATCCCGTTACCACAATAACAAGAAAGAACAACTTCCATTTGGGTCGTATAGACTACGGTAACACAACGATTACCTATTTCCAAAAAATTAAAGACAAGACGAAACCCAAAAAGCATCATTAGCCACTTGTCACCCAAAAACCATGACGAGTTTCCAAAGGATCAATAAAACTGATCCATCATATGATATCCATCGGTATCCTTCATACGATTCCCACAACAAGAACGCGGCGACCACAAATCAACAACATAACGGTGGTCTATATCCAACACGGTATATTCTATGGGCTCACGCCCGAGCAGGCCGAGCATTCATACTCATTTAAAAATAAATATCTCACATATTTAAGCGAATGAATACTCAAGAAATAGAGCCACAATTCGATTTTTAATAAACACCCATCAAGAGGAAATTGAAAAATCGAACCGGAGGAGATACTGATACCAAAAATCAAACAACAAGACCTCCATAGAAAATTATCTATTTACTCATAACATTTGAAACGAGTTGTTCTAATGAAATCACTTGAAAAACAACAAGATATTTAAAGGTTAGGGCCTAACATGCACGGATTTTTAATCAAATTTCCGAAGCAGACCACTGGAAGAGCTCAAACTTCCTTTTCTTCTTCCAAGTTAAAGCGACCAACAAAATTTCGCTATCTCCATCACATATATATCCTCCATGATAGAGAAAAGAGCTGGATAAGTTCATACTTGCCATGCAACACAAAGAGGACTGGTGCGAAGAACCAGTAAACAAGCAGAGAGAAATCCAAAAATTGCGACAAGCCAAACAACCCCACAAACTTCCCGTTTGCATGCCTTCTCGCGAGTTCCGAGCTCGTCTACCGAGAATATTGAATGCCATTAAACCAACTTTCCCGCTAAGACTCCACTTCCACCCGACCGCGAGTTGGCGGCAGATCCAACGAAAACTCAAGTTCATTTCCAAACTTAGCGACCTGCCACGTCAGAACAGGTTAGCTGCTGCTTAAACCTCCACCATGACCTGTCCCTCATCCTTATCCATGCATTAAATGTCATAGAAAACGCCACCCATGGTTCGCACCCCCTTCCATAGGCCCCTTTCCATTCTCCTCATTAGTTAGGTTAGTATCTTAGGTTAGAATTTAGGGTAACACATATTCTAACCATATTACACATAGATACTAACTTAGGACATTAACACATAGCCTAGGTCTAGGTTAGATTAACACTAATCTAACCCCTAGGTTAGGTTTAGTCTTAGGTTACTAACCATTAATAATTCCAGTTAGGTCTACGTTCTGTACACTCAGAAAAGACCTGTATCATACCTTCTTGAACAGGGTTAGCTCCTGTTCTACTGCAGAATCGTATGTAAACGAATTATTACCTGGTCCACGATCGAGACCTTCCAGATATACTTCCATATCGGGAACCAATTTATTTCACAAGATCAGCCTGAGTCATACTCCTGACCAGCTTAATCAATGCTTCCATACCTTGCAACCTGTTCAAGGTCTGTGATCTAATTCATCACGAACAAATTTAAAGCAATACTTGGATCAATTCCACTGATCCAAGACTAGATCTTATAGATGGATAACTCTATAATTTATTCCGAGATCAGATTAAACTCAGATACAAAATGAAATAGATAAAAGAGTCTAATCATATTCTGACTCAGTCAAGATCTGTAATCTGCAAAGAAATTACAGTACATATCAAGCATGATTTCTTAATCGAGGAACACATCCTTATACAAGAAATCACATATCAACACTTGTATGCTTAGGAGAAAGTAACAACAGTTCAGGGTGTTACATGCTTCCCTCCTAAAAAGATTCATCGTCCCGATGAATTACATATTAAATTAACCTTCAGGTCAATCAACTTATCAATACACACATAATGTGCCTATTTCATATTTGAATAGTTTCAGAAATCAATGTCACAACACATTTTATTCAACCTGAATAAAGTCTGCCTTCATCTGGCTTTCATAAATACTTAAAAACAATCAGTTCATAAAAGTATATTTTATCAAGATTTCATTACATTGAAAAAGAGAAGGAAAAGCAATTTTCATCTCTTCCATTTTCCCAAGTTGCACTTTCTTCGCTAAACTGGTCCCACTTTGGACCTTACATTCTTTGTATATCACGATTTCTTAAATGCAATTGGCGAGTTTCCAGCACTCGTGTGGGTTTAACCACGATTATTCCTGGGTCTTGGACCTGCAAGGAATTCCAATTTAAAACATGTGACAGATCTGAAACGTATTTCTTAAGCAAAGAAATATGGAAAACATCATGCATGCGAGATAAAGCGGTGGCAATGCTAAGCGATAAGCTACGAGGATTGATTATTTCGACAATTTGAAAGGTCCCACAAATCGAGGTGACAACTTGGCAGCCTTGCCAAAAGTTATAGAACTCTTTCTAGGTTTAACACGCAGGAAAACCTTATCACCAAGCTCAAACTTTCTATCAACCCGCTTAAGGTCAGCATAGCTCTTCTGTCTATCCGTTGCTTCCTTTAATCGTTCACGAATCAGCTTAACTTGCTGTTCCATTTCTGTGAGAATCTCTGGTCCAATTACCACTCTATCCTCAACATTGTCCCAACTAACAGGGGTTCTGCACTTTCTTCCATAAAGTGCTTCAAATGGTGCCATCTTAAGAGATGAGTGATAAGTGTTGTTGTATGCGAACTCAACTAATGGAAGATACTCTTCCCATTTATACTGTTGATCCATGCAATACATTCGCAACATGTCCTCCAACACTTGATTTACCCTCTCAGTTTGCCCATCCGTTTCTGGATGATATGCAGAACTGAAGTTTAGTTTCGTTCCTAGGGCTGCGTTAAGCGTTTGCCAAAACCTTGACGTCATTCTAGGATCCCTGTCAGATATAATCAGTTCTGGTACACCATGCAATCTGAAAATTTCGTGTACGAACCTTCCAGCCAAAGACTTTGGTGAATCATCCTTTAGATTTCCAGCGATGAAATGAGCTACCTTGGTCAGTTTATCTACAACTACCAGGATAACATCATGTTTATTCCTAGGACATAGGTAGTCCTTGTACAAAATCCATGGTTATTACTTGCCATTTGTCTTTGCGGTATGCTATGAGGATATAACAGATCCAAACAGGTGCATATGTTCGCCTTCACCCGGCCGACATTCCGATACATGAGTCACAAAATTTATCACATCCTTTTTCATACCTTTCCGAAGTATTGTTGTTTCATATCGTCAAGCATTTTTGATACATACAGGGTGTCTGAGAAAGGTGAATTATGAAATTCTACTAACATCTTCTTTCTCAAATCGTTCAAAGACAGTACATATACCTGTTTTCATAACGCAAGATTCCTTCATTATCAAAATGAAAACCTTTATACCTTATATCCTTAGGTTCTGCAGCAAGCGCTGCTTTTACTTGCTGAAAATATGCATCTGATTCTGAGGCACTTTTTACCTCGTCTTTAAACTGAGTTCTTAATGTTATAAGAGCAGAAATGTGCCTCCTACGACTTAGAGCATCATTTACTCTATTCTCCTTCCCTTTGATATAGCTGATATCAAAGTCATATTGTGATAAAAATTCTAACCACCTTCTCTGTCTGGCATTCAGATTGGGCTGAGTAAAAATATATTTCAGTCCTAAGTGATCAGTTTTCAACTCAAAAGGTTTCCCAAGTAAATAGTGTCTCCAGGACTTGAAGCGCATGAACAATGGCGGCAAGTTCCAAATCATGAGGGGCATAATTCAGCTCATGTAACTTAAGTTTTCTACTTTCATAAGCTATGACCTGATCATTTTGTAACAAAACACCTCCAAGGCCTTCCCCAGAAGCATCCGTTACAACAGTAAAATTCCCATTAGGTGCAGTGCACTAGAATAGGTGCAGAAGTCAACTGGTCTTTCAGACTTTTGAAAGCCGCTTCGCACTTGTCATTCCACATGAATTTCTTATCCTTCTTCTGCAATGAAGTTATTGGTGCAGCTACCTTAGAAAAATCCTTTACAAATTTCCTATAGTAACCAGCAAGACCCATGAAGCTTCTTACTTCGTGCACATTCTTTGGTGCAGGCCACTCAGTTATTGCCACTATTTTTGAAGGATCTACAGCGATTCCTTCTTTACTTATGACATGACCCAAATAGTGAACTTCTGAATCAAAGAAAGAACATTTGGATAACTTACCATACAACTTTCTCTTTCTCAAAATTCCCAAAACTATCTTCAAATGCTCATTGTGCTCCTCAACACTTTTAGAATAAATGAGAATATCGTCCAAGAATACAAGTACAAACTTGTCCAGGTATTCTTGAAAAATATTGTTCATTAAATTCATAAAGGTTGGCGGTGCATTAGTTAACCCAAAGGGTAGAGCGTAAATTCATAATGTCCGTACCTTGTTCGGAAAGCTGTTTTATGAATATCTTCCTCTTTAATCCTTAAGCGATGATAACCGGATCAAGGTCTATCTTAGAATAAACCGCTGCTCCACGCATCTGATCAAACAGATCATCGATCCTTGGAAGTGGATATCGGTTCTTGATTGTTGCTTTGTTCAACATCCGATAATCAATACACAGCCTTAGTGTTCCATCCTTCTTTTTCACAAATATTACAGGCGCACCCCAAGGTGAAACACTTGGTCTAATCAAACCTTTTGTCAAAAGTTCATGCAACTGTGCCTTAAGCTCGACTAACTCTGTAGTAGTCATCCTATAAGGCGCTTTGGAAATAGGTTCCGTTCCAGGCTTGATTTCAATGGTAAAATCAAATTCTCTCTTGGGTGGTAACCCCGGTAATTCTTCAGGAAAAACATCCCTGAAACTTTGTAACAGTGGAATTTGCTTCATGTAATCACCATCTTCTTCTGAAGATTCAGATATCTTTACTGCATAAAGAGTACATCCTTTATTCTTAGCCTTTTTAAGCTGCATAGCTGACAGTTTTCTAACTGAAATTTCCCGTTTCACACCTTGAATCTCTGCTGATTCCAGCTGATCATCTAAACATTTTATGTTCTTTTCATAGCAATCTACTTTTGCTTTATGGTCAGCTAACCAATTGACACCAATAATAATGTCATATGATCCTAAAGGTGTAACATAGAGATCAACTTCCGTGGAGAAATTAGGTAAATCAAGGACTGCTCCAAAGAGACACATACTCACTGTATGAACAGAATTATTACCATACTCTACAGTCCAAGATTTATCCATTTTCCCAGCTTTTCTTTTAAGTTTAGAAGCTAGTTTATTAGAAATAAAACATTCAGTAGCTCCTGTATCAAAAAGAATAGTGACAGGTATGCCGAATAACTTACCCTAACTTCTATAGGTGTTACTTGCTTTTTTTCACTTGCTTGTCACTCTTTGCGGCATGTATCTTATCTTTGCTTGATTACGATCATCCTTCTTCAAAGGGCATTGATTCGCATAGTGGTCCTTGCCACAATTGTAGCAGCCTCCTACAGGTCCCTTCTTAGGCTCAAATTACCTCCAGTTTTGTAATTGTCACGCTGTCCTCCATAGGGCTTACGCCCATTGTTATAATTTTTAACAAAATTATCCCTTACATTTCAATGAGGCTTATTTACTTGCTTCTTTCTTATTGTTATCTCCTGAAACTTACTCTTGTTTCCAAACTTTTTCCATGGTCCTTTTAAGGTGCAAGAGGTTGAAGAAGGGTTTGCAGTCTTCTTCCGCACTTCCTCCTTATGAGCAGAAATAGCCTTTAATTTCTGTTCTTGCCTTATGGCCTTTTCAACAACTCCTTCCATAGTGGTTGGAATGTGAACATCGACCTCTCCCCTATCACGAGGATTCAATCCCATGATGAATTTCCGTATTACGAACTTTTAAATCGTCGGTTTGATCTTTGCGGTACATACTTGAGGAGTTTTGTAAACCGCTCCCGGTATTCGATTCCGTTAGCTTCCCTTGAGCTAAGTTCTGAAATTCTGTCATTTTCTGATCATAGAAAAGTTGTGGCAGCCAACGTTGCCTAAAATAGCCTTTAAATTGATCCCAAGTAATATTGGTCTCATCAATGTTTAGCTCAGCTTTTCGGCTATCCCACCATGAAGATGCTTCGTGAGAAAGGCGATAGGCTCCCAAATAGCTTTGGTTTCCTCACGAGAAGTTCCTTATTGCAAAGTACTTCTCCATTTCATTGAGCCGAGTTCTCGGCTCCATCTCCTAATGTGGTGCCATCATACTTAGGTGGACTTATCCTTTTATATCATTAGTGAGTTCATTGCCCGCTATCGGCCTTTTTGTTTTCTGGTTGGACGGTGCATTCACAGCATTAACATCAACACCCATGTCGGGGTTGTCCTCGGAGGTTGCTGATTATTATTATCGGCTTCTTCATCCTCCTCTCATTTCCCATCACATGCTGTTCAAGTACAGCCAAGCGATCTCTTGTGTCCAACGGGGCAGCGAGGATCTCATCAAGTTTACAGGTTGTTGCCGCTCCTCCTTCGGGTGGAGCATTATCCTAACGTTCCCCTTGTTCTAACCATTTTTACATTACAAGAAAATTCAGGTTTTTATCAGATTATGGACTCAATAGGTCCAAGAGCTGCAACCTTCAGCTCTGATACCAAGATGTAACATCCTCATTTTATACTTTAGAACAAGTGAATTTTTTTTTATTTTTTTTTTTGATAATTGCATCCTGGTTCTAAATACATAATTTAGAACTCACAAATCATTAACCATTCATATAACAGACAACCATATGCAGCTGTAATGACTCGGAGCACCTCCGATCTATTCATTCCATGACTCGGTAATCTACCGATCTATTCATGAGTAATAAGAGTTGGTGTTTTTATTTAACACATTACTCTTGCGGTTCTCTTCCCTAATCTGGGATTCAGAATGCTCTGTCCAAGGAATCTAACTGAATAATTGTTACTATTATTCATCGGCATCTCATCCCTTAGACTAGGTGAATTAGGACAACGCAATCAATCAGTGACTTGCGATACTTTGGCCAAAGATTTGAAACATCTTGTTTATGTCTTGTATTCCTTAACGGCATACTCGTCGATCTGAATACGCCCTTCACCCCATTCATATGTTATATAGAATGTCCTACAACGACTCTTTGCCACAGTCCTTCCTTTCACAACTTAATCACTCGGAGATAGATTAACAAGGTGATAATGTTATATGGATGCCCATGAGGATTAGGGATATGGTGACATCTTGGTCCCGACCTTGCGGTTCAACCAGTGTGTCATGATACCCCGAATCTCCTAGGCAGCCTTATAACATGACCACGTTCTTAATCGGACCCTGAGTAACTCGTGCGAAATCAAGTGTAAATCTTAGCGATCAATGCAAAGGGTGTCGCATAAGTCATCTGCATTGTTGTAACTTGAGAAGATCCTAATCTTCTCGGAGGTACAACCTGCGAGCTTGTCTTGTGTCGTCAACCTTTAAATCCGCCTCGAAAAGATCTACTTAATCACATGCGTTACGCACTTGAGTTTAAATTACTTTAAAGACTTTTCTCTAAGGTTAGCCTTTCCCGATCCCTGGATTCTTCATCTTAAGACGACCCTCCTCTATAAAACCCATTACATGGTAGAGGTATTAAGGTCAAGTTCTCATCAAGGAGTCATTAGAATACATCTGATTCTAAAGCAACAAAATTGGACAAAAACCTCATAACCTTTACTTGAGATTGCCATCTGAACTCCATTTGATTGTATATCAGTTCTCTTAACTGAATTTATATCATACTTATTAGTATAAAGATATAAATGATTAAGAATCCAATTTAATATTGTCCTGTTATACTTAGGACTAGGGATTAGTAATTTAATCCAGCTTGTTTAGCGTTCTCTTTAGGCTCATTTTTAACCTATCTTCTAGAAAGACAATTATTTAAATCCAATATTGCTTTCACTAGAACAAATTAGAACTACTAAACACTCTTAAGAATTCAATCTCATTTTCTTGCAAGCTTTCATTGACAATCACAAAAGCATCCATATTACACAAAGATAACGTTACCACTCTGGTATATAGACCGGAGAAGGTCAACTATCAGAAATAGAATACAACACATAAGTATCAAACACTTATTTTCATTCCTTTCAAAACTATACAATTACATTTTATGCAACAGCATACTTGATACAATGCTCAACGGAAAAGAAACATCTTTTCACATATAGTACATTTATAAAATCAAGCTGTAATTCATTATAAATCAATTAAACAATCTGATCAGCCTGTCAGATCTGCATTGCTTTTACCTCTTACGGCAACCATCTGCAAAAATAGTCAACATGAGTCAGTTCAATGAACTGAGCATGATAAGCACTAACTTTTAAAACAATTGCAATCCATCAATTGTTTTCATTAAACACCCTGTTTAAATGAGATCAGATATCCACATAAGTAAACATATTTAGACTATGCCCTTGTAATACAAAATGATTACAAATATGTAACTCTAACATTGTTACAAAATAGTCTTAATCACTTTCTAATATTTCATCAAATATTAAAAGAAATCAAGGAACGAATGTACACAAACAATCATTGAATCCAAAAACACAACATTGGTCAGATTGTTTCATTCATCCAAAAAGGGAAATATCATAACAATTCGGGATTCCTCCAATATGTTACAAAACAATTCCCACTATTAGACAGATATCCTCAATTAAGCAAAAGAAGAGAAAGAACCAAATCATTCATACTTCCATTCACATTAGTTCATTACTGTACTGCTTTCACATATGAAAACATTCAACCAGTTTGTATATGAACAAGACAGACAAGCCACAAGAAAGATCGCTGTTTTAAATCAAGAAATAGAAACACAGCAAAACTCCTGTACAGCAACTATCACATCAACAATCCATATATCAACCTTAAGCCCAATACTAGTTCCTTTTAAACACAGTAAGGCTTTCGAACCAAGTTCGAAATCAGGAACCTCTAGCATATCGCTGTCAACAACAGACTTATTTACATTAAGCAATTGATGCTTCTATAAGACCATACAGAGATTACCTTACAAATGCCGTAATATACACTACCGCATCCTATTAGGAAATCAGAAAGGAACATATCATCCTGTATATACATCTGTGCTAAATCGGAGTTGGTCAAAAAGTACTCACGATTCACTTATACAGAGTCACGTTACTTGATACAGACCATTACTCAGACAAAATGTCCAATATCAAACAACAGTATATCAAGTCAAGTTTCAACTGAGACAATAGAAGATACAGGTTAACTTCCACAATTCTCTAAACCCGAACAACAGTGGATTGACAAATGATTGCCAATGTTTCCCTCTGGACAAGTAAATAGTGTACATAATAAAACTCAGGAAGAACTTTTTAATTTACCGATTTCAAATCAAGAAACCCGACTAAGTCTTGCCAATTTTTCGCACAAGATTGCAAGGAATGAACATAAAATTACACCCAAGAATCTGTACAACAAAATCCATGCAATACAAAAGTAATTCCACAAAATAACAGAGGCCTTAGTACGTGTTATTCCTTCAAGTCCCAGGTTCATCAATCACCAACTATTTAATATATTCAACTTGAACAACGGCTCAATTACAAATATAAATCATTCAATCGACTCCTCAGAGTCGTGCAGATTACAACCATTATAAATCCATATATTCACACTGTATACTGTTAACGGGTTTATACCCATAACCGCTGAACCTAACAACAGCGTAAGATGAAATTAGTTGATGAATCCTTCTATGCCAACTATGGCAATCATTCAGAATAAAACAAGTGTAAGCAAATCGAATACCCATTTCAAGGCAAGGAAATCAACTGAGCCTCTTCAAAACTCTCGAACAGCTTACACAAAGAAATGCAAATGCATACCCAGGAAATCTATATCCATTAATCATTACAAATAGCAGTGAACAAAAGACCTGCTACCTCTACAAGGCTTCCACGAAAACAAATAACAAAACTCAAGGATGAATCTATATTCTCAGCAGTGGATAGTAATATACGACTCGATCAAGGACTCCACTGAGTCGTTCAAATAAATCATAGATATATCAATAATGTATACAGTCAACAAATAATCCCGTTACCACAATAACAAGAAAGAACAACTTCCACTGGGTCGTATAGACTACGGTAACACAACAGTTACCTATTTCCAAACAAATTAAAGACAAGACGAAACCCAAAAAGCATCATTAGCCACTGTCACCCAAAAACCACGACAGAGTTTCCAAAGGATCAATAAAACTGATCCATCATATGATATCCATCAGTATCCCTTCATACAGTTCCCACAACAAGAAGCGACCACAAATCAACAACATAACAGTGGTCTATATCCAACACAGGTATATTCTATGGGCTCACGCCGAACAGGCCGAGCATTCATACTCATTTAAAAATAAATATCTCACATATTTAAGCCAGAATGAATACTCAAGAAATAGAGCCACAATTCGATTTTTAATAAACACCCATCAAGAGGAAATTGAAAAATCGAACCAGAGGAGATACAGTACCAAAAATCAAACAAGACCTCCATAGAAAATTATCTATTTACTCATAACATTTGAACAGAGTTGTTCTAATGAAATCACTTGAAAAACAACAAGATATTTAAAGGTTAGGGCCTAACATGCCTACGGATTTTTAATCAAATTTCCGAAGCGAGACCAAAGAGCTCAAACTTCCTTTTCTTCTTCCAAGTTAAAGCGACCAACAAAATTTCGCTATCTCCATCACATATATATCCTCCATGACAGAGAAAAGAGCTGGATAAGTTCATACTTGCCATCAACACAAAGAGGACTGGTGCGAAGAACCGATTCGAAATCCAAAAATCGTCTACAAACTTCCGTTTGCATGCCTTCTCGCGAGTTCCGGAGCTCGTCTACCGAGAATATTGAATGCCATTAAACCAACTTTCCCGCTAAGACTCCACTTCCACCGACCGCCAGAGTTGGCGACAGTCCAACGAAAACTCAAGTTCATTTCCAAACTTAGCGACCTGCCACGTCAGAACAGGTTAGCTGCTGCTTAAACCTCCGCCATGACCTGTCCCTCATCCTTATCCATGCATTAAATGTCATAGAAAACGCCGCCCATGGTTCGCACCCCCTTCCATAGGCCCCTTTCCATTCTCCTCATTAGTTAGGTTAGTATCTTAGGTTAGAATTTAGGGTAACACATATTCTAACCATATTACACATAGATACTAACTTAGGACATTAACACATAGCCTAGGTCTAGGTTAGATTAACACTAATCTAACCCCTAGGTTAGGTTTAGTCTTAGGTTACTAACCATTAATAATTCCAGTTAGGTCTACGTTCTGTACACTCAGAAAAGACCTGTATCATACCTTCTTGAACAGGGTTAGCTCCTGTTCTACTTTGCAGAATCGTATGTAAGCGAATTATTACAGGTCCACGATCGAGACCTTCCGGATATACTTCCATATCGGGAACCAATTTATTTCACAAGATCAGCCTGAGTCATACTCCTGACCAGCTTAATCAATGCTTCCATACCTTGCAACCTGTTCAAGGTCTGTGATCTAATTCATCACGAACAAATTTAAAGCAATACTTGGATCAATTCCACTGATCCAAGACTAGATCTTATAGATGGATAACTCTATAATTTATTCCGAGATCAGATTAAACTCAGATACAAAATGAAATAGATAAAAGAGTCTAATCATATTCTGACTCAGTCAAGATCTACAATCTGCAAAGAAATTACAGTACATATCAAGCATGATTTCTTAATCGAGGAACACATCCTTATACAAGAAATCACATATCAACACTTGTATGCTTAGGAGCGTATGCGTGTGCGTGTGTATATGGGTGTGTGTGTTTGTGTGCAGTGTGCGTGTGCGTGTGAGTGTGTGCGTTTTACACATGCATGTGCCTCTTATGTGTGGTGTGCGTGTGCGTGTGCGTGTGCGTGTGCGTGTGCGTGTGCGTGTGCGTGTGCGTGTGCATGTGCATTTACCTATGTGTGTGTGTGTGTGTGTGTGTGTGTTTGTGTGTGTGTGTGTGTGTGTAGCGCATGCGCGTGCATCCATGCGCGTGTGTGTACATGCGTTTGCGTGTGCGCGTGCGTGTGCGTGTGTGTGTGCTACGTATGCGTGTGCATGTGTGTGTGCGTGTGTATGTGCATGTGTGCATGTGCATGTGCATTTACATATGAGTGTGTGTGTGTGTGTGTGTGTGCATGTGTGTGTGTGTGTGTGTGTGTGTGTGTGTGTGTGTGTGTGTGTCTATTGTGTGTATGTGTGTGTGTGCGTGTGTGTGCTTACTGTGCGTGTGCAATGTATATGTGGTGTTAATGCGTGTGTTTGAGTGCGTGCGTGTGTGTGCGTGTGCATGTGCATTTACCTGTTTTGCGTGTGTGTGTGTATTTGTGTGTGCGTGTGTGTGTGTTGTGCATGTGTGCATGTGTGTGCATGTGTGTGTGCATGTGTGCCTGCGTGTACCGTATTGTGTGCACCATGCGTGTGTGTGCGTGTGTGTGCATGTGCGTGTGTGCATGCGCGTGTGTGTGCTGTGTGTGTTGTGTGTGCATGTACGTGTGCTGATGTATGTCTTTCGCATAGTGCTTGTGTACTGTGTGCGTGTGTGTGTGCGTGTTTGTGCGTGTGTGCGTGTGTCACGTGCTGTGTGTCGTGTGCCTGTGCTTGTGCATGTGCACATATGTGCATGTGTGTGCGTGTGTGTGCGTCTTTAATCTGTGCGTGTGTCAAGTGCGTATGCGTGTGCGTGTGCGTGTGTGTGCGTGTGCGTGCGTGTGTGAGTGCATGTGCGAATGCATGTATGCATATGTGCATGCGTGTGTGTGCGTGTTTGCGTGTGTGCGTGTGTGCGTGTAGGTGCATGTGGGCGTATGCAGAGTGCGTATGCGTGTGCGTGTGCGCGTGTGCGTGTGCGTGTGTGCGTGCTTGTGTGTACGTGTGTGTGTGTGTGTGCGTGTGCGTGTGTGTGCGATGTGTCGTGTGTGTGTGCGTGTGCATATGCATGTGTGCTGCGTGCGTGTGCGTGTGTGTGTGTGCATGTGTGTGCATGTGTGTGTGCATGTGCGTGTGATGTGTCGTGCATGTGCGTGTGCGTATGTGCATGTGCATGTGCGTGTGCGTGTGCGTGTGCATTGTGCGTTGCGTGTGCGTGCGTGTGTGTGTGCGTGTGCGTGTTGTACGTGTCACGTGTGGATATGTGTCTGTAAATGCATGTATGCATGTACTTGGGTGCGTGCGTGTGTGTGTGCGTGTGCGTCTGTGCGTATACGTGTGCTTGTATCAGTGTAATGCGTGGTGTCTTAATATGTGTGTGTGTGTGCGTGTGTATGTGCGTGTGTGTGTGCGTGTGGCCAATGGCGTGTGTGTGTGCGTGTGCGAGTGCATTATGCGTGTGCATGTGTGTGTGCGCGTGTGTATGTGCTTATTGTGTGCGTGTGCGTGTGCGTGTGCGCAGGTGTGTGCGTGTGTACCTATGTGTGCCTCTGCGTGTGTGTGTGCCTATGCGTGTGTGCGTGTGTGTCTTGAGTGTGCGTGTGCGTGCGCGTGCACGTGTGCGTTTATACGTGTGTGTGTGTGTGTGTTTGAGTGTGTGTGTGTGCGTGTGTGTGTGCGTATGTGTGTGCGCGTGTGCGTGTGGCTGCGTGTGCGTGTGCGTGTGCGCATGTGCAACCATGTGTATGCGTATGTTCAAGTAATGCGCTGTTTGCTATGTGCTTGTGCCTTGTGGCGTGTGTGCGTGTGCGTGTGCGTGTAAGCGTGTATGGCCCATGTGCATGTATGAATGTGTGTTTGTGTGTGTGAGCGTGTGCTTGTCCGTGCTGTGTGCATGTGTGTGTGTGTTTGTGCGTGTAACGTCTGCCATGTGGCGTGTATACGTGTGTGCGTACTGCGTGTACATATGTGCATGCGTGTCTTAGTGTGTCTTTGAGTGAGTGCATGTAACGTGCATGTCCATATGTGTGTGCGAGTGTATGTGCGTGTGTATGTGTGAGTGTGCGTGTGCGATGTGCGTGTGTGTGTGTTCGTGTGGTGTGCGAGTGCGTGTGCACGTGTGTGCGTGCGTGTGTGTGTGTGCGTGTGTGTGGCGTGTGGCGTGTGCGTGTGCGTGTGCGTGTAAGTGTGGGTGTGTGTGTGTGTGTGTGTAGTGTGGCGATGTGTGTGTGCGTGTGCGTGTGGGTAGTGGGCGTGTGTCGTGTGTGCGTATGGGTGTGGGTGAAGCACGTGCGCAATACTGTGTGTGCGTATGTACATGTGTGTGCGTTGTGTATGCGTTGTGTGTGCGCTGTGCATGTGTGTGTGTTTACACGTGTGTGCGTGTGTGTGTGTGTGTGTGTGTATGTGTGTGTGTGCGTGTGTGTGCATTTGTGTGCGTGTGTGTGTGTGTGTGTGTATGTGCATGTGCCTTGTGATGTGTGCGTGTGTGTGTGTGCACATGCGTGTGTGTGTCAGTGTGTTTGTGCTGTGCATGCTGTGCATGTGCGTGCCATTATGTGTGTGCGTGTGTGTTTGTGTGTGTGTGTGTTTGTGCATGTGTGTATGCGTGCTGCGTATGTTGAGTGTGTGTGTGTGTGTGTGTGCGAAGTGTTGTGTGTGTTGTGTGTGTGTGTGTGTGTGTTGCGTGTGTGTGTGCGTGTGTGTTTGTGTGCGAGTGTGTGCGTGTATTTGTGTGTGCGTGTACGTGTGTGTGTGCGTGTGCGTGTGCGTGTAAACTGTGTGTGTGTCGTGTGCGTGTGCCCCATTTATGTGTGCGTGTGCATGTGTGTGTATGTGTGTTCAATGTGTGTCGTGTGTCGGGTGCGTGTGCGTATGTGTGCTTGTGTGCAGTGTTTGTGTGCGTGTGCATGTGTGTGCATGCGTGTGCGTGTGTGCATGTACACTGCGTGTGTGTGTGCGTGTGTGTGTAGGCATGTTTTGTACCTATGCGTGTCTAGCAATATGTTTGCATTGTAAATGTGTGTGTGCGTGTGTGAGTGTGTGTGCTGTGCGTATGCATGTGTGTGCATCTTTGTGTACATGTGTGTATGCGTGTGTGTGGCACGTATCGGTGTACATAGTGCGTGTGGCCAATGCGTGTGTGTGTGAGTGTGTTTGTGTGCATGTGTGCGTGTGCGTGTGTGTGCGTGTGTGTGTGGCATGTATGCTTTGTACTATTCGTCAATGTGTTTGTGTGTGTCGTGTGTGTGTGTGTGCGTTATGCATATGTGTGCATCTGCGTGTGTGTGTGTGTGCACCGCGCTGAGTGTGCGTTTGTGCTTATTGTGTGTGTGTGTGCGTGCGCGTATGTGTGTGTGTACATGTGCGTGTGCGTGTACATGTGTCTATGTGTGTGTGCGTATGCGTGTGCGTGGGTGCGTGTGCATGTACTGTGTGCATGTACTGTGGTGTGTGTACATGTTTGTATTGTGTACATAATGCGTTTGTGTGTGTATGCGTGCGTGAATGAAGTCTATACGTGCATGTGTCATATGTGTGTGTGTATGTGTCGTGTGTGTATAGTGTGTGTGTGTGCAATGTGCGTGTGTATGTGTGTAT
>CM031235.1:2434094-2457739 GCA_018340775.1 Taxus wallichiana var. yunnanensis
TGTGTGCGTGTGCATAATGCGTGTGCGTGTACGTGTGTGTGTGTAATGGTAGTCGCATCTGCGTGTGTACGTATGCGTGTGTGCGTGTGCGTATCATTATGCGTATGTGCGTGTGCGTGTGCGTTTGTGCAGTGTGTGTGTGTGTGTGTGGTGTGCGTGTGCGTGTGCGTGTGCATGTGTGTGTACACATGTGACATGCGTATGCGTGTGCGTGTGCACAATATGCTGTGTGCGTGTAATGTGCGTGTGTGTATGCGTGTGCGTGTGCGTGTGCCAATATTAATCGTGTACATGTGTGCGATATCAATAATGCGTGTGCGTGTGCATGCATAGTGTGTAGGTGTATTAAGTAATGCATGTGAGCTTGCATGTGCGTATGCGTAGTGCGTGTGCGTGTCACATGTGTATGCGTGTGCGTGCATGTTTTGTGTGTGTGCGTATGTGCGTGTAATGCGTGTGCGTGTGCATTACCTGTGTGTGTCTGCGTGTGTGTGCAGTGTGCGTGTGCGTGTGTTATGCGTATGCGTACACGTGTCAACCGTTTGTACGTGTGTGTGTGTGTGTGTGTGCTGTATGCGTGTGGCATGTGCAACGTGTGTGTGTGTGCGTGCATGCGTGTGCGTGTGCATGTGCGTGTGTGTGTGTGTATGCGTGTGCATGTGTGTCTTCGTATGTGTGTGCGTGTGCTGTGTGAATGTGCGTGTGCGTGTGCATGTGCGTATGCGTGTGCTTGTGTGTGTGCATGTGCATGTGCATGGCATTCGTGTGTACATGTTTGTGTGTGTGCGTGTGCATGTGCGTGTGCGTTTGTGTGCTTGTGCATGTGTGTGTGCATAATACGTGTGTGTGTGTGTGTGTGCTGTGCATGTGCGGAATTGTGTGGCGTGTTCGTGTTTGCGTATGCATGTGAATGTGTTCTGTGTGCGTGTGCGTGTGCGTGTGCGTGTATGTGTGTGTGCGTGTGTGTGTGCGTATGCATGTTAAATGTTTGTGTGTGTGCGTGTGCGTGTGCATGTACCTATTTGTGGCCATGCGTGTGGGTGTGCATGCGTGCTTTGTGTGCATGTGCGTGTGCGTGTACATATGCGTTTGCGTGTGCATGTCCCATGTGTGCGTGTGCATGTGCGTGTGCATGTGTGCGTGTGCGTGTGTGCATGTGCATGTGTGTGCGTGTGCCCATGCGTGTATTTGTACGTATGCGTGTGCGTGTCGTGTGCATTGCATGTTTGTGTGCGTGTGCCAAGTGTGTGCTTTGCTATGCATGTGCGTGGCGGCATGCTGTGCATGTACGTATGCATATGCGTTTAAAATGTGCGCATTTGCGTGTATTTGTGTGTGCATGTGTGTGTGCATGTGTGTATGCGTGTTATTTACATATGTGTGTGCTGTGCTAATGTTGTGTGTGCGTGCGTGCGTGTGCATGTTATGCATGTACGTGTGCGTGTGCGTGTGCGTGTGTGTGCGTGCGTGTGTGCCAGTCTAGGTTTGCGTGTGCGTGTGTATTTGTGTGTGCATGTGTGTGTGTGCATGTGTGTCTAGGTTTGCAGTGCGCGTGCGTGTGCATTTACATATGCATATGTGTGTGTGCGTGTGTGTGACTGTGCGTGTGTGTGCACGCATGTTTCTTTACGTGTGCATTTGCATGTATGTGTGTGTGCGTGTGCGTGTGCGTGTGCTTGTGTGTGTGCGTGTGCGTGTGTGTGTGTGTGTAACCATGTTACCAATGTGCTGTGTGCGTGTATGCATGTACCTAGGTGTGTGTGTCTACTGTGTACGTGTTTGTGTGCGTATGTGTGTCGTGTGCATGTGTTTGTTCGTGTGCGTATGCTGTCCATGTGCATTTTTGTGTGCATGTGCATGTGCGTGTGTGCACGTACGTCTGTGTGCGTGTGTACATGTGTGTGTGTGTGTTTGAGTGTGTGTGTGTGTGTAAATACTGCGTATGCGTGTGGCTGCGTGTGTTTCTGTGTGTGCGTGTGCGTGTGTGTGTGCATGTGCGTGTGCGTGTGTACATATGTAATTCGTAGCATGTGTGGGGTTGTGTCGTGCGTGTGTGTATGCGTTGTACACATGTGCGTGTGCGTGTGCATGTGTGTATGTGTACGAGTCGTAATGCGTGTATGCGTGTGTGTGTATCGTTTGTATGGATATGTGTGTGCGTGTGCAAACTGTGTGTGTGCGTATGCTTGTTCTGCATGTATATGCGTGTGCGTGTGCGTGTGCGAGGTGTGCGTGTGTGTTTCGTGTTCATATCTGTGTGCATTAATGCGTGTGTGCGTGCGTATTAGCGTGTTGTGTGTCCTTGTGTTACGTATATTACGTGTGTTTGTACGTGTGCGTGTGCGTCTGTGTGTGCGTGTGCGTGTGTGTGTAATGCGTGTGTTGTCACGATGTGTGTGTGCATGTGCATGTGCATTTGTGCATGTGCATTTGTGTGTCGTGTGCGTGTGCGTATGCGTGTGTGTGTGCGTGTGCGTGTGCATGTGCGTGTGCACTATGCATGTGTGTGTGCGTTTGTGTGGCTTGTGTGTGTGCATGCGTAGGTGTGTGTTGTGCATGTTTCATGTTTGTAATGCGTGCTGCGTGATCGTGTGCTTGTGTTCATGTGCGTGTGCTGTGTATATGCATTTGTGCATGTGCATGTGTGTTTGAAGTGTGTGTGTGTGTGCTTGTGCGTATGCGTGTGCGTGTGAGTGTTTGTGAGTGTGTGTGTGTGCTGTGGCGTATGCGTGTGCGTGTTAGTTGTGCATGTATGCGTGTGCATTGTGCGTGTGCGTGTGCATGTGCGTGTGCTTGTGTGCGTGTGCGTTGTGTGCGTGCGTGTGCTGTGAAGTGTGCGTGTACCTATGCAATGTGCATTGTGCCGTGTGCGTGTGCATGTGCGTGTGCGTGTGTACATATGCATGTGCGTGTTTACTGTGTGCGTGTGTGTGTGTGGTGTGAGTGTGCATGTGTTTGTGTGTGCGTGTGGTTTGCGTGTGCATGTGCATATGGCGTGTGCGTGTGCGTGTGCGTATGCGTGTGCGTGTGTAATGCGGCGTGCGCGTGTGTGTGCGTGTGCGTGTTTGTGTAGTGTGTCATATCCGTGTGCGTGTGCGTATGCGTGTGCGTATGTGTGTGTGCGTGTGGGTGTGCATGTGCACGTGTGCATGCGTGTGCGTTTGCGTTTGCATATACGTGTGTGTGCGTGTGCAAGTGTGTGTGAAGTATGCGTAATGCGTGTGCAGTGCGTTTGAGTGTGCGTATGAGTGTGCGTGTGTGTGTGTAATATATGTGTGCGTGCGCTGTTATGCGTGTGCGTGTGCGTGTGCGTATGAGTGTGCGTTTGCGTGTGACCATATGCGTATGCATGTGTATGTGCATATGCGTGTGCTGTGTGCGTTGTGTGCGTGTGCATGTGTGTGTGCGTATGCGTGTGCGTGTGTGTGTGCGTGTGCATGTGCATGTGCCTGTGCATGTGTGCATGTGCGTGTGGGTGTGCGTGTTTGTGCGTGTTGAATGCAGCATCTGCGTATAGCGTGTGCGTGTGGGTGTGCATGTGCATATGCGTGTGCCTATGTATGTAGAGTGTGCGTGTGCATTTGTACCTGTGCGTGTGCACATGTTTGTAGGTGTGCGTGCTGCTGTGTGTGTGTGTGTGCGTGCACTCTGCATATGCATGTGGGTGTGCATGTGCGTGTGCGTGTGTTATGCGTGCGTGTGCGTGTGCATATGTCGCGCATGTGTGTGCGTGTTACGTGTGCGTGTTAATGCGTGTGCGTGTGCGTGTGCGTGTGCTACTGCGTGTGCATGTACATGTGCGTTTACCTATGTACTGTGTGTGCGTTGCGTGTGTGTGTGTGCTTGTGCATGTGTGTGTCGTGTACATGTGCGTGTGCATGTGTGTGTGCGTGTGTGTGTACCTGTGTCAGTGTGCCACAGTGTGTGTGTGCGTGTGCGTGTGGGTAATGCGTGTATAAATGCTTGTGAGTGTGTGTGTGTATACGCATGTGCGTGTGCATGTATGCGTATGCGTGCGTTAAGTGCTGCATTGTGCGTGTGCGTATAGCATGCTGCGTGTGTGTGTGTGTTTGTGTGCGTGTGCGTATGCATGTGCGTCTGTAGATGTGTAATGCACATGCATACATGTGTGTACATGCATGTCACGTAAATGTGTGTGCGCCTATGCATGTGCATGTTTGTGTGCTTGTGTGTAAGTGCTATATGTGAATGTGCGTAATGCGTGCGTGTGCGTGTAGTGTGTATATGCTGCATGTGCGTGTGCGTGTGGCGTTTGCGTGTGCGTGTCAGTGCGTGTGTGTGCATGTGCATCTGCGTGTATGTGTGCGTGTGTGTGTGCATGTGCGTGTAGTGCCAGTCTGCGTGTGCATGTGCATTTGCGATTGTGCGTGTGTATGCGTGTGCGTGCGTGTGCGTATGCGTGTACTATGCGTGTGCGTGTGCGTGTGCGTGTAAGTGTCTGCGTGTGTGTGTGTGCGTGTGTGTGTGCACATGCGTGTAGTGCATGTGCATATGCGTGTGTGTGTGCACGTGCAATGTGCATGTGCGTTTGCGTGTGCATGTGCATGTGGGTGTGTGTTGTGCATGTGCGTAATACTGTGCTATGCGTGCGTGTGCGTATGCACGTATGGTGTGCGTGTGCGTGTGTGTGTGTGGGTGTGTATGCCAGCATGCCGTATGCATGTGTGTGTCGTGTGCATGTGCATCTTTATTTGTACGTGTGCGGGAGTGCGTGTTGAGTGTGCGTGTGCGTGTGTGTATGCGCTATGCACATGCGTGTGCGTGTGCGTAATGCGTGTGCGTGCGTACACCTATGTGTGTGCGTGTATGCGTGTGCGTGTGCATGTGCGTATATGCGTGTGCGTGTGCGTATGCGTGTGAGTGTTTTGTGCCTTTATAAATGTGCATGTGCGTGCGTGTGCATGTGCATCTCGTGTATGCATGTGCTCTGGCGTGTGCATGTATGCGTGTGCGTGTGCGTGTATGCGTGTGCGGTTACTGCGTGTGCATGTGCATGTGCGTGTCGTTTTGCGTGTGTGCGTGTGCATGTATGTAGGTAATGCGTGTGCGTGTGTGTGTGCGTTGCATGCATACTGCGTACCTATGCATGTGCGTTTGCCATGTACATGTGCACAGTGTGTGTGTTTTCGTGTGCGCCTGTGCGTGTGCGTGTGCATGTGTGTGTTTGTGCATGTGCGTGTGCATGTGTGCTTGTGTGTATGCATGTACAGTGTATGTGTTATCGTGACTTTGTGTGCATGTGCGTGTGTGTGTGCATGTTCATGCGTGTGTGGTCGTGTGCGCGTGTGCGTGTGCGTGTGTCAGTGTGCATGTGTGCTGTGTATCTGCATTTTAGTGTGCGTGTGCGTAATGTGTGTGCATGTGCGTGTGCGTGTGTGTGTGTGTAGTGTGCGTGTGCGTGTGTGTGTGCATGTGCGTGTGCATGTGCTTTTGCGTGTGCATGTACATGTGCGTGTGCGTGTGCGTGTGCATTTGTGTGCGTGTGTGTGTGCGTGTGCGTGTGCGAGTGGGTGTGCGTATGCGTGACTCGTGTGCATGTGCGTGTGTGTGTGTGTGTGTGTGTGCTTGTGCTTGTGCGTGTGCATGCATGCGTGTGAGTGTGCGTGTGTGTGTTGTTGTGTGTGTGTGTGTTTTGCGTGTGCGTGTGCGTGTGCATGCGTGTGTGGCAAATACATGTGCGTGTGCGTATGTGTGTGCGTGTGCGTGTGCGTGTGCGTGTAGTACATGTGCATCCGTGTCGTGTGTGTGCGTGTGTGTGCGTGTGCATGTAGGTGTGTGTGCGTGTGCGTGTGCGTATGCGCGTGTGCGTGTGCGTGTGTGTGTGCGCGTGTGCTGTGTGCTATACATGCGTGTGCATGTGCGTGTGCGTGTGCGACATGCGTGTGCGTGTGCGTGTGCCTATACATGTGCGTGTGCGTGTGCATGTGTGTGTGTGCATTTGCGTGTGCGTATGCATGTGCGTGCGTGCTGTGCATGTGTGTGTGTGCATGTGCGTGTGCGTGTGTGTGCGTGTGCGTATTGTGTGCGTGTGCGTGTGAGTGTGCGTTTGTGTGTGCGACATGCGTGTGCGTATGCGTGTGCATGTATGTGCGTGTGCGTGTGCGTGTGCGTGTGCGTGTGCGTTGCAGCGTGTGTGTGTGGTGTGCGTGCGTCGTGTGCATGTGCGTGTTGTGTGTGCGTGCGCGTGTGCATGTGGGTGTGCTTGTGAATGTGCTTGTGTGTATGCGAGTTGTGTGTGTACGGTGTGTGCATGTGGTGTGGCGTGTGCGTAATGCGTGCATGTGTGTGCGTGTGTGTGTGTGTGTGTACTATGCGTGTGCGTTTGCGTGTGCACTGTGTGTATGCGTGTACATGTGAGTGTGTGTGTGTGTGTGTGTGTGCGTTTCGTATGCGTGTGCGTGTGTGCGTGTGCTTGTGCGTGTGCGTGTGCGTGTGCGCGTGCGTGTGTGTGTGTGTGCGTGTGTATTTGTGCGCATGTGGCGTGTAGTGTGCGTGTGATGTTTTGTGCATGTGGTATGTGCGTGTGCGTGTGCGTTTGAATGTTGCGTGTGTGTGTGCGTGTGCGTGTGCGTGTGTGTGTGTGTGTTTGTGGGTGTGCGTATGCGTGTGTTGTGCGCATGTGTGTGTGCGTGCGTGTGCGTGCGTGTGCACTGTATGTGCATGTGTGCGTGTACAGTTGTGTGTGCGTGCGTATGCGTGTGCGTGTGCGTGTGCATGTGGGTGTGCAGCCATGTGTGTGTGTGCGTAATGCGTGTGTGTGTGCGTGCATTGTGCATGCGTGTGCATGTGTGCATGTGTGTGTGTGTGCGTGTGTGTGTGCTGTATGCGTGTGCGTGTAGCTGCATGTGCACGTGCGTATGCGTGTGCGTGTGCGTGTGCGTGTGTATGTGTGTGTGGGTGTGCGTGTGCAGTAAATGCTGTAGTTATGCGTGTGCGTATGCGTGTGCAGTGTACCTATGTGTGTGTGTGTTTGAGTGTGTGCGTTATGCGTGTGCGTTTGTGTGTATGTGTACGTGTGCGTATGTGCGTATGCAGGTGTGCGTGTGCGTGTGCGTGTGCATGTGTGAGTGTGCGTGGTGTGTGTGATACGTGTGTGCGTGTGCGTGTGCCATGTATCATCTGCATGCTTGTACGTGTGCGTGTGCGTGTGCGGTGTGCAACGTGTGCGTGTGCATGTGTGCGTTGTGTGCGTGTGCGTATGCGTGTGCATCTACGTGTGTGTGTGCTATGCATGTGTGTGCACATGCATGTGTGTGTGTGTGCATGCATGTGCTGTGTCGTATGCGTGTGTGCCTTTGCATGTGCATTTTTGTGTGCTGTTCGTGTGTGTGTGTATGTGTTATGCGTGTGCGTGTGCGTGTGTCTGCATGTGAATGTGCGTGTGCGTGTGCGTGTGCGTGTGCGTGTGAAGTGTTTTGTGCGTGTGGGTGTGCGGTGTGCATCATGTGTGTATGTGTGCGTGTGTGTGCATGTGCGTGTGTGGCATGTGCTTGTGCGTGTGCGCATGCGTGTGTGAGATCGTGTGAGTGTACGTGTGCCTGTGTGCGTGCATGTGCGTGTGCATGTGCCTATGTGTGTGTATGCGTGTGCCTATGCGTGTGAGTGTGCATGTTCGTGTGCCTGTGCGTGTGAGTGTGCATGTGCATGTGCATGTGTGTGTGTGTGTGCGTGTGCGTGTGCGTTTGCGTGTGCATGTGCATGTGGGTGTGCTTGTGCATGTGCGTGTGCGTATGCGCTTGCGCGTGCGTTTGTGCATGCGGGTGCGTGTGCGTGTGAGTGTTTTGTGCATGTGCGTGTGCGTCTACACGTATGGGTGAGTGTGTGCATGTGTGCATGCATGTGCGTGCATTTCCATATATAGTGTGCGTGAGTGTGCATGTGAGTGTGCGTGTGCGTGTGTGTGTGCGTGTGCCTATGCGTGTGCGTGTGCGTGTGGTATTTGTGTGTGCGTGTTTGTGTGTGCGTGTGCATGTGTGTGCGTGTGCATGCGTGCATGTGCGTGTCTTGCGTGTGCATGTGCGTGTGTGCGTGTTTGTGCCTTTGCAGTGTCCGTGTTTTGTTCGTGTGCATGTGTGCATCTGCGTGTCGTGTGCGTGTGTGTGTGCGTGTGCGTGTGGGTGTGCATGTGCGTGTGCGTGTGTCACGCGTGTGCCTATGTATGTAGGTGTGTTTGTATGTTAACTTGGTGAATGTTTTACATACTGTTATAGCTCTTGGAATGGAAGCAAACATGTTAAGATATGTTTTGATCTTAAGAGAATGTGTTGCTAATTTGGATTCTTGCATATTGTGATTTATTGCATGGAACAGCAAATATTGTACTTGTGTGCTTGCTGATGTGGCGACAGATTGTCGTATAATTGCTTGCTCTTGTGCTGATTGACAGCATACCCAGAATCAATTCCATTGATTCAAGTATGCTGAGGTCCTCTTGTGTTTCTATGTTGATTCACACTTGAAATGGACTAGGATTATTATGAGCGTGCAGCGCCTGATTACAGGTGTGAATAGCTAGCACGTAGATGCCAGCGCGAGGGAGTTGATTCTTGAACCTGTCTTTGTCGAAGTCGGGACCTTGTGGGGCGAGAAACGCCTGGACACGGGTGGCCTTGGCATGTAATCGGAAGGACGGAACGCCCTGCTTTGTGTTAACATGGATGTTAGTAGGGGCGGGATGGAAATTGTTAGTGTTAGTGGTTAGTGTGGATTAAACCTAAACTAATCCTAAGTCCTAACATGCATCCTACATTATTAATCCTAAATGGATTTTTAAATAAAAAAAAAAAAAAAAAAAAAAGGGAAAATAAAAACCTAAGACTAAACTAAGGCCTAGGTTGAACACACATGCCACCTAAACTAATCCTAATCTAAAAAGGGCGCGCAGACCCTTGGAAGGAGAGGATAAGGATGGAGGGGAGTATTCATTAGCATTTATTAAACCGCCCCTACGTGGACAGCGCCATTTTTGGCGGGACAGGTAAGGAACTAGAGGCATCCATTTAGGAATGGAGCCAAGTTCAGTTTTGCTTGGAAATTTTGAAATTAGGAATTCGCCAACTCAAGTGGCGGTGGCGCAGAAAGTAAGGAAAAAGGCAAAGCCTTTAATGCATTAATAGTTTTTGGTCCTCGCGACCAGCTCGCCTTGGAAACAGCATGAGGGAATTTGATCTTTCATTGTTTCGATTTGGTTTGGCCGAAGTTGCTCTGCATTTGGTTTCTTTGGTCTGGTTCAGTCGAACCAGCTCTTGCATTTGGCATTTTCTTGGAAGTTTTGAGGCTGTGGAAAAGCCAGAAGAAGGAAGGGAGTGCTGGGAATATTGTGTTGCCGTTGTGGAAGAAAAACGCGGCAAACAACGTTTTCTTCGAGCTCTGAAAAAGATATCTCAGGCATGTTAAGCCCTTCTCTTTAAAATCTTTGCTTTGATTAAATGTTTCATTAAAACAACCCTGCTCTTGGGTTGGGATTGCATGATTGTTGTTGAGTTGATTTGGAAATGGATTTTTGTTGGTTCTTGCTTCTTTTCTTTGGAAAATGATAAGAAGGTTTGCTTCTGGTTGCTCGGCCTTGATCTGTTCTTGCTCGAATCATGTTGGAAATGATTTTCAGTATTGATGGTAGACTGTATAAATGGTTTGAAATGTGGATATTCCTTTCACTATTAGTGTTGTTCGAAAATGGAATAAGGTGTAATACATCGCCTTTATGGGAAATTGTTTCTTTAATTGCAATCTTTTCTTGCTGTTATATGAGAGCTGATCTTGCATGAAAACAAAAAGAGACAAGTGGAGAAGCTTGACCGCATATATATATTTCTATGAAATGGGTTTCATTGAATCTTCTTTGTCATTTTGGAAACAATATGGAAATATTGTTTTAGGCTTGCTTGAGTTTATTGTCTTGTAATTCTTGAATGATGTATCTTCCGTGTCTTTGGACGTTTGTGATAATGGAAAATTTGTTGAATATATATATGTATATATATATATTGTATTTAAACTTTCTTTTTATGAGTTGTTTCCACTTTTGAACAACCGTTTATTGTTAACAAACGGAAAGGAAGAGAATAATGATTGACGAAGTAGTTCTTATAGATTTTTCTTTAAAGAAAGTAGCTCCTTCTTCTTGTATTGTTTGGGTTTTGGATGGAAGTGGCATTCGAGTTTACTATGAGTAATTGAACTCGAACCATAGGGAGTATAATCAATAATATCATTTCTGTACCTTTTCTTGAGTAGGAACTAAGCGATTACGTATTGGGTATTCGTGAAATAGGGTAAAAGATAACTGTTTTCCTTCTTAAAGTTATCTCTGGAATTCGTTTCTCCTTGTTGAAAGAGTAAGGTGATTTCACTGTGATATATAAATGCTGTTTGGCCTTCTTATATGGACTGCTGACACAGTTTCCACTTGGTTGAATTTTATGCAAAGAATGGTTATATTTCTATTTACTATAATAGAAAAATGGATTTCATTGCGTTTTAAGGTTGAGGTTTGTCATTCTGGTTGAACTATCTGGAAAGTGCGAACTTGATTTGATCTTTGTGGAAATAAATGGAAAAAAATTTTGGGATCTAATTTGTTTTCTGAGTTTACTCTAGCTTTACTGAGCTCATGCAATTAACACCTGGTTCGGGTTTGCTCTTATAAAAGTATGGACAGTGAATATGAGTTGTTTGTGATATTGGATTGAACGGTACAGGCTTAGAGTTGTTTTGTCTGAATCTGACGAGCAGTATTGTAATCCTTATAATAAAATTTATCTTGTTTGAGATGAACACGGATTAGGTGTTCGATTTCGTTTGAGCAAATGGTGTTTCATAGTGAAATGAAAAGAGAATGAATTCTTTGTTTTCTGCCTGCTGTTCTAACCTGATGAAATTCATCGTCATGAGAAAAATGGATTGCTGTAGGTAACAGTAATGAATAAATGTTATTCTGAACGGGGTACGTTACTAAGAATTAGATCATTATGTGATTAAGTGATTGCATGATTGAAATACTGTTTCTGTTTAGTATGCAGCGAAAGAAATACGATTTTCTTTATTATGACAAATATATGGTATGTAACCTTATATTTTGATCTCGGATGTACCGAATGTTGTACTAATCTGTTTCGGATCTTTATATGAGCCTGATTCAAAAAAAAAATATGGATATGGATGATGAATTCTTCTTGATTTCATTTTAAAGCTGTTTATAAATGAAACTATTCTCACTGCCAGAAAGTGAATTCCGAGTGGATTTTGTAAGTTTCACTCTGAACTGTTATCTGGAATTGATTTTCGTTTGGATTCCACTGTTAGGACAGTCATGTGGGAAGAAATGGAGATATGAATGAATGTTTTAGAAAAATGATCTTTCTTCTTTCATTTAGTTGGAAATCTGGAATTCGTGAATGATGAATTTTATAGTGCTTAGATGGGAGCTACTATATGCATTGCTGTTCGCTTTCTTGTTGTACTTGAATGCCTTAAAATTAACATGCTTCATGAACGGAAAGGAAAGTAATGGATTTATTTTCAGTTAGTTTCATTCCTTGCAATTGTTATTAATGAAAGGCGTGGAAAAGATAACTGTATGCTATGTAGGCAGCAAGCTACTTGTATTCCTAACTTTGCAAATACTGTAAATTGATACTTGCAATGATTATGTGAAAATGGGACAGCAGTCCCTTGGCTGGTTGTGATGATATTTTGATGAATTAGTGGGTATGCTGATCTCTCTCTTTTGTGCTTTTCGAGATTGATGTTTTGCTGTTGTTTCATAAAAGCAGGGTTCTTTTATTGAAGCTTGATTAGTTGAAGCATCTTATTTTAAGGATAAGTGCTTAATGTGCTCAGTTCATTGAACTGACCCGTGCAATTCATTTTGCAGATGAAATTTGATTAGAATGAAGACTTGGCTGTTTTCTGATGTCTCTTGATTAAATGTAAATTAAATTGTAACTGTTGCTTTTATTCCTCTTTGAGGAATTGTGAACGAAGAAAATATATTCTTCTGTCCATGAGTTGTATGGAGGCTTTGTATAAGTTATACCCAATCAGTTGGATTGGCAAATGTACAAATTATGACTTGAAATATTGAATACAGTTACAAGTGTGATATTTTCAATAATTATATCAGTTTGATATTGTTATATAAATTGGGAATAAGGTGTTAATTCTTGATTTGGAATCGTTTCATAATCCTCGGATGGATGCTGAATTGAAACTGATATCTATTCTTACTTAAATACAACCTTTAAGTTGAACAATGCAATTAATTCATACTTGGGTAAAGATGAATTATGAATTGACATTAAAAAGGATTAAGAAGAATATGATTTTATAATCAGAGGGTATTCAGGATTAGCTTAGGAGCTAAGGAATATCAATTTAAATTGGGAGTATTCGAACTTCGTTTTCGAACCTCATTAATGATCCCGTTTGATAAAATTCAGAATAAAGGTTATTGGATGCATATGTTCATAACTAATGATCCTTAACTATATAATGTTGAAGGGAAATAAATGAATTCATTTCTCAAGGATTAGACCTCGTTTGAATGACGTCTAATAAGTTAATATTCTGAAATAAGTTGCAGTTGGAAACATCTTGGTTAAGTTTAGTAGGTAAACTTATTATGTCGTCGATGCGGAATGCTTAATCTAATGATTAAGAAATGGACCAAGTAAGGAAATGTAACCCTTGATGCGAAGGAGGCGATACATAACGAACTAAGGGCGGTTTAGTCCTTCTTAGTTATATCTGTTTACTGGCGAGCTTGAGGATCGAGGATCGGCGTGGATGTTGAAAATTGCTTAAACTATTAACTCGTGGCTAAGTCACTTGGCGGGATGTGTATTCGTTGGGAGAATTGCGGGACATTGGTATCGCCGGCTACGGACAAGGTGTCTTCATGAAGGGGGTCTTCATGACGACACATGTCGCGGTGACATATCGCAATGCCCTCCCGAATTAAAACATTTAGAATACATAGGCTGAATGTGTAGATCTTAGGCTGGGGTGGGGATAGGGTATGATCGGTATACGGGTGACTCAGGAATACTAAAGGTAATCGGACACACGGAGTCGTGGGGTAGCGACACCGTATGTCTGCGTATCTTTAGTTACAGGGAGTGCCTTCTATACCCGCTCATATTCTTGGTACAGTATCGAAAGTTTAAAAGCGGAACTTAAGCAATGAGGATGGTAGGAACCGGGAAAGACCATTCTAGATAACGGTGAAGTGAAGTGAAGGGCGTATTAGTAGATGTGTATCACATTCGGGAATATGATCATGCAAAGCATGTGAAAATCTTTGGCCAAAGTATCGCAATTCTTTGGTTGCGTTGTCCTTATCACTTAATTTAAGATGCGGGATGTCGGATGAATATCGATATGAGATATTGAGATAGGCTTCTTAAATGGATCACTTCGATAACAGGGAAGGTTATGAGAACAAGTATATAAAATATACTATGCATAAGCAGACATGAAGGATCGGTTGTTGCCGAGTCATGTACATGAAGGATCGGTTGTTGCCGAGTCATGAAATGAAGGATCGTTGAAACTCAGAGCCATGAAAATGGAAGATCGGCGGTTCATCGAGTCATTTACAGCGACATATAGAATGCTGTTATGAGATTGAATGGCATTGAATGTGTGTTCCATATTGTAAATATGTGAGCAGGGAACATTCGTTTTTGAAAGAAATTGTATGATCAAAGCGTGTGGTTTGGGCGAGAGAACAATTACTAAATCTCGAGCGTGTGTTTGAATTTTATAATTCATAACGACGTTATTTTTTTTTAAAAAAAAAAATTCCCTTGTTACAGTGTTTTAAAATGGGGATGTTACATCTTGGTATCGGAAGTGAAGGTTGCAGCTCTTGGACCTAATGAGTCCACGTTATTAATAAAGTTTACATTTTCTTATTGAGCAGAAAATGAGTGGGACAGAGGAATCTGCGAATAACCCGTTGCGGGGTGGAGAAGCGGCCAAGCCCCAAAAACTGGATGAAATCCTTGCTGCCCTACTTGATCTGAGGATCGTTTGGTATCTTTGGAACAGCGGTCAATGGGCAATGAAGAGGAGGTGAATGAAGCTGAAATAAATGATCAGCTACCTCCTGTGGACAACATCAACGGAGGAATCCGGGTGTTGATGATAATAATATAATTGCTCTAATCCCCACGAAAATAAAAGGGCAAGATTAGCGGCCGAACTTACAAATGATATAAAGAGAATAAGTCCTCCAAAGTTTGATGGAACAACTCTTGGGGACGGAGCTGGCAGGCTCGATGAAATGGAGAAATACTTTGCAATAAGAAACTTCTCTGAAGAGACTAAAGCGATATGGGGAGCATATCGGCTTTCTCATGAAACATCATCTGGTGGGACAACCGTAAGGTTGAGCTGAATATTGTCGAATCGGACATAACTTGGGATCAATTTAAGGGATATTTTAGGCAAAGATGGCTGCCTCGACTCTATTTTGATAGGAAAATGGCCCGAATTTCAGAGGCGAGTGCAAGGAAGGGCATCGGTGACGGAATCTTGGGAAGGGTTTACTAAACTCCTTAAGTATGTGCCCTTGATACCAAGGCAGACGAGAAGTTGAATACGGAAATTCATAATGGGACTGAATCCCATCATTGGTGGCGAAGTGGATGTCACGGCCCAACCACCATGGATGGAGTTGTTGAAAAGGCAATCGAGGCGAGGCAGAAAGTGAGAGCAATCTCTGCTCACGGGGAAGAGATAAGGAAGAAGATTCCCGATCCTTCTTCGTCTCTTGCACCAAAAGGGACCTTGGAAAGGTTTGGTGTGAAAAATAAAATTGTTGTAGATAACAACAAAAACATGATGATGAGCAGAGACACAGTAAATAGTGTGCGGAATAGCTTTCCAAAAGTTAATGGCATTGGATGAAGTCTATGGAAGCGAGCGATAACTTTAAAGTGGTAACAAATTTGAACCTAGAAAAGGGCCGAGGTGGAGGATGCTTCAAGCATGGAAAGGACCACTATGCGAATCAGCGCATGTCCTCGAAGAAGGATGATCGCGGACAGCGGCATAGGATACATCTTGCGATGTCTAACCAACACAATTTGAAAAGCAAGTGACGCCCATAGAATTCTTGGTAAGCTATTTGGTAAACTTTGTAGTTGTACTTTTTGATCTTTGGAGCTACTGAGAATGTTTTATTTCTGCTAAACTTGCTATGAAATTAAAAAGAAAGGCTGCGAGAATGGATAAAACATGGACGAGTGCATTATGGGAATAATGCTGTCCACCTGATTGAAATGTGCCTTTTTGGGGCAATTCTTGACTGCACAGGTTCTCCACCGAAGTTGACTTGTATGTCACTCCTCTAGGATCATATGATATCATTATTGGAGTTAAGCTGGTTGGCTGAACATAAGGCAAAGGTTATTATTATGAAAAACAAATCTGTTGCCTTGATGATCTGCGGAAAGCGTGATCATTGAGTGTAAAGCAGGAAGTTGCGGTTAGAAGCGCGGCTATGCAACTAAAGGGCTAAAAGCAGAGAGCTGCACTTTGTATGCGGTAAAAATGACGAGAAAATGAAATAGAAGATAATGATTTCATGGAAAAGTATCCATTGTTGAGGATTTCCGTGATGTGTTTCGGAGGAATTGCAGGGTCTTATGCCCAAGCGTGAGTTTGACTTGCTATAGAGATCAAACCGAGAGCAGAACCCATATCTAAGGCACCTTATAGAATGACTACCATTGGTGGTAGAGCGAAGGCTCGATTACAAGAACTTCTGACTAAGGGGCTGATCAGACCGAGCGTCTCACCTTGGGGAGCGCCGGTAATTTTTGTAAAGAAAAAAGATGGCACCTTGAGGTTGTGCATTGATTACAGAATGCTGAATAAAGCAACCATTAAAAATCGATACCCACTTCCTAGAATCGATGATCTGTTTGATCAGATGCGAGGAGCATCAGTCTATTCAAAAATAGATCTGCGGTCAGGATACCATCAGCTAAGAATAAAAGAGGAAGATATTCATAAAACAGCTTTTAGAACGAGGTATGGGCACTATGAGTTCACGGTGTTGCCTTTTGGGCTGACTAATGCACTGCCTTCATGAATCTAATGAATAACATTTTCAAGAATACTTAGACAAGTTTGTGCTTGTATTCTTAGACGACATTCTTATATACTCTAAAAATGCCGATGAGCACCAGAACATCTCGGGATAGTCTTTGGAAATCTTAAGAAAGAGGAAGTTGTATGTGCAAGCTTGTCCAAATGTTCCTTTTATAATGCGAGGGTGCATTATTTGGGACACGTTATAAGCAAAGGCGGGATAGGCTGTTGACCCTTGAAGATCACGACTATAGCGGAAGGTACTTTGCACTAGAACGTGCCGCAGTAAGGAGCTTCATGGGCTTGGTGGATATTATAGAAAGTTCGTTAAGGACTTTTCAAAAATTGCTACTGCCCAATCACTTCGTTGCGAAAGAAAGAAAAGAAATTTATGCAGACAGGACAAATGTGAATCTGCCTTTAAAAAGTTAAAGGAAGCGATTAACTTCACACCTATTTTGGCCCATGCACGTCGAAATGGAGATTTTATGGTTGTAACGGACGCCTCGGGAGAAGGCCTTGGGGGTATTTTGTTCTGAGAATAACCATGTTATAAACATGAAAGCGAAAGCTTAAGTTACATGAACGAGAACTATGCTCCACACGATCTTGAACTTCATTGCCATAGTACATGCGCTTGAAATATGGAGGCATTACCTTCTTGCAAGCCCTTTGAATTAAAAGCAGGACCACACAGGGGGCTGAAGTATATTTTACTCGGCCAAATCGAATGCGAGGCAACGAAGATGGTTAGAATTTACTGTCTCAATATGATTTTGATATAAGCTATATTAAGGGCGAGGAAAATAGAGTAGCGAGATGCTGCTGAGTCGAAGGAAGCATATCTACTGCTCTTATAACGTTAAGAACTTCGGTTTAAAGATGAGGTAAAAGATGCCTTAGAATCAGATCCTATTTTTCACAAGTCAAATCAGCACTTGCTTGCGAGACCCGCGGGGCGGTATAAGGGATTTCGTTTTGATAACGAAGGAGTTACGAGATTTGAAAACCGGGTATATGTACACCGTGGCGATGACTTAAGAGGAAATTGCTCACTTGAATTCCATAATTCACCTTTTAAGACACCACTGGCATCACAAAATGCTTGCTGATCTTAAGCGGCAATATTTTGGAAGGGAATGAAAAAGGATGTGGTAGAGTTTGTAACACCTTTGCTTGGAATGTCGGCGTGTTAAAGCGGAACATATGCGCCCTACGGATTATTGTATCCCCACGGCATTCCATGATATAAGTGGCAAGTGATAACGATGGATTTCGTTCAAGGATTGCCTATGTCGAAGAAATAAACATGACATTATCCTGGTTGTAGTCGACAAATTGACCAAAGTGGCACACTTCATTCTTTGTAATTTAAGGGCGATGCTGCAGTTTTAGCAAGAAGATTTGTACATGAAATCTTCGAGTTGCATGGAATACCGGAATTAATCATATCGGACGAGAGATCCGAGGATGACATCGAGTTTTGGCAAGCGCTTAATGCGGCCTTGGGAACTAAATTAAACTTCGATTACTGCATATCATCCAGAAAGCGGATGGGCGGAGAGAGATTAATCAAGTTTTAGAGGACATCTTTGAGGATGTATTGTATGGACCAGCGGTATAAATGGGAAGAATACCTTCCATTGTAGAATTTACTTCTGATAACACCTATCATGCCTCTTTAAAAATGGCGCCCTTTGAAGCATTGTATGGAAGAAAATGCAGAACCCCTGTTTGGGACAGCGTTGAGAACAGAGAGGTAATTGGGCAGAAATCCTTATGGAAATGGAGCAGACAAATCAAAATGATTAGGGAACATCTAAAGGAGGCTGCCGTGATAGGCGGAAAAGAAATATCGAGACTTAGCGGGTTGTGAGGCATTATAAACTTGGAGAGAAGTCTTTCTTGGGTGAAGCCGAAAAAGAGCTCCATAACTTTAGCAAAGGCTGCCAAGTTGTCACCACGTTACGTGGGACCTTTTGAAATTATTGAAATAATCAACCACAGCAGCTTATCGTCTAGCATTACCTCTGCTTTGTCTCAAATGCATGATGTTTTCATATTTCTTTGCTTAGAAATACGTGACAGAGATCTATCACATGTGCTAAATTGGAATTCCTTGCGGTCAGAGACCCGGGGAATAATCATGGTTAAGCCCATTCGAGTGTTGGGAACTACTTGATTGTACTTGAGAAATCGCGAAGTGAACCAATGTAAGGTCAGTGGGACCGATTCAGCGAGAAAGTGCGGCTTGGGAGAATCTCGAAGAAATGAGATCTACTTTTCCTCATCTGTTTAATTGAATATGAAATTGAGAGGCTGAAAATTTTACCAAATTTAGACAATTATCGAGTCTGTTATGCAGTTGTCTTAAAGCGTTGTTTTTAAGAGAATCATTTTTGGTATGAACTTATGAGCGAAAGGACAATAAGCTGAATTTTGTCCTATGAACTCCTGATTTGTAAAATCTGATCATCGGGACGATGATTCTTTAAGGAGGAAGAATGTAACACTCGATTTTGTATGTTAACTTGGTGAATGTTTTACATCTTTTTGTTATAGCTCTTGGAATGGAAGCAAACATGTTAAGATATGTTTTGATCTTAAGAGAATGTGTTCTTAATTTGGATTCTTGCATATTGTGATTTATTGCATGGAGCAACAAATATTGTACTTGTGTGCTTCTTGATGTGGCGGCAGTTGTCGTATAATTGCTTGCTCTTGTCTTTGATTGGCATGACATACCGAGAATCAATTCCATTGATTCAAGTATCTTCGAGTCCTCTTGTGTTTCTATGTTGATTCACACTTGAAATGGACTAGGATTATTATGAGCGTGCGGCGCTTTGATTACGAGTGTGAATAGCTAGCACGTAGATGCCAACAGCAGGGTTCGATTCTTGAACCTGTCTTTGTGAAAATCGGGACCTTGTGGGGCGGCGAAAGCGCACTTTGGACACGGGTGGCCTTGGCATGTAATCGGAAGGGCGAGGCATACACTTTGTGTTAACATGGATGTTAGTAGGGCGGGATGGAAATTGTTAGTGTTAGTGGTTAGTGTGGATTAAACCTAAACTAATCCTAAGTCTAACATGCATCTACATTATTAATCCTAAATGGATTTTTAAAAAAAAAAAAAAAAAAAAAAAAAAAAAAGGGAAAAAAATAAAAACCTAAGACTAAACTAAGGCCTAGGTTGAACACACATACCACCTAAACTAATCCTAATCTAAAAGAGGCGCGCGAGACCCTTGGAAGGAGAGGATAAGGATGGAGGAGTATTCATTAGCATTTATTAAACCGCCCCTACGTGGACGGCGCCATTTTGGCGGGACGGGTAAGGAACTAGAGGCATCCATTTAGGAATGGAGCCAAGTTCGATTTTGCTTGGAAATTTTGAAATTAGGAGTTCGCCCGGCTCAGTGGCGGTGGCGCGAAAGTAAGTGAGGAAAAGGCAAAGCCTTTAATGCATTAATAGTTTTGGTCCTCGCGACAGCTTCGCATTGGAAACGACATGAGGAATTTGATCTTTCATTGTTTCGATTTGGTTTGGCGAGTTGCTCTGCATTTGGTTTCTTTAGTGCAGTTGATCGAACCAGCTCTTGCATTGGCATTTTCTTGGAAGTTTTGAGGCATGTGGAAAAGCCGAGAAGAAGGAAGGGAGTCTTTGGGAATATTGTGTTGCCGTTGTGGAAGAAAAACGCGGCAAACAACGTTTTCTTCGAGCTCTGAAAAAGATATCTCAGGCATGTTAAGCCCTTCTCTTTAAAATCTTTGCTTTGATTAAATGTTTCATTAAAACAACCCTGCTCTTGGGTTGGGATTGCATGATTGTTGTTGAGTTGATTTGGAAATGGATTTTTGTTGGTTCTTGCTTCTTTTCTTTGGAAAATGATAAGAAGGTTTGCTTCTGGTTGCTCGGCCTTGATCTGTTCTTGCTCGAATCATGTTGGAAATGATTTTCAGTATTGATGGTAGACTGTATAAATGGTTTGAAATGTGGATATTCCTTTCACTATTCGTGTTGTTCGAAAATGGAATAGGCTGTGCAATCGCCTTTATGGGAAATTGTTTCTTTAATTGCAATCTTTTCTTGCTGTTATATGAGGAACTGATCTTGCATGAAAACAAAAGGAGACAAGTGGAGAAACAGCCGCATATATATATTTCTATGAAATGGGTTTCATTGAATCTTGCTGTCATTTTGGAAACAATATGGAAATATTGTTTTAGCTGCTGAGTTTTATTGTCTTGTAATTCTTGAATGATGTATCTTCCCGTGTGCTGGACGTTTGACAGTAATGGAAAATTTGTTGAATATATATATGTATATATATATTGTGACTGTAAACTTTCTTTTTATGAGTTGTTTCCACTTTTGAACAACCGTTTATTGTTAACAAACGGAAAGGAAGAGAATAATGATTGACGAAGTAGTTCTTATAGATTTTTCTTTAAAGAAAGTAGCTCCTTCTTCTTGTATTGTTTGGGTTTTGGATGGAAGTGGCATTCGAGTTTACTATGAGTAATTGAACTCGAACCATAGGGAGTATAATCAATAATATCATTTCTGTACCTTTTCTTGAGTAGGAACTAAGCGATTACGTATTGGGTATTCGTGAAATAGGGTAAAAGATAACTGTTTTCCTTCTTAAAGTTATCTCTTTGAAAGGAATTCGTTTCTCCTTGTTGAAAGAGTAAGGTGATTTCACTGTGATATATAAATGTTGTTTGGCCTTCTTATATGGACTGCTGACACAGTTTCCACTTGGTTGAATTTTATGCAAAGAATGGTTATATTTCTATTTACTATAATAGAAAAATGGATTTCATTGCGTTTTAAGGTTGAGGTTTGTCATTCTGGTTGAACTATCTGGAAAGTGCGAACTTGATTTGATCTTTGTGGAAATAAATGGAAAAAAATTTTGGGATCTAATTTGTTTTCTGAGTTTACTCTAGCTTTACTGAGCTCATGCAATTAACACCTGGTTCGGGTTTGCTCTTATAAAAGTATGGACAGTGAATATGAGTTGTTTGTGATATTGGATTGAACGGTACAGGCTTAGAGTTGTTTTCAATACGAACGACTGTTCTGTAATCCTTATAATAAGCTGTCTTGTTTGAGATGAACACGGATTAGGTGTTCGATTTCGTTTGAGCAAATGGTGTTTCATAGTGAAATGAAAAGAGAATGAATTCTTTGTTTTCTGCCTGCTGTTCTAACCTGATGAAATTCATCGTCATGAGAAAAATGGATTCTTTGTGGTATAACGGTAATGAATAAATGTTATTACGAGCGAGTGCGTTACTAAAATTAGATCATTATGTGATTAAGTGATTGCATGATTGAAATCATTTTTTACATTTTAGTATGCGTGAAAGAAATACGATTTTCTTTATTATGACAAATATATGGTATGTAACCTTATATTTTGATCTCGGATATACGAATGTTGTACTAATCATTTAGGATCTTTATATGAGCTTTGATTCAAAAAAATATGGATATGGATGATGAATTCTTCTTGATTTCATTTTAAAGGCTGTTTATAAATGAAACTATTCTCAACTTTGCCCAGGAAAGTGAATTCGGAGTGGATTTTGTAAGTTTCACTCTGAAGCTGTTATCTTGGAATTGATTTTCGTTTGGATTCAGCTTTATTAGGACAGTCATGTGGAAGAAATGGAGATATGAATGAATGTTTTAGAAAAATGATCTTTCTTCTTTCATTTAGTTGGAAATCACGGAATTAAGTGAATGATGAATTTTATAGTGCTTAGATGGGAGCTCTATATGCATTGCTTTGTTCGCTTTCTTGTTGTACTTGAATGCCTTAAAATTAACATGCTTCATGAGCGGAAAGAGAAAGTAATGGATTTATTTTCAGATTAGTTTCATTCCTTGCAATTGTTATTAATGAAAGGCGTGGAAAGATAGCTGTATGCTATGTAGGCGTGCAAGCTACTTGTATTCCTAACTTTGCAAATCATAAATTGATACTTACTGTGATTATGTGAAAACGCAGGACAGCGAGTCCCTTGGCTGGTTGTGATGATATTTTGATGAATTAGTAGGTATCTTTGATCTCTCTCTTTTGTGCTTTTAAGATTGATGTTTTTTGTTGTTTCATAAAAGCGGGGTTCTTTTATTGAAGCTTGATTGAGTTGAAGCATCTTATTTTAAGAGATAAGTGCTTAATGTGCTCGATTCATTGAAGCCCGTCCGTGCAATTCATTTTGCGAGATGAAATTTGATTAGAATGAAGACTTGGCATTTTTACGATGTCTCTTGATTAAATGTAAATTAAATTGTAGCTGTTGCTTTTATTCCTCTTTGAGGAATTGTGAGCAAAAATATATTCTTACATCAATGTAGGTTGTATGGAGGCTTTGTATAAGTTATACCCGATCGGTTGGATTGTGGTCTTGATGTCTGAATTATGACTTGAAATATTGAATACGATTACAAGTGTGATATTTTCAATAATTATATCGGTTTGATATTGTTATATAAATTGGGAATAAGGTGTTAATTCTTGATTTGGAATCGTTTCATAATCCTCGGATGGATCTTGAATTGAAGCGATATCTATTCTTACTTAAATCTGACCTTTAAGTTGAAGGCAATGCGATTAATTCATACTTGGGTAAAGATGAATTATGAATTGACATTAAAAGGATTAAGAAGAATATGATTTTATAATCGAGAGGTATTCGGGATTAGCTTAGGAGCTAAGAATATCAATTTAAATTGGGAGTATTCGAACTTCGTTTTGAACCTCATTAATGATCCGTTTGATAAAATTCGAATAAAGGTTATTGGATGCATATGTTCATAACTAATGATCCTTAACTATATAATGTTGAAGGAAATAAATGAATTCATTTCTCGAAGGATTAGACCTCGTTTGAATGACGTCTAATAAGTTAATATTAAAAATAAGTTGCGATTGGAAACATCTTGGTTAAGTTTAGTAGAGTAAACTTATTGTCAGTCGATGCAGAATGCTTAATCTAATGATTAAGAAATGGACCAAGTAAGAAATGTAACCCTTGATGCGAAGGAGACGATACATAACAAACTAAAGGGCCAGGTTTAGTCCTTCTTAGTTATACTACTAAATGCTGGAGCTTGAGGATCGAGGATCAGGCGTGGATGTTGAAAATTGCTTAAACTATTAACTTGGCTAAGTCACTTGGGCGGGATGTGTATTCGTTGGGAGGAGTGCTGCGGGACATTGGTATCGCCGGCTACAGTGTCTTCATGAAGGCGGGGTCTTCATGACGACACATGTGTTGGCTTGCGGCTCGCTGATACCCTCCCAGTAAAACATTTAGAATACATAGGAAGCTTTGAGATGTGTAGATCTTAGCTAGGGTGGGGATAGGGTATGATCCGGTATACGGAGTGACTCAGGAATACTAAAGAGTAATCAGGACACGCCTGCGAATTAGAAGTAGGGTATAGCGACACCGTATGTACTGCCGATATCTTTAGTTACCGGGGAGTGCCTTCACTATAC
>CM031235.1:2457839-2578416 GCA_018340775.1 Taxus wallichiana var. yunnanensis
CAATGATGGTAACATAAATGGCTTTGTTGTTATATGGGAGTACCTTTTCGAGTATATCATCTTACAAAATATAGGCACATTGATTTGTGGACTAGCTTCTAGAAATGGTAATGCTTCACAAACTATTGGGAGTACTGATTCGATTCTACTATTAGGACACGAGGGAAGTATATCTTCAGTCGACACCAGCTACATTTCGGGATCGGGAGGCATAGGTAGCTCTAGTTCGGCATATCTGGTGGTTCTAGAGGTAGGAGAAACACAGGAGGTTACGGATTAGGTGGGCAAGATCCACACCAACCCCGAGAATATTTACATGGAGATGTATCTTCCTCTTCCACAATATAGGGGCATAAAAGATGTTGAACATGTGCATATGTGTGAAATATTGTGGCACACAAAAGAAATCAAGGATTCTAAGCGTAGGGAAAGCCAATTTGCTACTACAATACAAGGGCACAAGCACAAGACTTGTTTTAGAAAGTTTGACCCTGATCATACTTGCGTAGACTATACAACTTTAAAATATCCATTCCTTAAAGAGTTTCACATCCCTGAGTTTGAGCAGAAGAGTATAAGTGTACTTAAGGATATTAAGCAAGATCTACTAAGAGTGTTAGAGATTATGATACCCATTTTAAAATGTTGTTATCTAATTTTTCTTATGATATACATGCAAGACACCATACATGTGGTTCGTTGGGGACTTAATTACCCCTTTTAGGAGGGCATAATCACATAAGATATACACTAATTCTCACGAAGTAGTTGAAGCATCCTTATGTGTTGAGGTAGTTAGAAGCATAGACACTAGGGTGAGCCCATTTTTAGAAGCACATATCGTAGCTATGGCAAAACAATTGGAGAAACTATCAACAAATTCAGCACATGAGATGCACACAAGGATTTGGTGCACATATTATGAAGTAGAAGGTCACATAAAGGATAGTTTTCCTCATAGATCAGTACGCTCATTACTATTGGATTATGAGATATGCCATTTAAACCATGATGTTAGCCATTACCCATTATTACAATGCGCGATAAGGAAGAATGTTTCAAGCTATTATAAAATTTGTAGGTCCATGACTCATGACATGGAAGACTATTGGCTGATTGGTCGATCCATGATGCTATAGATATTGGTGTATGACAAACATGAGTTTTAGATAACTCTAAGGGAAAGAATGAGCATCAGGACCGAGATCACAATTAGGTGCACTATGATCGGAATGAAGGGCGTTTTAAAGGTAGTCATGGCAGAGGTCGAGGATACTGCGGTGGATTTGGAGGACAAGGTCATGGTAGTGGAAGAAGTGAGTTCCCTCATGGAACATGTTATACATGTGGATCTCCTGACCACTATAGGCGTGAATTTCCTCAAAATATTACATGTTCTTTTTGTGGAAAGAACCATAGCTATGAGGAGTGCCCAATTGTATGAGCATCTTAGTAAGAAGCATAAAAATAAAACAAAGGCACATGGATGGTTAGGATACAACACACTATCGAAAATCAGTGGATGCCTAAGTTAGAGGCGAGTAGTTGAGGAGTTGCAAGTGAATATCACAACCCGCGGCCGAGGTGGCACGTGCCAAAAAAACATTGTAGAAAAAGCCTACCATTACTAAGGAGGAGGTTCTACATGCATAGTACCCAGATCCTACCCATCAAAAGGAGGTTTATCAGAAACCATGGAAGTTCTTAGGAATCTTCAAGGTGAGATACAATACTTAAAAGAGAAATCACGGAAGATGGAGCAAAAGAAAGTATCAGAGATGGTCCAAAATGATATAGATGACTTAAGGGAAGTGTGTAAAATGTTGCACCAAGAAAATATCATTTCGTTGTTAGGGGATTGGTTAAAGGGAAACACTTCACTTGCAAGTATTGAGACTGGATGGCATATCTTGCATGCAAATCTTCCCCCTCATAGCCTAGATTATGACAAGGAAATAACTCTGAATGTTTTTGTGGATGGGTGGCTATTAAGTAATATATTGATTGATACAAGCGTTGAATTCAATGTTCTTACCTTAGATGCATGGGTACAAATGGGAAGACCCCCATTGTAGTCATTCTCTAATGTATTGTTCATGGCCAATTGGACTAAGGCCACTCTCATCAAAGTTTTGAAGGATGCATCCATTACTATACAAGGAGCCAAGTTCACCGGAGACTTTGAGGTTTTAGCGCTCACAGAGTCATATATCTTCCCAACTCTATTAGGCCCCTAGTGCTATGTAAATAATGTTGATATTCGGTTCAACAAAGGTTATATCAGTTTTGAAAACAAGGAGGAAATAGTTATTATCCCTTTAACAGATGGAAAATATGCACCCTATGTTGAGCCCTTAAGTGAAGAAGATCTGAATAGGATTTATGTACACATCATCCGAGACCCAGAGATGCTTGAGCCAACTAAAGAAGGAATAATTCAGTGGGAGGATGCACAATCCATTAGCGATACTACAAGTGTTGCTTGTGATAATTGGGCTCATAACACTTATGAGTTGGTAGGGTGCAAAGTAAAGAGCATATTTCCTAGAGGTAGAAAACTGCATTATGTCAGAAGGATAGGTAACAACTCGGTACCTTGTTACATCGGAGAAGGAGATCCTATGGTATTTTTGAGCACCATGGAGGAATAGTGGATAGACCCATTGGAAAGAAGGAATATGCTAGCATATACACTACGTGGGACAACAACACACTGGTGGGTGGCCCACAAGGATAATCTTGTAGGATGGAATGAAATTAGGATTGCCCTTACTACTAGGATTTTTAGGAGCAATGCACCTACTCAAATTTATACTTATCATGGTAATCAACTTATTCATCACCATGTTTAAAATTGTGAGAGACTCTGGATAGAAGGGCAAGAAGCTTTACCACCTTCACTATTGGTGCACAAGTTTTATTCCACTTTATAAGGATGCACACGTGCTTTGTATGTATATGTAGAACTCCATAGAGAGACTGGAAATTGGTAAGATTTAATTGCATGAATGACCCAGACATTTGAATTCTTCTCTATAAAGCATTCGGTGGAAGAAGCATTGAAATTCATAAAGCACTTAACTATGGGAGATAGTGACAAGGCTGAAGAACTCCTTTAAGAGTTATTGGATGAAGGAGACTCATGAGTGCATCTTGTTGAAGAAATAGTGGATGATGTAACACTACTTAAATGCACTTTCCTTGAGAAGGAAAAAGGAAAAATGGTCTACTTAGTGGATGATGAGGAAGTAGAAAATCTAGATGTAAACCATTCAACAGTAGGCATGAGCTATTGGACAATATAGATATGACCACGCACCTATCATGAACCTATGAAGACAAATAGGGTGAAGATTGGATTAGATGTTGAACCTAAAGAAGCCATAATTGGGGACTATTGGTCTGAATCTGAAGTGGAAAAAATTATAGAGTTACTAAGGGATTACGAGGACTTATTCCTAAGGGGTACCATGAACTTAAAGGTGTGCATGAATCGTTAGGGAATATGAAGATGAAACTTAAAGAGGGTTTGTGCATAGTTAGAAAGAGACCTTATAGGATGAACCCCAAATTGTGTGAAAAGGTCAAAGAAGAGATTGGGAAAATGTTGAAGAATGGAATTATCAAGCCCCTTGATGAGTCAAATGGGTTAGTCTAATGGTGATCGAGTATCAAGAAGGATGGATGGATTAATATTTTCATGGATTACGAGGAGTTGAATACTACATGTGTGATTGATCCCTTTCCCATGCCATTCATAGAGGAAATACTAGAAGTGATTGCAGGCACGAAATCTATTCGTTTAGATGGGTTCTCTGGTATCATCGGTTTGGATTTCCCAGGAGGATTAGGAAAATACTACATTTACTACTTAAATGGGGTAGCTTCACCTATACTATAATGCCTTTTGGTCTGAAAAATGTGCCTACTATATTTTTGTGCATAGTTGTTCAAGCATTCAAGGAATTTATTCACAACTTCTTACAAGTCTATTTAGATGATTAGACGGTGTATGGATTAGTCAAGGATCATTGTGACAATCTATGCTTAATTTTTGAAATATGTAGACAATTGAGTATCTCCTTGAACATCAAGAATTGAATATTTGCTACACCATTTGATATATTGCTAGGACACATAATCTGCAAGGAAGGTTTGTTGGTTGATCCCATTATAGGCCTAAGGAGCCTATCGCTATCGGTCAGTGAGGTGCGCATATTTTTGGGTCATACGATATTACAGAAAGTTTATCAAAGGATATGCCAAATTTTCTGCACCATTGAGGATTTACTAAAAGGGAAAGGTACGTTCTACTAGGGAGAACCACAACAACACGCATTCGAGACATTAAAGGAAAAACTTACTACCGTGCCTATTCTACATTTTCCTTCATGGGACCAACCCTTTCATGTACATGTTGACACCTCCTCGGCACATCCATTAACGTGGTGTTGGCTTCACCTAGAGAAGGTATTATACATCATCCTATCTATTTTTTCTAGTAGAAAGTCTGACTCTGTATGAAATCGAATTACATAACTACAGAGCACAAGCTTTTTAATGATCTATGTGCTACATAAATTCTGCTAGTACCTACTAGCTACACCATTCATCTTTTAAATGGATAACATGACATTGAATTTTTGGTAAAAAGCTCATTCTACAAGGGTGCATATGTCAATGGGTTCTCTTATTTCAAGAATTTGATTTCACAGTTGTGGTAAAAATAGGGAAAAGTAATTCTAGACCAGACCATCTATCAAGAATATAGTCAGGAGAAGAAGCATAGGAAATTGAGGATACCATGCCAGATGCATAGTTATATAGGTTACAATGAGCACCATCAAAACTAGAGGACATTTTTGTCTTTCTATGAATAGGGATGACACCATAGGAATGAAATCCTTAGAGAAGAAACAACTTGCTATACACGTAGCCCCCTACATGTTGATTAGTGGTGACCTATACAAGTTAGGTGAGATGAGGTATTATTTCGTTGTGTATTGGAACATGAGTGCATGGATATTATGGAAGAATCTCATGGTGGTATTGTAAGTGGCCACTATGTCGGTGATGCCATTGCGTGTAAGATTCTACTAGCTGGATTATGGTGGGAGACCTGTATAAAGATTGTAAGGAATTTTGTAAGGCATGTGATCATTGCCAACGTCTTGGGAAACCAAGTCAATGAGATGAAATGCCTCTAAGACCCATTATTAGTGTCGAACCATTTGAGAAATGGGATATAGATTTTGTGGGTCCTGTTTCACCAGCTACATGGATAACTAGATCATGCTACATCATAACTTGCACTGACTTTGATTATCGACTAGGTGGGGTAAAAGCGGCACCTGAAATGATTATGACAATGATACAATAGCCAGGTTTCTTTGGGAAAATATTATTACAAGGTATGGATGTCCTTTAAGTTTGACTAGTGATAGGGGCACACATTTTCTTAATGAGACAATCAAAATTCTATTGGATGAATTCATGATTGCACACCATAAGACTACACCCTATCATCCTCAAGAAAATGGGACTGCTGAGGCTTTCAACAAAATTTTGAGCCAGACATTGACAAAAATCTATGATGTTAGAAGAAAAGATTGGGATGATAAGGTATTTGTAGTAATTTGGGAATATCGGACAACATATAAAAGGTTGAACAAAGCCACACCATTTTAGTTAGTGTTTGGCACGTATAGTTCTTCCTATGGAATTTATGTTACCTTCTTTGTGTATTGTGTGCTGCTGGAGGTCTTCTTTGGTGAAAAGCATTAGAAAAATTCATTGAGCAATGTTAATAAAATTAGATGAATGATGATCCATAACAATGTTAGATTCAAAAACAAGAAAAGGCCGGGTAGAAAGCATGGTATGATAGGCACATCCTAGGTAAAACACTTGGGATAGGATAGATGGTGCTCCTTTATGATTCTAATTTTTTACGCCATCTAGGAAAACTCAAGATACATTGGTTAGGGCCGTATGTTATCACTCACATACTCAAATCAGGTATTTTCAGTTAGAGCCCTTGATGGAATACGTTTACCTGGTTACTTCAACGGTAGTAGGATGAAGCCCTACTATAAATAAGTCTTCTTGGTGTTTGTAATAAGGCGGTGTTTCCATTTAGATTAGGTTTACAATTTTACATTTGATCTAGAGGTTTTTCATTATTTCAATCTTCCTAAAATTCCCTAAAATTTAACCATGATGAAGGAATTCTCGATACCTTTCCATGGTATGCTCAACTTCAAAATCAGAGTTCGTATGGAAATTCTATCACCGGTCAAAATTAAGGTCATAAACGGGTCAACCCTAGTCAACAGGTCAACAAGTGGACCAATGGCAAGGTGACACATGAAAATTGATGGTCTTGTAATGTTTCAAAATCATTTCTATGGTATATGTCTTGTCATAATCTTTCCGATGCATTTTGAAAGAACCAAATTTGAGTTTGTATGCGAAAAATATGCATAGTCAAAGTTGTGGTCAAATGATGATGTGGCACACTCTGACGTGGACAAATGGCATATTATGGGTGTGACACTTGGCAGGTTTGTAGTGGATTTGGATTTAAAATAATAATAATAATAATAATCTATTTAATCCATTCCACCTAAATAAGCCTAATTCCCATGGGATAAGGAGGATTTTGTGGCCAAAAAGCTATTGAAAGGCTTATCCTATCCATTTCCCACCAAATGTGGGGTTAATGGCTAAATTAATCTGCTCAAATCTATGGAAGGGGGATTTAAACCCTTGACCTATGCCAAAATACTTATCAGCCTTACCAACCCACCACTTTTTAGCAAGTGATAGAATATGAGATCACTTCTATTTAAAGGAACCTTTTGGTAGGTTTGTAGACAGACAACAAAGGACCGGTTTGCAAAGATCACTATTTTTGAGGCAATTACAGTCTTAATTTTAAAATGGTGTAAAAATAAAATTTGTTTAGAATTCCTAGATATTTACCAAAATGTATATTTTGTTTCTAAAAGTGTTGTATATTTTCCTGTGTAGGCATTTTTCCATCATAGTTTCACAAATCAGGCATGAGGAGCAGGCAGAGATCTACATTTTCCAACCACTTTTGGTTTGAATCAGGCCATGGATTAAAAAGGAAGTTTTTTTCATAATTTCCTCTAATTTCCATAAATTTAAACCTATTTTATGTATGTTTTGTATATTTCAAGTTTTAGATATTTTTCAAATGTAATTTCACATAAAACTATGAGTGAAAATATTGTAGAGGCCACAGATGGACTTGGGAATGTTTTCTTGAAAATTGAAGAGTTCCAAAGGCCTAAATCAACTCATTTGTAGGTATAAAGTTATGTTAAGTCATTAGTGAAGGGATATTGTACTTCATTGGACGTTTAATAGATCGATTCACTTTCTGTGAATCGGAGACATAGCCTTCGGGTGAACTCCGTTATCAAGTTCTTGTGTTGTGGATTTGATTTCAGTTTTTAGAAGCTTTTGATCAGATAAAAACATTCAATTTAGTTTATTTGATTAATTATTAAAGCAATCGCAAACTCTTTTAATTTGAAGGAAGTAAATTTCAGTATCCATAACCCACAACAGATTTGAATACACTTATTAACTTGGATTTAAATATCAGATTGAGTGCATTCTAAATCAACTATGATTATTTTATTTGGATTTGTGATAGAATCATATATTTCACTTAAGTTAAAAATTAAGGATTAATTCAATCTTTTGGAAGAGTTTAAGTTTGGGGATTTCAAGAACACCCATAATTGATAAAAAAAAAAGGAACTCTTGATCACCTTGAAATCTTTTAAAGTTAAGAATCTAAGAATTTTCTAAGTACTGGAAAAATTTCAAGTATCATTTTCATATCAACATTCCCTTAATGTATTTCCTCCTTCGTTGTTACACTTTGTCAATTTAGTTGGTGTGTTTGTGCATAAGTGTGTTTACACACTAGAACCTAATTACTATGTGAAGAATTTTTACATACAGAGGACTATGCATACCCTTAGTGTGGGGTAGGTTGTTGATATCCAGGTATAGGACTGATGGAAATAAGTCCACATGAAAGGAACTATCTACGGGTGTTATTCAAGGTTGGAAAATTGAAAAAAAAAAAAATTCTTCTGACACAAGGACCATAGATAGAGAGGAATGAAGAAACAAGTATAATGCGAGGTAAGCAAGGGCCGAAAGACTACCAAGTAGAAGGCACGGTGATGAGCTACTCGAGGCACATGGAAGCGTCTTTGAAGAGAAGTCCACAAAAAAAAAGGTAGGAGGGCACGCTAGAAGGTTATAGCTTGGGCGTGAAGATGTACCATGCGGAAATAATGAAAATGGTCACTTAATGAGAGGATTGTTGGTAGGTGGAAGAGCAATAAATGCACTAAATTTTTGAAATTCTATATAAGGATGAGATGTGAGTTCATTTTTACCATTGCAATTGAGAGAATTTGAAAAGGTTAAGTGTGAATGAGCTGAGAAATCATGTTGAGGTGCATAGAGTGTGAAACCAGATGTGGAGAGAAGGGTTATGCACCGAGAAGCTTGTGTTACCATAGGTGAAGGGTATGATCAAACAAAACATGTTACAAACAAGCTAGGCATGCGATTTCCACTAGGGCATGGATATTTAAGCTAGGGTTTTGACTTTCTTAACTACAGAGGGAAGAAAAGAGAGATTTTTCAAATGGCACCAAAGAAAGAACCCACAACAGGAGATAAAGGGAAGAAGAAGATTGAAGTGGAAGAAGAAATTTCTCCCGAGAGTAATTTTTCAGAAATGTAGTATTTGGAGGGTGTGATTGTGGGACAAGAATGGGATTCCCATATCCACCAATGTAAAATCAATGACTACAACCATCAAACATCAGATAATAAGAAGGATCTTGATGTGTTATTAAGCACAAAAATGAACAAGTGCACAACAGAGGATATGCCAGTATACGATGATGCTATGGAGAAGTTGTTGAAGCAAAATGGAATCTACCAACTGTATGAGCTGCCATATTTTGGAAAGTATGAACCATTGTATTTATGGTTGATGAGTAGATTCCATGAGGACTTATTCTACTTTTCCGAGACGGAGGGTAAGAATCACAGCTTCTTTGATTTCAATGGTAACAGGACTAAGGGCCTCTGGGGTTGGATTTGGATAGTTATTTAACTGATAAGGCTTTAATCCGGAGATAAGGAAGGAGCTAGGGTATACCAAGGGTCTACATGACATGGACATTGACAAGTTAAAAATTACCCAAATGAGTGCGGGCATCTACACATCTTGTGAAAATTTTAATGACCAAGGAAGGTGGTCGTAGGTAAACACAATGTGGTTACATGTCACCAAGAAGATGTCTCAAGGAGTGGTCTATAATATTGTAGATCACATAGCAAATCCAATCATTGAAGAAGCACGGATAGGTGACAGAATAAGTTTTGTAAATGTGTTATTGTCCTTAGTATTCATGGAGATTGGGGTGCCTGATGGGCCAAAGGAGAAGATTTAGGAGTACCCCACGGAACACAAGTCACCCAAGGAAAGGTTTGGAGAGTACTTGTGTGATGGATCAATGAGTGGAACATTCAAGGAGATGGAAAAGATGTGGTACGATAGAATCTATGTGGTATTCAAGGAAGAGTGGTGCATACCCAAGGATTTGCCTTCGGTGGTGGGTAAGGTAGTTTAGTTTTTCGTATACCAACATTTTTTCATTACACGATTTGTGATGAAGGATGGGGATTGGGGCCCATGGTGAAAATTTCCATATGCCTTCACAATAAATTAGTTCTAAGCATCAGTTCATTGGTCGATGTGTGCCACTTAACCTTCAATGCAGACAAGCTAGATTGTGAATACCAAACTCTAAGGAAGAAGTATGTATGTCTAGGGTGTAATGCATACATTGAAAGACTTATTTCAGATATTATAAGCATAAAACCTGTAATCTTTGTAGTTGGGGACACTAGATCAATGCTTGTGTACCTGAAACTCAAACCTAAGATGGAGAAAAGTAAGTATGTGGACAATGAGTATGTGCTCCCGGGGCAGCCAAAAGGTAAGCATACAATGGAAAATATTCTAGTTCCCAAGCCCACAGAAACAATTTGGGTTGATGATGAAGAGGAAGAGCATGAGGATAGTGGTGGTTTGGAACATAGAGGTAGAAGAAAACATCTAAATAAGGATGAAGCTAAGTAGTGCGCACTACACCACCTCAGCCAAAAGAGGAAGATGATGAGGACTTGGATGCAGTCCAAGGAGAGCACCGATTTAAGAGAGTATTTAGGAGAACAAGGACCCAAGGTGCTACTTTGAAAATAGTATGCAGTCACCACAACTCTCTCCAGAAAAGGAGAAGGAAATTAAAGTTGAATGAGGAATCGAAGATTCAGAGAAAGCATGCCCAATTCTCCTACACCTCTAGAGAATGTGAAATAACAAAAAGATGAAGAAATGAAGGATGGAGGAGAGGAAGAAAAAGGGGCGAGGAAAGAGACAACAACAGAGACTCGCTTAAGACATAGTCACACAAGTTCCAAATCTTGAAGCCCAAATTCCTAAGAGAAACCTAGATCAAGAAGAACAAATGGGGAGTATATTCCACCATCCATGGGCTACGTCAAGGGCATAGCTAAAATTTTCAGCACCCGTTTCCATAGAAAAATGATACAAAAGGATTTATATGGTGGGAGTTAATGGATAAAGATATGATGACAATGTGTGCAAGGAAGAAATTATCATGGTCGATGCACACACACATGGATGAACCAGAATTTGATGTGTGTGAGGATTCATGCATGTCAAGGAGGTTGAAAAAGACACCTCGGGCCAGACACATAAAGAGTAAAGCCTAATGTTATGTCAGATGAATAGGTGAGCAATGCCTTGGTGAAGCCCTTGATAGAGGTTGCACGATAGAATATGGATAAAGATGCAATAATTAGGGCACTGAGGGAGGAGATCAAGACTAAGGATGAGGAGATAATGCAACTAAAAGAGGAAAAATACTCGACACAAAATAAGAACATTGTTTTTATCAATGGCGCAGAGGAGATTGGTGATAATGTCATGAAGGCTAGGTCATACTTAAAGGAAAAGGTACCCAAGATGTTTCCTTCAACAATACATTATGTCAGTACATTGGTGGACTTAGTGCTTGAAGATGAGCCTCTACACATGCCTGAGCCAAAGGATCCAAAGCACAAGAAGAAGAGTGAGAAAAGGCTTCAGTGATGTGGAATATTGCATCATATGAAGGATTGCTTTAGATCTTGCAGGAGGAACTCAAGAAGGTGGATCAAGTGCTGAATATTTTTACAATGCATTAGAGGTTGTTATAAGGATCACAACCATTTTAGAAGACAATGAGGTCATAAAGGCCATGAAGGATGAGACATTGGGCCATGTAGAACAGATAGCACTTGTTAAGTAGAAGAACGAGGCCCTTATAGGCAATAGGAAAGGTTGGATGAGCTTGGAAAACTCATCACTCAAAATATGGACTTGTTGGAAGGAAGAATGATTGGCATGTCCAGCATTTTGTTGGTATTACAGAATGAAAAAGGAGAGATTACAAGGGATGAATTAGAGTCAATTGCAGTTTATATTCCATAGAAAGCAGAGGCCATGCTCAATGACTGGCAGAACTTAGAGGCAAAGATAAAAGAGGAATATCCATAATTGATTATTCAGGTTGTAGAAGAATATATTGTAGGTTAAAGACATTCTTTCATTCATCAAAATTATTTCTATTCTTCTATTCATATTTTTTGATTCGTTTTGGAGACAACCATTTTTGAGGAGGAAATGAAAACTAGTGTGGGGTAATGTTGATTAGTCAAAATATGGCACTTAGTGAAGAAAATACGAAGGTTCATGTGGGAGAGTAGAGTGCATTCAAAGGCATGGGAGTATCAGAAAGGATTGCGCGTGAATAAGAGAAACAAATTTGGGACTTAGCCATTTTCATGATGAGGATCTATTTTTGGAAATAATGTGCAGAGCACTCAAATCGATTGGAGACTTGCGTGACACGCATTGGCTATTTTTTTATGATCAGCTATGAATCACTTTGCATGGATGCAGGATAAAGATAGAATTATGAACTGATAGTTGACAAAGAGAGATCTATTGTTAGCATTCTTGCATGTAAGCCTATTTTTGTAATGGCATGTGGCTAATAATAGCATGCAACCTATTTTGGGATTAGATAAGCAGTGAAGGGAAATTCCCCACCCTTATAAATATGTATTGAACTATGTAGAAGAGAGAGCATAGATATACGTGTGAGAACTAGGATATAGTCAGATTATGTTGTTAGATCAGTTACGCACATGAGTGTATACTATTGTTATTGTAATGAAGCTTTTGTGTATTTACTAAAATTAATATAATGGATATTATGGACTGAAACAAGGTGTTATCATGGTTATAATTTAGTATTGCATGCTTGATTCCATTATGGTTATCCTTTAATGTTGTTATTTTCTAGATCTAGGTCTGAATATGCACTGTTTGAAAGATATATTAGCTATAGATCTAAATGATTAAATTCTTCATCATGCTAAAATCTTGCAACAACAACCCTAAAGAGTGTTCTAGTACCTTTGCATCCTTTGGGTGAGTGCTTAATCTAGGCTAAGTGATGTGTGTATGCATGCCAGGCTTGTATTGTTGAATTCTAGACTGCGCATCATGTAATTAACTTATTCAACACCACGTTCAAAAGTGTGAGAGACTCGGACATCGAGGCAGAAACTTTTCCACCTTCACTTTGGGTACACAATTTTTATTCCACTTTATAAGGCTACACACGCACTTAGTGTATTTATTCGTAATTGCATAGGAGACTAGAAATTGGCAAGACTTAATTATAGGAATGACCCAAACTTTTGAGTACTTCTCTACTAAACCTTTGGTAAGAGAGGCATTATGAGTTATGGAGCACTTGACTATGGGAGACAAGTGTCAAGGATAAAGAACTCATTCAAGATTTATTTTATGAGGAAGAACAAGGAACACATTTTGATGAAGTAGATGATACATATGCCAAACTATTTACGCACGCTTGCTTTGAAAAGGAGAAAGGAAAGATGGTCTACATAGTGGATGATGAAGAAATAGAAGATTTGGACATAGCTCATTCAATAGGTACACGTGAAGTGTTAGACAGTATGGATAAGAATGTGCATGCCTATCATGAACCTATAAAGACAAAGAAAGTGAACATTGGCATGGATGTTGAACCCAAGGAGGCCATAATTGGGGATTATTGGTTTGATTTTGAAGTGGCAAAGATAATTGAGTTACTACAAGATTTTTAGGATTTATTCCTAGGGGCTACCATGAGTTAAAGGAGTGCATGATTCATTAGGTGAGATGAAGATTAAGCTAAAGGAAGTAGCATGCCTTATCGCGAAGACCATACAAAATGAACCCGAACCTACATGTAAAAGTTAAAGAAGAAATTGACAAAATGCTGAAATCTGGCACCATTAAGCCCCTAGAAGAATCATAATGGGTTAGCCCCATGGTAATCAATATAAATAAATATGATCGGATTAGGATTTGTGTGGTATACGGTTTGAGTTTAATGTATCACGTGTGATTGATTCTTTTTTACATCTTTCACGAGGAAATATTATAAAGCATTATAAGGCGTGAAATTTACTCTTTTATAGATTAATTCTATGGGTATCATCAAGTTAGAATTACACAGGAAGATCAAGAGAAAATGAATTTCACCACTGAATGGGGATTTTTTCATATATTGTGATGCCCTTTGGTTTGAAAAATGTGCCTACTATATTTTTACGCATAGTTGTTCAAGCATTCTAGGATTTTATTCACAAATTCTTGCAGGTTTACTTGGATGATTGGATAGTATATGGGCTTGTTAAGGATCATTGTGAAATTTTTGCTTAATGTTTGAAATATGTAGATAGTTAAGCATCTCTTTAAACATCAAGAAGTGCGTGTTTTCTACACCTTTTGGAACTCTATTAGGGAATATCATCTGCAAGGAGGGTTTTTTAGTAGATCCAGCTAATGTTACAATTATTGTGGGCCTAGAGGAGCCTATCAGTTAGAGTGAGGTGCATGGATTCTTGGGCCACATAGGGTATTACAGAAAATTTATCAAAGGATAAGCAAATATTTCTACACCCATGGAAGAGTGACATTCTATTAAAGATAACCGGAGTAGCGTGCATTTGAGGCATTGAAGGAGAGACTTACTATAGTGTCGATTCTACATTTTTCCTCATGGAACTAACCATTTCATGTACATGTGGATGCCTCTGTCACAGCCATTGGCACGATGTTAGCTCAGCCCGGAGAAGGTATTATAGATCATCTTATTTGTTTTGCTAGTAGAAATTTGACTCCTACAGAACAAAATTACACAACTACAAAGCTCGAGGCATTGTCGATGATCGAAGCGCTGCATAAATTTAGATAGTGTTTGCTAAGTAGACACCTTTTTTACATTGATCGGATGACATTAAAATACTTGATAAATAATTCCCTTTTATAGGGGCACATATGTTTATGGGTGCTCTTATTCCAAGAATTTGACTTTACAGTCGTGGTAAAACTAGGTAAATGTAATTCTGGCCGAGACCACTATCAAGGATTCAATCAGAGAGGACATGCAAACAATTAAAGATAGGATTCTGGATGCACAATTATATAGGTTATATATCACGCCTTTAAAATTGGAGGATATTGTTGTATTTTTATGCATAGGTATGGTGCCAGAAGGAATGAAAGCATTAGATAAGAAACAACTTAAAATTCACACGGCCCCCTTTCATGTTGATCAATGGTGACTTATACAAAATAGGTCAAGATGAAGTATTGCATCGGTGTGTACTAGAACATGAGTGCATAGATATCATGGAAGAGGCTCATGATGGTATTGCAAGTGGGCATTATGTAGGTGACGCCACTACGCGTAAGATTCTACTCGTTAGATTATGGTGGGAGACCCTATACAAAGATTATAAAGAGTATTTTAAGGCATGTGATCACTATTAATGCCTTGGCAAACTTGGAAAATAGATGAAATGCCTTTGAGGCTTATTACTAGTGCAAATCCATTTGAGAAATTGGTTGTAGACTTTGTGGATCCTATTTCCTCGGCCATGCGTCGAATTAGATCACACTACATCATCACTTGCATAGATGACCTTATAAGGTGGGAAAAATTAGCACCTACAAAGGATTGTATAACAATTACATCAACAAGGTTCCTATGGGAAAATATTCTCACAAGGTATGGATGTCTGTTGAGCTTGACAAGTGATGGGAGCACACACTTCTATAATGAGACAATCAAGATATTTTTGGATGAGTTTATGGTCGAGCACCATAAGACTACACCTTATCACCCTCAATCAAATGGGAATCTTGAGGCTTTCATCAAGATATTAACTTGAGACCATGAAAAAAATTTGTGAAGTTGGAAGGAAAGACTGGGATGATAAAGTTTTTGTTGTACTTTGGGTGTATAGAACAACCTACAAGAGGTTGAATAAGGCCACATTTGGTTTGGTGTATAGCACAAAAGTAGTTCTTCCAATGGAATTCATATTACCATCATTACGTATTGTGTGTGCTAGAGGTCTCATGAGATGAACAAGCATTACAAGAAATAATTAACAAGTTAATACAAGTAGATGAGAGGTATTGTATAGCACATTAGAGTGAGAAGCGGGAGGAAAAGGCCAAGGGTAGAAGGCATGGCATGTGGACACATTGAGGATAAGAAGCTTGAGGTTGGACAAATGGTACTCCTTTATGATTCCAAGTTTCTATGCCATCCAGGAAAACTTAAGGTGTATTGGTTGGGACCGTATGTTATCACTCACATCCTTGACTCAGAACTTGTCGGTTAGAGGCACTTGATGGAACAACATTTATTGAAGTTACTTTAACGGGAGTAGGTAGAAGCCCTACTATAAATAAGTCTTCTTGGTGTTTGTAATAAGGAAGTATTACCACTTAGTATAGATTTCCTTTTTGTATTTCTTTATTCATCACTATGCTTTGTTAATTTAGTTTTGGTGTTTTGTGTAATAATCATGTTTGCACCCTAGAAGCTAATTACAATCTAAAGTATTTTTATGCATAGAGGACTACACATACCATTGGTGTGGGGTGGTTTTTATTTTTTATTCAAAAATGGGTACACATAAGAACATATTATTATATGTGTTATTTAAATATGGAAGGAATCATTAGAAAGAAGATTGATCCTAAATAAGACCATAGTTGGAAATAAAGGAATGAAGCAAGATATAATGTGAGGTACGTAGTAGTTGTGGAAACTACTAGAAGAGGGTGCAGTGGCGAGGTACTTTGGTGCATGGAAGCGTATGGAAGAGAAGTCTGTAGCCAAAAGGTAGGAAGGCGTACTAGAAGGTTATAGTTGGGGCATGAAGGTGTACCACGTGGAAATTGGAAAAATGGTCAATTAATGAGAGGATTGGTGGTAGGTGAAGGAGCAATAAATGCACTAAATTTTTGAAAATCTATATAAGGACATGATGCGGGTTCATTTTTACCTTTTCGATCACAAGTATTCAAGTGAGCTAAGTGTGACCAAGCCAAGTGAAATGTGTTGAGGTGCGGAGAGCTACAAAACTAGATGTGGAGAGTATATTTGTGCATGGAAGTGGCTTGCATCCCCATTGGTGAAGGGTTTGAGTGCAGCAGAAGCATTGAGAAGGAGCTAGGGCACGCGGTTTTGAGCTAGGGCACGTGGTTTCGAGCTAGGGCATGCGATTTCAAGATAGGGTTTGAGCTTACTTGAAACAGAAGATAAAAGGTGGAATTTTATAATGGCACCAAAGAAAGCACCTATAATAGGTATGAAAGGGAAGAAAAATGTGGAAGTTGAGGTTGAAGTTGCTCTCGAGAGAAATTTTTCAGAGATGTAGTATCTAGAAGGAGTTATAGTCAGATGGGATTGGGATTCCCACATTTGCAGATGTAAATCAAGTGATTGCAACCACCACACCACCAAAAAAAGGGATAATTAGATGCTTTGTTGAATAAGAAGTTCAATAAGCATACGGTGAAGGACATGTCAGTGTATGATGATGTTGGGGAGAAGTTGCTTAAGAAGGTAGGAGTATGAACTCCTATATTTTAGAAAACTAGAAGCTTTATACCAATGGCTTATGAATAGAGTCCATGAGGAATTTTCCTATTTTGTTGAATGAGGATAAGGATCACAGTAGCCACGATTACTATAATGACAAGATTGAAGGGCATAAGGAAAAATATTATCAGTGATCTAACTATTAAGGTAGTTTTTATAGCCACCAGCAAGGATTTGGAATACTCTAAGGGTCCGCACGGGATGGACATATACAAATTAAAGAAGTTTCTTATGGTGTAGGTAGCCATACACCTACTCACTAAGTTGAATGATCAAGAGAGATGGTCACAAGTAAATACCATGTGGCTATATATCATGAAGAAAATGTTGGAAGGAGAAGTCTACAATCTAGCAAGCTACATAAGTAGAGACAATTACTGAGGAAGCATGCATAGGTGAGAAGATAAGTTTTGGCATTATTCTATTATCTCTTGTCTTTGTAGAAATTGGAGTTCTTATGGGCCAAAGAACAAAATTTGGGAATACCCCATAGAGAAGAAGTCCCTCGTAGAGAGGTTCGAGAAATACTTATGTGAAGGAACAATGAGTGGCCCATTCAAACAAAGGGTAGAATTGTGGTATGACCAAATTCACGTGAAGTTTGAGGAGGAATGGCACATTCCAAAGGATTTACCTTCAATAGTGGGTAAGGCAGTACAGTTCGCGGTGTATCAACATTTCTACATCACACGATTTGCAATGAAGGATGGGACATGGATTCCATGGTGCAAACTACCCTATGCCTTCATAGTGTGTTATAGCTAGGCCTTAGTTCATAGGTTTACTGATGCGTGTCGGATGAACTTCAATGTAGACAAGGTAGATTGTGACTACCATACTCTCATAAAAACATATGTTTATCTAAGTCGGTCTTCCTACATTGAGAGGCTCATTTCAAATGTTATAAATATAAATCTAGTAAGTTTTGCTATTGGGGACAGTGGATCCATGCTCATCTATCTTCAGCTCAATCCTAGGCTAGAGAATAAAAAGTATGTGGAGAATGAATTTTTGTTACTAGGGCTGCCTAAGGGAAAACACATGGTTGAGAATGTGACAGACTCCAAATCCTACCATGACCATAGAGATAGATGAGGAAGAAGAACATGAGGATAGTGGAGGCTTGGACCATAGATGCTTTGAAGCGGCTCATAGACAGAGTGGAAAGTGAGCGCGTAGATACTTTGCCACATGTGCAAGACAACGAAGAGGACTTGGAGGTGAATGCATTCCTTGAAGAGTGCCAGTTTAAGAGGGTATTCAAAAGAACCAAGACCCAAGGCACTGGAATATCACAACATGTAAGAATATCACCTCGACTCTCCCTCAGAAGGAAGCACCAAAGAAGAAGAAAAATAAAATTGAAGCTTAGTTTGGAGGTGGAGTGTGAAGAGAGCATTCCTGGAACCCCGATTCAACTGGAAGATGTGGAGGATCCCCAAGATGAAGAAATGAGAGATAAAGAAGAAAGAGTGAAAGAAATAGAAGAAAATGAGCACAAATAGACTAGTGTACTAGTTATAAATTAGATAGGATAAGAGTCAACTCCAAACCTTGCACTCATGGTTCCCAAGGACTCGAAAAAGAGAAGTGAAGAGTATATTATGCCAAGTATGGGCTACACTGAGGACACAAGCAAAATCATCCATGCCCAGTTTCAAAGAACAAGTGGACCTTAAGGAATTATATGGATGGGAGCTGATGGATCCAGATATGGCCACTACGTGTACAAGGAAACAACTATCCTAGTCCATGCAGACCCATATGGATGAACCATATTTTGATGTATGCGAGGAGTCTTGTGTCTCAAGAAGAGTAAAGAAGGCACCACAAAGTAGGAACATGACCATAAATCCCACTCTTATGTCTGATGAGTAGGTAAGCAATGCCTTAGTCAAGGTATCAGCTTGAGGTGGCATGAAGAAATATTGATAAGGTTGCCACCATTAGAGCATTGATGGAGGATAAAAAGGACAAAATTGTAGAGATAGAGTGGTTAAAGGCAGAGAAGGAAAAATAACGCATGCAAAGAATGAGGCCTTCATTAGCATGGCTGAAGAAATTGGTGATTACATTTTGAAGGCAAGGCCTCATCTTGAACCCAAGGTACCTAAAATTTTCCTTCTACAATGCATTATGTGCACACTTTGGTTGATTTGGTGCTAGAGGATGGACCACTTAGAATTCCTACACCAAAATATGTTGAACAAGAAGCAAAGAGAGAAAGGGCCTCTATGATCAAAAAAATTTCAATGTATGAGGCGTTGCTCCAAAATTTAAAGGATGAGCTGAAGAAAGTAGACCAAGCTCTTAATTTGTGTGTAGCACTAGAGGTAGTGATAAGGATCAGGACTCTAGTTGAAGATAATGAAGTCTTGGCAAAGCAATGAAAGATGAGACTTTAGGGCATGCAAAGAGATTGACACTAGTAAAATAGAAGTGTAAAGCCCTTGCAGTAGCCCAAGATCCACATAAGGAGAGGATAGATGAGATTGGGAAGCTTATAGCGTAGAAGATGGATCTTCTAGAAGGAATGATGTATGTTATGGCCACCGTATGCTATGATATTCTAGTTAACTATAGGACATTTATTATTAGCGCACTTGCATGTGTGCATGTTATTGTAAAGGTGCATGGCTATTATCAGCATGCAACCTATTTTGATAATTATGTATGTGGTGAAGGGAAAGTCCCCACCTCTATAAATATGTATTAACTATGTAGTTTATAGAGACAAAATTATTGTAGAGTTATGTTGTTGGATCTCGATGCACGCAAGACTCGTGGCATACTTTATAATGTAAGAAGCTTATGTGTTTTACAATATTTAATGTAATGAATGATATTGGCTGGATAATGGTGTTAGACATAACTAAAACTAGTTCATGTATGGTTAGTCTTATTATAGTTATTTTTTAATTCATGATTCTCTAATATCTAGATCTGGATTATGCACTCTGTAATGTTTATGTTTAATTATGGATTGGAATATGTCTTATCTTCATCACACTAACATCCTACACAAGTAACTCTAAAGAGGGGCCTAGTACCTTTGCGCACTTTGGGTGAGCATTCATTTCAGGATGGGTGATATGTTAGCATGCCTTGATTTTACACATTAGATTCTAGGCTTCATCAGTAACCACCACCACATCAACCTCATCAACCACCACTAAATCATCCTCAACAAACACCACCTTAGGTGTATTTTGATATGTCACTCCACTTACTAGAGTATAGGGGTATTGAGTGTGCAACATAGTATGTGCAAGAGTGTGAATTACTATGGCACACGAAGGGGATTATAGCTTCAGATAGGAAGGCAAGTCAATTTACCACTACGTTGCAAGGGCACACACATAGCTAGTATAGGAAGTATGACACACATCAAACTATGGTGGATTATAATGTTTTATGTACTATGTCTTTGGCTAAGTTTCACATTCCGAGTTTGAGTAACATAGCATCGAAGATGCTCAAGGATATCAACCGAGGCTTATTTGAAAGCGTAAACGAGTATGACACATGTTAAAACTTTTTTCTCCATTTTTCTTTTGATATTCATAAAATCCATCATTCATATTGTTTTCTTAGAGGGTTGTTGACTCCTTTCCAAAGGGCATTATCTCATAAGACATATACTAATCCGTGTGAGGCATTAGAAGCACCTTTATGCACTAAATCAATTGGAAGTGTAGACACATGAGTTATCCCTTCTCTGGAAGTGTAGATAGTAGCTATGGCTAAGAAATTGGAGAAGCTTTCTAAACATTCCACGCATGAGACTAAAAGTGGCCTTTAGTACGTAGATTGTGAAATTAAGGGACAAACTAAGGATAGTTTCCCACGTAAGTCAATACATGTGTTGTTGTAGTCTTGTGAGATTTTCCACCTAGAATGTGATGTCTAGAAATTTCTCTTTTGAAGAACACAAATATGAAGAGTAAATCTATGTATTATAAGATTTGTAGAATGTATAATCATGATACGAAGGATTATCAACTGATAGATTATATTCATGAGGCATGCGAGACTATATTAAGGCAAACCGTGGTGGCAGGTAGCTCTCAGGGGCATAACACGCAGCCTTATAAAGAGCGTAACAATGGAGGAGTAGTATTCCATAGTGGATATAGGAGAAAAGGTCACAGAGGCATGAGTAGATTCTCATGTGGGACCTCTTATAATTTTGGGTCCCATGATCATTATCGGCATGATTGTCCCTAAAATCTAGTTTTCTCAAGGTGTGGGAAATAACATAAGTTAGAAAAATTATCAGAAATGTATGAGAAAATAAGAAAGAATAAGGACAATGGCATGGGAATGATAAAGGTACAGTGCATAAAGGGTAATCAATAGATACCAAATAAATATGATCCTGAGTTATAACCTTTGTTGGTCACTACTCGCGTTGAAGCATCATGTGTACTTGAAATTATTAAGGACAAACCACACATTACAAGAGAATAATTCATGCATGGAAGGTATCGAATCTTGTACATTAGAAGGAATTATATCAATAGACTATGTGATTCATCTAAGAATTACAAGGTGAGATATAGTGCTTGAAGGAGCATGCACATGAGAGAGAACGTGGATGATCTAAAGGAGTTATGTAGGATGTTGGGCCAAGATAATATCATTAATTTGTTAGGGAGTGGCTGTGATAAAATGTACCACATACTAGAGTTGAGCATGAGCAACAAATACTACATGCAAAATTACCACCTCATAACCATAAGTATGATAATGAAATCACTTTGGATGCAGTAATTTATGGATGGTTGGTAAGAAATATTCTAATAGATACAGTGCAAAGGTAAATTTTCTTACTCTTGAAGCATAGAATCGATGGGGAGACCTATAATAAAGTCATCTTCTAAAGTGTTATACATGGCGAATAAGAAAAGGGTCATGCCTATCGAGGTTTTGAAGGATGTTTCAATTAAAATTCAAGGAGCCAATTTTACTTAAGACTTTAAGGTATTATAGCTTGCTTTGAGGTAGAAAACTTTCAATCCTTACTTGGAAAACCTTGGTGTTATGCAAATAATGAAAACTTGCACTTCAATAAGGGATACATAATTTTTGAAAATAGGAATGAATGAGTCAATCTACCTCTAAATTAAGAAAGGATACATCATACGTTGAGCCTATAAAATAATAAGATTTGAATAGGATTTATGCACACACAATACATGATCTTGAAATTGTGGAACCATCCAAGGAAGACATGTTGTAGTGGGGAGATGCACAATCAATTAGCGACACCACAAGTGTTACTTGTGATAATTGGTCCCATGGAACATATGAAATGGTTAGATGTAAGATAAATGGATGGGTAATCGAATAATTAGGTCATACATGGTTATATCCATGGGAAACTTTTAGTTACCATGATTCACTAGTGAAGAAAATCCTAAATTATTCTTATACACTTGGTGGTGCAAATTAACTTATAGCAATTAATATGTTTTTCACTAATCCACAGTCATTTATTCATTAGACCTAGGGATGTAAACTTTCAACTCTTTCAGTGTTGTATACATAGTTACATGTGCTTAAGAGGTATAAACTAAAATATTTTTGTCACAACAATTGGAAATACAATGCTTAGAAATGAACTACGTTGTAGATAAAAGGAAATTCTACAGCTAAGTAATAAAGCAGGTAAAATCATAACATAAGTGAAGGAATGAACTGCAATTCTAATCTATGCATGCAAGGAACTAAAATAACAAACAAAAAGAAAAGGGGTTTAGCAAACCACAAGTGGGCCCTACCTTGGGTGCTAACCCTTCCTAAGGCTTGTGTCTACAAAAATGATAGAACTCAGATTTTTATTCATCAACATGAAGATTTAGAATGAAACTTACAGAAATTCCTTAACTATGGATCGATATCTACTACAGTCTCACCACTCTCTTTATAATCAGTAGAGACGTGAAGAGACTCATTCAAACTAACAGTTACATTTTGATTAAGTAAAATATCACTACCAAGAAATCCATAGATTCTTATGCATGTAATCAAACTAAGAAAAGGTGTTCTAATACAACAACATAACTAACTATTCATTTTAACAATCAGTTATCAAGTTAGATCAACTAGTTCCACATTTGCAATTGCAAATCATAATCAAGTATTGGCATGAGATCTACTTCTTGTTGTCATAACTTCTTTATTGATATGCATACACACAGTGAAGTATCCACATTGATCAAGCTTCCCAAAATCATGATCTTGTATATGTGTGTGTTCTCCTTTGGTTACAGGTGCTTTTTGTGGATGAGTCCCATTTGTTGCATATCGGTTGCTTTATAGATGAGTCCCTTTTACATTGTGACATATTTTCTTTGGCTACATGTTAGTGATAACATATAATAACTTCTTGCAAATAAGTATGACATTCAAACAAAGCACTATTAATCATTTCATTGTATCAAAGAGATTAACATGCACATTCAAAATCCATAAAATAGAGTAACTTAGTAATAGCTATATTAATTAATATAAGTTTCATAAGTTTAAGTTCAAGTGGAAATGTTTGATAGGATAATAGGGATAAACAATGCAAGGGTATACAAAATATACAATAGATGAGACAATTAAAATAGTAATTAAAGGGTCTCATCACACCCCCGACTTAGTTTCTTGAATTTCCCATTCAAGAATTCTCTTTCCTATTATTTTCTCTCTTGGGATCCACCCGAATGATACTACATACTCTTACCAAATCACTAGGCAAGGATGTTCCTTCTAGTTCATTAAAGAAATAACTTGCATTCTTTTTGAATTTTTCCATTACCCTTTCCTATAGTTCCTCATTCAGTTCTTTGTCCCTAGACCAGTGAGGTATTGGGTAGTGGAAAATTGGTGGATAGTATCCAATAGGGAACCAAGTTTTCCACATCCCCTTGCTACCTCAATATATGGATTGATTCTCTGGAGAGTTGGGATAATGTTTGGATATGAATGCATTTATTTTCTCCTCATCTCTGGTGATATTTCTTCCCATCTTCTTTTGCATGCCTACATTATTTCCACACCATTGAACCTAATGTGATCTCTTACCTCATCATGGACTTCTTCTCTCATCTTGTATACCCTTTGTTTTATTTTTTGCTCTTTCATAAACTTACCATACTCTTCAATCATTTCCTTTGTATTTCCTTCCTCTACTCTAATCATCAGTGGTTGTTCTTTACACAATTATTTGTATTCTACCATTTTTTCCTGTATAGCTCATTATGGAAGTAAGAAAATAGTGCCCAAACTTGTACATCCCCAATGTAGAGAATAGGGATCCAGTCTCTGTCATATTCTAAAGCATAATTAAACATATACAGTTCACAAAGAAGTAACTGGATTTCATGGGGAATTTTCAGATATATTCTAAAGAATGGCCTAGCTCCACTAATATCAAATGGTATGTCATTGTTGATACAAGTGTATTTCAATTGCAACATTTGTTCCTTTAAAAAGACAACATAAATACTTGATGGTGGTCTACATTTGAATATTTCATTTGTTACCTAAATTATAGCTTCTTGTTTCTTTTTAAGCCTTGCAATCTCATTGTCCTTGCCCTTAGTTGCCTATATTTTTCCTCCGATCTTGTTGGTGTTGGAAGAGTAACTCTTCCTTTTCTCTTTCCCACCTTCTTTGTAGCTTGTTACAATAATTCTCAAACTTCTGCACCCAATATTTTGAATTGGTTTGTGTGCCATATTTCTACATTCTAGCCTAGGAGGCTCTCTAAAAAATATATCGTATAACAACATGTGGCTGTAGGTTGGGTGGTGGCATTAATGGAGACAAAATTTCTAAAATTATGTAAGTTATATCTCATGAAATTATAGGATTTTTGATGTGCATTAGCTCAATAGATTCATCAATAGGTTCTGATTCAAAGGTTTGGACAATGTGTTCAATTATATCTTCTATACCAAGTGGTAAACTTACTTCAATATTTCTATGTCACATGTACTATTTCTGCTAACACTTCCTCATGCTTCTCTTCATTATCTACAGCCGTAGTGGTTACTTCCTCAAATTATTTGGTTACTATATCCTCTTCATGTTGTGCATGAACAGCCTCTATTTCATCAAGGCTCTTATGACCATTGATTACATCTTCAATTTCCTCAACTAACACTTCTTCTTCATGTTGCATGTGGGTTTCCCCAGCATGAACGACCTTTATTTGAACCTCAATTGGTTTAGTAGGGAACTCATTATCATGTTTTCACCTAATTCTTCCTCATTTTTATTTTCTACTTCCTTGGTCTATTCCTCCATGATTGTGTCTTCATCTGTGTTTATATGGACTTCCTACTCAACTTCCATTGGAATAGATTCCTCCTTCTTTCTAGTCCCTCTTCATCACTGTCCAAAAAATTTGAATGTTCTTACTAGGCTTTGAGGTTCTAGTATTTTTAGGATTAAGCCTATTTGACCTCTTGGATGGCTTAGAGACTTTAGTTGAGGATTTTCATTTACCTTTAGAGGAAGAGGACTCTAGTGTTGATATATTTAGCAATGCTTCAACAACCAGAACCCTATCAGGAGAGATTGGTCTAGGACCTTGTTTTGGAGATGGATTTTTTCATGGACAAGTGTTTCTTTAGGTATGGAAGCTTCTAAAGGAATGGGGGTTTCTGTAGGAGTATGGGTTTCTTACTGAATGGATGTTGAAGCTAAGGGTTTAGGTGGAGGCATAGAAGAACTAGTTGAGCCTCTTTTCTTTTTCTTACCCTTTCCCAATAGATCATTAATATGCTTTTCTCGAGAAAAGTCTCCCCAGTTTATTGTAGGATGTTCAATTTCCAATGCATGTTTAACAATTAAAGTGACAAGGAAATGATGAGACAATGCATACCTTCCCCTTTTTGATTCCCTACTCATCTTCTTTAAACTCTCATGAAATAAATTTGGTACATTCACATTTCTTCCATTCTTCAAATGATTTAGTAGTTTAAAATGGACAGTGTTTAACCGTGAATATCGACCCTCATAGGTAAAATATTTTATGATATAATTTGACACATCTACCAAAAAGGGTCTTGAAGAAGTTTGTAGAGTACTTTTTCTATCTAATACAAATTTTTCATCCTCATCTACAAATTTTGCATGAGCTTCTTCCAGGATGGGTTTTGCAAGAATAATTTCACCTTCCACTAGTATTCCAGTGACTACACCAATATTTCATCATTAACCTTAACTTACAAACCCTTTATTGTTTCCTACCTATCCCTGAAGGTGGTGGAAAATTTTATGACCATATCCTCATTGAAACCTTGGAATTTATTGATGTAATCCATCCAACCACTATCATGAAAGTACTATAGAATTTGTGGCTGATTCCAAAGTTGTGAATGATCTGTAGGTTTGTTTCTTATCAAGTATCCACCCATTGTTAAGTTTTGTAACTTCTACAAACTCTGAAGCAAGAGGTCATTCACTTGGAATTGATTATACAAAATTCGAATGAACGAAAGAACTCAAGTGTTCTCCTTTTCAAAAATTGTGACCATTTTTGCACGCAACTTGAAAAGTAGGCATTAATTTGAATTGAAAGATATCTGTGTGTGAAGTGAGGTTTTGTGACATCATGGGGTGACATGGGAGACATGTCACATTATAGGAGGTGGTGAAACATTATGGTTGATAAATTTCATTGACAACTTGGCACATATATTAATTAAATATAATTATTCTAGTGCTACTTTATTAAAGGAAATCGAGTGCACTTAACTTGAGATATACACTGAATGATTATGACATGTGCCTTGTTGGATTTCATGCCCTTGGATGCATGCATGAGGTTGCATGTTGAGGTATTGCATGGCTACAAGTAGTGTTATTGTGTATGCCCTATCTTGCGGTGTTGTTGTATAACATAATCTCCATAATGAATTCAATTAATTCCCGAGAGAGGGAAGATTGAGTTTTCCAGTGCTAACTATCTTCAACTCAATTGGTCTCTTGATTATTCATACAATTAGGTTTAATAAAAATGAAAGCAACACAGGGGATTTGGATGCACTCTGTTTCAAGTGGACATTCTATTCTTTACACCATCTCCTTTCAGAGAGATTATGCACACCTTGTTGTAGATAATCCATATCCTATAAAACAGAAAAAATGCTAATAAAATAAAACATGTTAGTGAGTGGTGTTGATCACCATAAAGGATGATCACATCACTTTTATTCCTCCTTGGGTATCCAACAAGCTAGATAAACCAAGGCCACTAAATATCTCATTCCTCTAAAATTTCAGAAGATGAACCAACAGTTCAAATTCTTTCTTTAATTATGTTCTCATTTGCATCCTACTTTGGTCTCCTCTCAATTGTTGGACGAAGGTATTTTTATCAAGTATGTTTTTAAAACCTCAATCTATGACCATTCACTAGTAGTTTGAATCTCATAGGATCAATGGTGGTGATTTTCACAACTCCATTGGGAAAGATCTTCTCAATCTCATATGGACCCAGCCACCTTGTTCTGATTTTTCCCATGTGGTCCTTATATTTGGAGTCAAAGAGAAGTTCCCAATCACCTTCTTGAAATTTCCTTGTTTTGATGAACTTGTCATGCCACTTGATCCTTGTTTTTGTACCACCTTTGTATTATGAACAACCTTCCTTCTCATTTCATCCAACTCATTGAGTTGAAGAATCCTTTTCCTCTAGCTTCAAAAAATCTATGCCCAATTCTAATGTAGTTATTAATGTATTGTGCTCAAAATCAATAGGGAGAACAACAGTCTTACCATACAATAGCTCAAAAAGTGTGAATCTAGTTGTTGTTTTCCATGTGGTATTGAATGCCCAAACTTCCTCTGGAATTATTTCTGACCAATCCCTTCTATGTAGTGCAATAGTATTTGTCAAGATGGCCTCAATTTCTCTATTTTTTACTTCAGCTTGGCCATTAGATTGTGGATGATAAGGTGTGGACTTCATATGCTTGATTTCATATTTTGTAGCTAAATTAGCAATAACTTCAGCTTATGAAGTGGGTACCTTGATTTGTGATAATATCTCTTGGCACTCCATATCTTGTAAAGATATGGTCATATAGAATTTTGTAACTTTTTCACTCTTTTGATTTGGTAATGCTTTTACTTCTATCCATTTGGTGAGGTAGTCTATGCATACCAAAATGTACTCTTTTTGTTGAGATTTAGGATCTATGGGACCAATAAAATATAATCCCCATTTATCAAATGGTTGCAATACTAGATGAGGCTACAATGGCATTTCATCTGATTTGGTAGGCCTTCCCATTATTTGGCACTTATCACATCTTCTTGCATACAATGTTGCATCCTTGTGTAATGTAGGTCAATAATACCATGTTTTTAATACTTTATGCATTGTTATTTTTGTATAAAAGTTTCCTCCACATGGCTCACTATGGCAGGATTTGAGGACATCATAAATTTCTTCATCATCTATACATATTATCATAACATTATCCTACCCATGTGGAATAGGAAACTAGCTATCTAAGAAAAATTCACACTTTTCTCAACAATATATTTCTTTTTAGAATATAGATAGTGTGGAGGTGTCTTACCTGAAACCAAATAGTTGGTTATATCAGCATACTAGGGTGTCTTAGTAGAAATGGAAAATAAGTGTTCATCTGGAAAAGAGTCATCCACTACTACTTCCTCATTATTATTTTCCATTCTTGAGAGAAAATATGCTACAACATTGTCTTTCCCAGGCTTATCAACAATTGTTACATCAAACTCTTGTAAGAGCAACAACCATCTGATTATCCTACTACTTACAACTGGTTTGTTGATCAAATATTTAATGACAACATGGTTTGTATGGATAAAAACTAGATATCCCATGATATAGTGCCTGAACTTGTTGATGGCATATATAATGGCTAAAATTATTTCTCAGTGACTATGTAGTTAAGCTCAGTGTGTTGCAAATTTTTACTAACATAATAGATTGCATAATTGAGTATCCCATCTTTCTATCCTAAAACAGCTCCAATGGCATGATCTAAGGCATCAATGTGTATATGAAATGGAAAAATCCAATCTGGTCCTCTCAAAATAGGTGCAAAAGTTAGCATTTGCTTCAAAGTTTGGAATGCAACTTCACATTTCTCTATCCATACAAATGCAACATCCTTTCCCAATAAAACAAATAATGGTGTTGTAATTCTACTAAATCTTGAATGAATCTTTAGTAATACCAACATGGCCCAAGAATCTCCTTACATCCTTCTACTTTTTAGGTGTTGGAAAATTTATAATCACTGATATTTTTGTTGGATCTACCTAGATTCCAACAGATGATAGGTAATGACCTAACACTATCCCCTCAGACATCATCATATAACATTTTTCGTTTCTTAAAGACAAGTTATGCTCCTTGCATCTCTTGAGAACTTTGTCTAAGTTCTTCATTGCTTCATCAAAAGTGTTGTCATGGACTATAAAATCATCCATGTATACCTCCATGTAATCATTGGTTAGGTCTGAGAAGATGCTAAGAAATTATCTATGAAATGTGGTAGGTGCATTGCAAAAAACAAAGAGAATAAATAAGTATGTAAAATTTCCCCATGGGCATGTGAATATGGTCTTGTCCTAGTCCTTTGGTGTAATATGAATTTAGTTGTAGCCATTATAAGTGTCTAGAAAAGAAAAGTACTTATTTCCAGCAAGAGTGTCGAGTACTTGATCAATAAAATGGAGTGGAAAATTACCCTTTTTCACTACTGCATTCATCTATTTATAGTCTACATAGATCCTCTCTTTGTCATTATTTTTATGTACAATAAAAATTTATGACACCCATTGACTATCTAAAACTGGATATACGAATCCAAAGATCCGTAATTTCTTTAGTTCTTCCTTAACTATACCCCTCACCGTGTCAAGTTCATTATCCTTTGTGGTTGTCTTATTGGCTTACAGATGTCCTTGATGTATATCTTATGAGTATAGATTTTAGGATGGATTACATACATGTCTCCATAATCCCATGTAAATTTTGTCTTGTGCTTTTTGACAAATGCAACAAACAATTGCTCCTATTACATGCTTAATGTTTTGTTCATATTGAGTGGCTTGCAAGGTGTGATATCCACTTGCTTGGAAATTCCAGTTATGGAGCATATGCTAATACTTATAGAATTTAATATATAATCATGTGGAAGAAGTTGGTGTAGGATGTAGTTCTTACTTGGAACATTATTAGTAATCTTGCTTAGGCAAGATTTGATTTTTAGGACAGCTTATGCATTGCAATTTTCCATAATTATTTTTCATAACATTTTACAGAACAAAATCCTCCTCCTTTCCTTATATTATGTATGACTTCTCAAGCATCATGAGCTACTAAACTGAGTGTTGGTCTTCTTCAGTTCATCTACCCAAATGGTTTGGTCTTCTTCATTGAATGGTTGTGCGGGGGATAGAGCATAAGATTTTGGTGCCACTTCCATTGGAGATGATCATATTTCCATCTTTCCATCCAATGAATGCATCAAAAGTTTGTTAACCACGGTCTTCTAGGATGATAGGATATCCTCCTGAGCTTGTTTTTAGCTGGAGAACAATGAAGTCAGTAGGATAATCCCAGGGGAGTCTACCACTACTACCACATCCTCCAAAACTCCTTTAGGTTTTACACTTTATCTGTCTACAATGCAATATGCAAGACTATGGTTGTTGGTCTTAATCCTTCCAATTTCAAATCATCCATGATTTTTTTTTCATTACATTTATTTTTTCCCCTAGGTCAATCAATTTTTTTATTACAGTACCATTGATTGTAGAGGGTTGTCTAGATCAATATACTTGGGAAAACTGAGTTCCCAAGCATAATATCAGCTAATTTCCCAATGACATGTATAGTAGATGGGTCTTTCCTCTTCCTTCCTAGCTTCTTAATGCATAGGTCCTTAACTATCTTATTGTAGATGGGCACATCTTTAATAGATTGTATCAATGGTATTTTGACACAAATGTCTTTGAGATGATTAAAAAAATTAGAATCAGATTCTGATATGAGGTCAGTTTTATTATCTTGTAACCTTTTAGGAAATGGTGGCTCATTATCCTGTGTTTTATGTTTGCTAGAGTTATGTGCAAGTTATTGTGGATCATCCTACACCATATTCTCGATCTTGTTGCGGGTCATCATGCAAAAATTGTGGTTCTTCTGTAATTTCAATAATGGTAGGTCTAGTTGGTGAAGGAACTGATCTTCCTGAGCGAAGATGGATATTGTTGATATCAATAGAATAAGTAGGGTATTGAGTTGTTTCGTGGAATAGGCTGGTTGAGCAGCTTTATTGTTAGGATTAGGATTGGTTGAGCAGGTAGTTGTGTAGATTTTTGTTGAGAGCTATATTGGGGTTAGGCATAATAGCTTGTTGATTTTACTTATAAGAAGGTTGTAAATAAGCTTTTGGTAATTAGGAGGTGGGTTATTCCACTGTTTTCCCCTCCAGGGTTGTTTCCATGATTGGGGAGGTTTTTTCCATTTTTTTGTGGTTGGCCTTGGTATGGAGGTTTTCATTGTTGTTGGTATTGGTTAGGATATGGGGCCCATCCTTGAGGGTTATCCTAAGGTGGGGGCTGCATATATGAATTATTAGACCAATTTTGAAATGAATGCATAGGTTCTTGTGTCATACCTCCTTACCTTGGTGGCCATGGTTTCCTTTGAGACACATATAAAAATTTCCCATCTTCTATCTCCAACATTTTGAAATCAAGTGAAGCCTCTCTTTCTTGAGAAATGCTAGCTAATTCTCTACATCTACAGTCTAATTTCTTCCTTCTACATGCATGGCAAGTACTCAGTGAGTGTTTTTTTACATTTTATTTCTTCTTTTTAGCGTGTAGAGCATCTAGTTGATTGGCCATATCATTAACAATCTCCTACTTCATGTTTTTAAACATGCTAACAATATCTGACTTAGAGATTTCCCCCATTGTTTTGGTAGAAATTCCACCTCTTGATCTTACATTCCTTACTCTTTTCATGGTAGATCTTGAATAATTTTTATAGGCATCACAAATCTCTTCAAAACTAGCCTTTGAAATATCTCCTAGTCCTATCAGATCTAGAGCATCCATGTCTTCATCACTGAGTCCCTTCAAAAAGATTAATTTGAGGGAGTCAAGTGGTATGTCAGTAGTGTTTTTGACTTTTGAACTCAGAACAGAACCATTTCAAATAATCCTCTAATGGTTCATTCTCTTTTTAGCATTATGTATATTTCATCTCCTCCCCGATTGCTTGGTCTGTAATAGTCATGGTACCTATTAAGGAACTTCTCCTTCATTTGTTCCCGTTTAGTAATAGCATTCCTTCCCAATCCCATGAACCACCTTAAATTTGTATCTTTGAGTGTTTCAGGAAACAATTTTAATTTATTTGCATCAGTGGTGTAATCATAGCTTCTGCACAAAACATAAAACTCAAAGAGAAAATTTTTGGATCTTTTGACATAGCTCCATGGAAATTTAGCAAGGCTAATGGAGAAATATTCTTCATTCCAGTAGTTGCATTATTTTAAATGATGGAGAATTAAAATTTGGTTTCCCAATTTTGAGCATTCTGATCTACCTCTTCTTTCATCCCTAGCTGCTCAGAGCAGCTACAAAACTATCACTGGAGGATTGTCTTCAAAAATAAAACCGAGTACAGAGGTTTCTTCTTCAAAATATTTAGAATATTCATAGGTAAATGAAGATATTTTTCTAAGATTGGATTAGGTAAAAAAATACCATGGGCATCCCTTGGGTTGTGTATGCATCAAATACTCAACTCATTCAATGGTAATTAGTTGGGGGTTTATTTCAGGTAAATTCCAAAAACCTAGACTGCTTCTAAGGAATGAAATACCCTCACAAAAACCTAATAGCTTGGCAAAGGTCCCATGACAACGGCGGAAAAATAGTGGTGCAAATTAACTTGTAGCAATTAATATGTTATTCACTAATCCATAGTCATTTATTCATCAGACCTAGGGACATAAAATTTCAACTTTTTCAGTGTTGTATACATAGTTACATGTGCTTAAGAGGTATAAACTAAAATATTGTTATCACAAAAATTGGAAATACAATTCTAGAAATGAACTATGTTGTAGATAAAAGAAAATTCTAGAGAAAAATAATAAATTAGGTAAAATCATAACATAAGTGAAGGAATAAACTACTGCAATTCTAATCTATGCATGTAAGGAACTAAAATAGAAAATAGAAAGAAAAGGGGTTTAGCAAACCATAAGTGGGCCCTTCCTTGGGTGTTAACCCTTCCTAAGGATTTTGTCTACAGTAAAATGATAGAACTCATATTTTTATTCATTAGAATGAATATTTAGAATGAAACTTATAGCAGTTCCTTAACTATGGATCTATATCTACTACGCAGTCACGCCGCTCTCTTTATAATCAACAGCAACATGAAGAAAATCCTTCAAACTAACAGTTACATTTTGATTAAGTAAAATATCACTACCAATAAATCCGTATATTCTTATGCATGCAATCAGAACTAAGAAAAGGTATTATAATACAACAACATAATTAATTTTCCATTCTAACAATCATTTATCAAGTTAGAAAAATTGGTTCAAATTTTTAGTTGCATAGCATAATTACGTATTGGCATGAGATATACTTCTTGTTGTCATAACTACTCTTTTATTGATATGCATATACATAGGTGAATTATCTATGTTGATCATGCTTCCCACAATCATGGTCTCATATATGTGTGTTTTTTTCCTTTGGCTATAGGTGCTTTGCTGTGGACGAGTCCCAATTATGGCATGTTAGTTGATGTGGACAAGTCCCTTTTACATTATGATAGAGTTTCTTTGGTTGCATGTTAGTGGTAACATATAATAGCTTCTTGCAAACAAGTATGGAATTCAGACAAAGCACTATTAATCATTTCATTGTATTAAAGAGATTAACATGCACATTCAAAATCCATAAAATAGAGTAGCTTAGTAATAGCTATATTAATTAATATAAGTGTCATAAGTTTAAGTTTAAGTGGAAATGTCCGAGGATAGCATGGATAAACAATTTAAGGGTATACAAAATATACAATAGATGAGACAATTAAAATAGTAATTAAAGGGTCTCATCACGTGCTATGGAGGAACACTGGAATAATGAGGGTGATGGAAGGAACATGTTTATTTATACCCTACACCATACAACAACGCGTCTTTGGTGGGCAACACACGAGATAACTTGTTTAGATCGGGGAAAATTTAGTGGCGAATATTTGTTAATTCACGAATATTCTAGTTTTTGAAATTTGAAATTGGTGAATATTTAGGGTACAAGCTAGGACTAGTTCACCAAATTTTTTTGGGTACAAGTTAATTATAGGGGTCAATTCACCATTCCCGTGAAATAGAAATTCACAAAATTCACCTGAATATAGTAAGTCGGTAAAAAATTTTTATGTTATCGGTTGACATCATATAGTATGTTGTCGAGCAGTAGTATAAAAATTTATCATCAAACATCATTTTTACGCTACCATCTGACAACATAAAGTATGTTTTCAATCGAGTAGCATTAAAAATGCTACCGATCGACAACATTTTTATGCTACCAGCCAATAGTATATAGTTATGATGTCAGCTAGTAGCATAAAAATGTTGTTGGTTGGTAACATTTTTTATGCTTCCTACCGACAAGATACTATATACTGTCGGCTAGTAGCCTAAAAATATATTACTAACTAGTAGCATATAAAAATCCTACCATCTTGTAGCATTTAATATTGATTTCATGATGTCTTGATATTCTTCATTCGTGCGAAAGCTAATTTTCCTAGATTCACCAAATATTTTCTAATTCTTTTTCATAGGGACCCTTAAAATTTTCCCTAGTTTAGATGGCGTGAAGTCAAAATCACCTTCTCAATGAGGTTCAAATAGATCAATGTGCCTACGCATATATGTGTATATCATGGGAATAATTTTTCGTTATCACACGTCCATAATTATTATAGAATCGCACAAGGTCGGGAGGCCTGCCACCATCTATGTGGGTGCAAAAGTTCTATTCAACTCTACAAGTTTATGCATGTGCATGGTGTGTACATGCTTGAGCTCAAATAGAAACTACGAGCTAGTGAGATATGAATGAAGGTATGGTTTAAAATTTTGACTATTTTTCTAATAAACCTCCAATACATGAGGATTTGTAGATTATGAATTGCATCACATTGGGGATGGTGCAAAGGCATAATATTTCATGCTTTAGTTTCTCAAAGAACATAATCCCAAGGCATGCATGGATGTTGAGGAAATAGAAGAGTTATAATTGGGTCATGCCTAGAAGGAGAAAGAAAAGGGTAAAATGGTTTACCTCATTAATGATGAAGAGGTTGAGTATTTTTAAGTTAGCCATACTAAAGGTATGCGTGAAGTAATGGATACAACAGATGAAAATTCTGTGCATACCATGTTCCCATGAAGACAAAGAATGTAAACTTTTACACTGTGGATGCGCCTAAGGAGGCTATTATTGGAGATTATTGGTTAGAACAAGAGGTAGCAAAGATCATTGATCATTTGCATGACTTCCAAGAATATGTTTCAACGAGGCTATCGTGAGTTCAAGGAGCAAACCCCTCATTGGGAGATATGAAAATTAAGCTGAAGGAAGGTGTGTGCCCAGTTCGGAAGATGCCTTCTCGGATGAATCTGAACTTGCACATAAAATTAAAAGAGGAAATTGATAAAATGCTTAAGTTTGGAATTATTGAACCAATTGAGGAATTTAAGTGGGTTAGCCCTATGGTTATAAGCATCAAGAAGGATGGGTGGATTAGGATTTGTGTAGACTATAAAGAACTTAATGCTTCATGCGTAATTGATCCTTTTCCCACCCATTCAAAAAATAAATCCTTGAAGGATTTATTGGGCATGAGATTTATTCTTTTACAAATGGATTTTTGGGCTATCATTAGGGTGCATTGTGTCGAAGACCAAGAAAAGGCCATTTTCACTACTCGATTAGGAAGCTTCACATATATAGTTATGCCATTTAGATTGAAAAATGCACCGGTGGTACTATTGTGCATTTTTGTGTAGGCCTTTCAGGATTATTTTATTCATAATTTCTTGCAATTTTACCTTGATGGTTGAACTGTTTATGAGTTACTCAAGGATCATTGTGACAATCGAGACTCATTTTTGAGAGGTTTAGGAAACTTAGTATTTCTCTCAATATCAAGAAGTGTATCTTTACTAAACTCTTAGGCACCTTTCTTAGGCACATTATCTCGCAAGGAAGGATTATTATTAGACCTAGCTAAGATATTTGTGATTTTGGTTTTAGAGTAACCTAAAAATCAAAGTGAGATGCACAAATTCTTGGGTCATATTGGATACTACAGAAATTTTATTAAGGGATATGCAAATATTTCCGCATGCTTGGAAGAATTTCTCAAAGAGAAAGGAAAGTTTTATTGGGGTGATACACAACATCATGTGTTTGATACATTGAAGGAGAGGCTTACCATTGCACCAATATTGCACTTTATTTCATGGGATAAACCCTTTCATGTGTATGTTGATGCTTCTGGTACAACTATTGGTGTTTTATTGGCACAACCTTGAGATATAAATGTGGATCACACTATATGCTTTACAAGTAAGAAGTTGACACCCACATAGCAAAATTACACTACCACTGAGGGTGAGGCATTATCTATGATCTACGTGCTTCATAAATTTTTTCAATACTTGTTGGCTACTCCGTTTATCTTTTATAAATATCACATGGCGTTGAAATATTTGGTCAACAATCCTATTTTTCAATGGCACATATACAAATGGATTATTATGTTTCAATAATTTGACTTTACAATCATGGTAAAGCTAGGGAAGATTAATTTAAGTCCTAATCATTTGTCAAGAATCAATTCTAGAGAGGATGCGTAGAGAATATAAGATATAATTCCATATGCACAATGTTTCCAATTGAATCATGTATCTGCATATTTAGAGGATATATTAGTATTTTTACACACTAGACTAACTTGGAGGGAATGAATCCCTTAGAGAGAAATCAGCTTGCTATATGCGCAACACATATTAGTTGATTGGAGGTTACTTAGACAAGATGGGAAGAGATGAGATCTTACATTGGTGTTTACTTGAACATGAACATGAAATATTATTAAGGAGGCTCATGGTTTAATAGAAGGAGGAAATTATGCGGGAGGTATAACTATGTGCAAGAAATATATGGCTAGTCTTTAGTGGGAATTTTTTTTTAAATGTTAAGGCTTTTGTGAAATCATGTGATCATTGTTAGCACATTGGAAATCCTAGAAATAGATATGAGATACCACTTAGACTGATTTTGGGTGTGGAACCTTTTGATATGTGGGCTATTGACTTTATAGGACCCATTTCACCACCTAGGTGAAGGACTGGAGCATGTTACATTATTAATTACATAGACTATTTGACGAGGTGGGAAGAGGCAAAGCACCTACGAAGGATTTTACGAAGCCACAAAAACAAGATTTCTATGGGAAAACATTATTATTAGGTATGGTTTTCCATTAAGCTTGAAAAGTGATAGAGGAACTCATTTCTTGAATGAGACAATTAGAATTATGTTAGTAGAGTTTATGGTAGCACACCATAAAATAAATCCTTATCACCCTCAAGATAATGGTACCGGAGAATATTTTAACAAGATTTTAGGACAGACTCTTATGAATATTTGTGATGTTGGAAGAAAGTATTGGGATGATAAAGTGCCATTTTTACTATGGGATTATAATACCACTTATAAGAGATTAAACAAGGCCACACCGCTCAGGTTGTGTTTAATGCGAGAGGAAGTACTACCAATTAAATTCATGTTATCATCCTTGTGTATTGCGTGCACATGAGGATTAGATGATGAACAGGAAGTTTAAGAGCACATTAACAAGCTAATAAAACTAGATGAGAACTGCACCATTAGACATTGGAGCCAAAAACTAAGAAGGCACAACAAAAGGATTGACCTGATAGGGACATTAAGACTAAGATATTTATAGTTAACAAGATGGTCCTTCTCTATAACTCCAAGTTTGTGCACCACCCAAGGAAATTTAAGGTGCATTGATTTGAATCTTTTGTAGTAACTAAGATAATCAATCAAACACATGTTAATTACAAGAGTTGGATGACACCATGTTTCTCGGTTACTTCAATGGGAGTAGGCTAAATCCTACTATAAATAAGCTTCTTGGTGTTTATAATAAGGAAAAATTGCCACTTAGTTTAGGTTTACCTTTTATTTTTTTATTTTTGGTCATTGTTATTGTTTTTATTTTATTTACCTTATTTTTATGTACTGATAACATTTACGTGTAAGAAGATGATTATTACATTTGAGTTTATACACGAGGAATGCACATACTTTTAGTGTGGGGTGAACCAAGTATAAATGCAAAAAAAAATACCTTATTAATAATTTGAAGTGGAAGAAGATGTGTGCATGATGGTAGAAGGATGGTGTGTTGGATAAATGGTGTGCACATAGGAAAAGTGGAAAAAGGTGTCATAAGAAATGAGAAGGATGGTGATAATAAGGAAATTTCTCAGGATGAAGACCACACGTGGAAAGGGATTGTGCAATCTAACTTAAGGTAGGAAGTTGCATGATGAAATTCTTAGCATATTTTACAGTGGATTATGTACTCCAAAGTAAGGGAATCACACACAACGAGCTTTGTGGCTTGAAAATTAGTGAGTGCACCAAAAGGTTACGACTATAGCATGCGAAACAAAGTAGTGGAAAAAGTAGAAAGGTATAATTAAAGTTTTAAATGCGGTGGTACTTCGTGAGCAATAAATGTGGTAAAAATTTGAAAACCTATAAAAGGGGCATTGGGGTAACTTTATTTTCACCTTACCTTGTGAAGAACTTGTGTGTTTTCAAGAGCAAATTCATGTAAAATCAAGCAAAGTTGAGTTCAAATCACCAAAAATCAATTGACCCGATCAAGAAAACACATGTCCCGTAGTGGAGCTCCTTTAGAGTGAAGTTGGAAGCTTAAGGAAGGTGTGGGAGTTATTTTCTAAGATAGGGTTTGCATATTTTGTGAAATTTAGGGTTTGAAGAGCTCTATAGAGTTAAAATTGGAAAATTAGGGAACAAAATTTATTAGATTGTGAGGAAGAAATGTTATATTGCACGGAAGGTTATTTTTAAAAGGTTGGTATTAGAGTGCACAATGTCACCTAGGAAATAAGAAACCATATCACCCAAGGGAAAAGGAAAAGGAAAGGGGAAGGAGAAGCCCATGGTTGAATACATGGATGAGGAATAGTACTTAGAAATGAAGTACCCATATGGAGTTCTCTTGGGAAAGGATTAGATTTCACATGTGCACAAGATGACATTCAGCGATAATAACCATCACTCAAATTCAATGCACATGAAATAGAAATTTATTTGGTTTGAAGGAAAAATGAAAGGATGGAGGATTACAATGTAGGAGGAAGATAGGAGAGAAGAATGTGGAGTGAAGTACTCTACACACACTTATTTTATTATGAAGAAGTGTGTACAATATATAGGAGAAATAATCAACTACATTCCCCTAAACTGAAGGAGGAAGATTTGGATGAAGGAGAGAGAATAATGGAATACACCTAGAAGGAGAAAATAAAGGGATAAAATAGAACATTCTCTCCTAAAAATATAAACTATTCAATGTATGCTAACATTCCCCCCTTATTACATTATTCTTGCAAATGTGACCCCTGAAAAGTTCAAATTTCACTTTGCCAAGAGATTTAGTGAGAATTTCGGCAACTTGTGCTTCAGTAGGATAGTACTAGAGCTGAATTTGATGGTTCAAGACGTGCTCTCAAATGAAATGGTAGTCAATTTCAATATGTTTTGTTCGTTCATGAAAGACTGGATTCTACATAAGCTTCAACACACTTTGATTGTCGTAATAGAGAATAGGTGACTATTTTTCAGGAATTCCCAGATCATCCAAAATGTGACATATCCATATCACTTCGCACACAACTCCTCATATGGCACAATATTCTGCCTCTGTGGATGAGATAGAAACAACATTCTACTTCTTTCTTATCCATGAGATAGGTCCAGATCCAGATGAAATATGTATCCTATAGTTGACTTCTGTCATCAATAGATTCGGCATGGTCCGAGTCGATGTATCCCTATAAGAAGAATTGATCATTATTCTTATATTCTAGACCATAATCAGTTGTTCCTCAAACATATCTCAAAACATGCTTTGTTGCATTCCAATGACATTTCTTCAGCTCTTGCATGAACCTGGAAAGATAGTTGACAACATAGCAAAGATCTGTCTAGTATATGTCAAATAGATGAGCCCTCCAACAAATTACCTGTAGAGAGTAGCATCTACTTGAGGTGAGTCCTGGAATCTTGAAAGTTGCAAGCCTTTTTCCATGGGAGTGGATATAGGTTTACAATCAGACATTCTATACTTTTCTAGGAGTGTCTTGGCATACTTTGTCTGGGAGACAAAAATGTGATGCTCCTTTTTCCATATCTCCAAGCCAAGACAGTAATGTAGTAGCCCCAAATTTGTCATGTCGAAGGTTCTTTTGAGATCATTCTTTACAATATCAACCTAATCTTCTAAACTACTAGTGATCACAAGATCATCTACATATACAACCAGAATGAAAATTTCTTTGCCTACCTTCTTTATATACAAATTTGAATCTGAGGGGCTACAAGTGAACCCATGCTGCAAAAGGTGATCGTTGATCTTGATATACCATGCCCTGGGAGCTTGTTTCAGTCCGTAAAGTGATTTGATGAGATGACATACCTTCTTAGGCTACTTTTCATCAACAAATCCTTCAGGTTGGGTCATGTATACTTCTTCTTTCAGATCACCATTTAGGAAAGCACTCTTGACATCCATCTGCTGAAGTCTCCATCCTTTCTGTGTTGCAAGTGTGCAAACTACTCTGATGGTCTTCATCTTTGCAGTGGGTGTAAAGGTTTATTCATAGTCGATGCCTTCTTTCTGAGCATATCCTTTTGCTACAAGTCATGCTTTATGTTTGTCGATGGATCCATCTACCTTATATTTTGTCTTGAAAACCCATTTACAACCTATGGGTTTCTTTCCTATAGGTAGATTGACAAGTTCCCATGTCCGATTTTTCATGAGCGAGTCATATTTTATATCCTTGGCTTCCTTTCACTAAGTTTGACTGAGTGCTTCATGAACATTATCTAGCTCAGAGCTATTCATCAGTAAACTCATGAGTGTAAAGTTTACCTCATTTCTTGTTTGACTCCTTGTTTTGACTCCAGATGATGTATCTAGGAATTATTGCAAATGTGAGTCCTTGATAGTGCTTTGTACCCACTTTAGATGAGAACTTGGCTACTTTTGAGAATAAATATGTTGTTGCCGTGTGGATTGATTTGGAGTCACATTCTCCCGGCTTCTCCAAGGTCAACAAATAGTTCTCCTGGAAGCATTTATTTTCTTTGAGTAGTCTCCTTTGGCTCAAAGATCCGATTCGAGAGACTAATCGGTGAGATGTGGTTGGAAGTGGATCTTCTATTGATAGTATTAAGTTAAAGGATGACTCATCACAAACCACATCTTGACTCTCGTATATTTTCTTTGTCTCAAGATCCATGAGACAATATGCCTTCGAGGTAGTCACGTGTAGCCAAGAAGGATACACGAGAGTGTTTTTGGCTCTACCTTCTTTCTCTTCTGAGCTAGGACATGCATGTATGTTGTGCAACCAAATACTCACAAATGAGAAATTGATGGCTTTCTACCACTCCATACCTCTTCTGGCATTTTGTTATGTAGAATCTTTTTGGTGCCACTGTTGAGAAGATATACAACCATTTGTACTACTTCAGCCCAATAGCATTCTCCTAGCTTTGTAGTTGATAGCATGCAAATGAGCCATCTCCATCACTATGTGATTGCGACACTCAACAATGCCATTTTGTTGGGGCATGTAGGGAGCAGTCAGGTGCTGCTTAATGCCGTGTTGGTTTAGGAAGGCTAAGAACCTCTTTGATGTGAATTCCCCCCTCGATCTAAGTGGAGTAGAAGAAGTGGTTTTCTAGACTCGTGACAACATGATGATAGAAGTTCTGCAAGTGTTGAAGAGCCTCACTTTTCTTCTTTAGGAAATATACCCACATCTTGCGAGAGTGGTCATCCACGAATAGTTGGAAGTACTTGTATCCTAAAAATGAAGTAGGTAATGGGCCATTCAGATCAGTATGAACTACCTCTAGACACTTCTTGGCATGGAAGGTCCTTGTTTGAAATGGATCTCTGTGTTATTTTCCTGCAAGACAACCAGGGAAAATAGGCAAGGAACTGGACAATTTGGGTAGTCCACAGACCATTGCTTTTGAACTCATCTAGTGCAATGAACTGACTCGACAAGTGTCCATATCTAAAATGCCATAGGGTAGTTGATTCTATTGTTGAAGCAGATAAAGCTACTGCAGAAGATGAAACAGCTTGTTTCACTCAGAATGTTTCGGCTTCTGGGAATAGAGTTGCTTCTATCCTTTCATTCCTTTTAGAAACAGATGAGGTTAGGGTTAGGAGGAATACCTGTTGAATGTCAAGATGGTGTGCGCGTACCGTAGAGAAAGATCAGGCTGACTGCGAAGAACTCCTTTTTGTCTTGGAAGGACTACCCGCAAATAAGAACACAAGACCACAAGATTTTGATTAAACAATAAATGAGGAAACTGCCTTGGGCCCAGGAAATATAAAACTTCCTTTCGAAGGTGGTCAGTTCCCCTGCTAATATGAATTAACACAAAAGACTGCAAAATATCAATTAAATTGTCTCGTTGAACTGGGTAGGGGAAAGGCTGGTTTTCTAGTTTTTGATCAGAGGAACCGATGCCGGTTACTGATAACCGATGCCGGTTACTGATAACCGATACCGGTGGGTTCTAGGATCTTCTTGGTAGCTACGGTGTTTGTAATGGCTGGTTTATGGATGATATTGGGAAATGAGACGATGAGGGATAAAAGAATGACAGTTAGATGCAATGGCACGTTGGGTAGTGGATTCAGAAACGAATTTAGGAGGACTGAGATTCAAGAAGCATAAGAAATGTTATAACAGAGGACATGCAAGATGTGACTTACTGGTTTTGGCGAAGATGCAAGTTGATATCCTCTACTGCAAGCACTTCTGGTTTCTTTACTCGTCTCTGCTTGATTAAATGAAGATCTGGACTCTGTTTCTCGCTCCCAATGCTCTCTGTTGATCCAGAAATCCTTCGACTGATCCCCAAAATGAATTTTTCGATCCGTTGTTTTGGTTTGGGGAGCCCATTTACAGGGAACCGATGGCGGTTGCGTAACCGACGGCGGTCGAGTAGGAACCGGCATCGGTAAGGAAAAAGTAGGCTATTTTTAGTAAAATAGCCCACCTTCCCTGCTTTTCTCCCGAGAGATCAGTTGCGGGCTTGGTCAAGTGGCTAGAAGGTCGGCTTTGGGTGCGAGTAAGGAGGCATTAGTTATGGATGTGAGTCTAGACCAAGTCATGGGTCTTAATTAGGTTAGTTTAGGGTTAGGGCTAGGTCATGATGAGGTGGCAAAGTGAGGTGGCGGGTAAGGTGATGTGGATTTATCAATTATAAGGTAATTAATAAATAATTGTGTAAGGTTTAGGTGATGAGGTTAGATTGCGAGAGGAGATGCGGGTCACAAGGGGTCGTAAGACACAAATTTGGTGTCTACATTAGCCCCTTATTGTCGTGTAGCTTGTTCTGTAAAGCTGCGCGGACAATAATATGAAGTGGTTTCTCGTGTTAAAGATATAGGTAATCCCCCTCAAATCTATCGCCGATTGAGTGAACGGGAAATCAGGGATAGGGTTGATAAAGGGTACATGTTGTAGAGAGGATGGTAAGGTGGTGGGGTAGGTCCAAGGAAGCAGACGCATGTTGAAATGCAATAGTACGACGAGGGTACATGATTTGACAAGCAAACCAGCAATGTGTAGGCAAAGGTCGATAGTTTATCCAAACAAGGGTGATATAATCCTGGTATCCAAGGCATAGGAAGTAGCTCCAGGGTATATAACAGGTGAGGTACAGGAACGTTTAGGCATGTTCGGCAGTACCAAATGGTTGGTTTGGTTGAGATAAACGTCACGGTCTAGGTCTAGGCAAAGTTGGTCGACAGATCAAGTCAAGGACCCTAATCATGCTAAAACACGAACAGGTGAGCTCGATTGAACAAAAGGTACATGATGGATGGATAAAATAAAACGTTGATTGTGGGTATGGTATTGAAGTGATACGGCCTTGGGTCAGGCCAAGTGGTTGGGCGGTGGCCACAGGTCAGTCATAAGGGTAGAGTGAGGCCCAAATTGTTAGGGCGAGGCCTTGGGTCGGGCCGGATGGGTAGGTTGAGGCCTTGGGTCGGGCCGGATAGGTAGGTTGAGGCCTTGGGTCGGGCCTAATGGTTAGGGCGAGGCCTTGGGTCGGGCCGAATAGGTAGGGCGAGGCCTTGGGTTGGGCCGAATAGGTAGGGCGAGGCCTTGGGTCGGGCCAATAGGTAGGGTGAGGCCTTGGGTCGGGCCAAATAGGTAGGTTGAGGCCTTGGGTCGGGCCGAATAGGTAGGGCGAGGCCTTGGGTCGGGCCAAATAGGTAGGTTGAGGCCTTGGGTCGGGCCAAATAGGTAGGGCGAGGCCTTGGGTCGGGCCAATAGGTAGGTTGAGGCCTTGGGTCGGGCCGAATAGGTAGGTTGAGGCCTTAGGTCAGGCTGGACAAGTGAACAAATGGTGTGCAGCAAAGGTGGATAGAGGCGAGATTGGTGAAAAAAAGGCAAGGAGTAAATAAGGGCAAAGAATGGGGTGAAAGTGGGGTAGAGAACCGATGTCGATTCTGCATGACCGATATCGGTTAAGGGACCGATACCGGTTCCTTAGGGAAAAATGAAACCGATATCGGTAAAAGGCGAAAAACCTATAAAAAGAAAAATACGGCTTGTCATTGTCACTTTTGTTATTTGCAAACCAAATCAACTTGTCTGACATGGAGAGTTGGGATTAGAGGCTTGATTGAGTGAGGTGGAGCTATTGTATTGGCGGAGAGAGTTGATAGTGGGCCCGATTAAGGAGGAGGCAGCAGTTGATTGGCCGGGGACCCAGCAGATCGGGGATTGGAGCCATGGCATAAGGCAGGGAGGAGCCTGGAGGGGCTGGACCAACCGGACCGCCACCACCCATCCCACCACGACGACGTGTCGTCGTTCGAAGATCGAAACTCTTTAATTTGGTGATTTGGTTGTATTATGCTAAATTGGGGGTTTGGGTAGAATTAACCTTTTTAGGAAATAATGAGAAAATGGAAATGATTTGAAAAAGGGAGAGGGTAGATAGGCTAGATAGGCTAAGGTGGGTAGGTGGGTAAGTTTTAGGGTTTTGGGTGGGTAGATGGGTAGAAATAGGTAAAAAAATGGGTTTTGGGGCGCGCGGGGTTCGGCTCACGGGGAGAGGACGAGGACTAATGTCGGTCACTAAGCGACCAAGCATCAGTCGCACAATTTTAGGGAAAGGAAGACTTGTTGGTGACCGGCGTCGGTCATGTATCGGCCGGCGTCGGTAGCTTGTATGTTTTTGGGTTTTGGGTTGGGTTGTGGGTGGGAGTGGGGTTGGGTTGGGTTGGTTGTTTTGGGTTTTTGGGTTGGGTTGTGGGTGGGAGTGGGGGTTGGGTTAGGGGTGGAGAAGGGTTAGGTGTGGGGTTAGGTTTTGGGTTTTTGGGTTGGGTTGGGTTTTGGGTTTTTGGGTTGGGTTGTGGGTCGGTGTGGGGGTTGGGTTAGGGGTGGAGAAGGGTTAGGTGTGGGGTTAGGTTTTGGGTTTTTGGGTTGGGTTGGGTTTTGGGTTTTTGGGTTGGGTTGTGGGTCGGTGTGGGGGTTGGGTTAGGGGTGGAGAAGGGTTAGGTGTGGGGTTAGGTTTTGGGTTTTTGGGTTGGGTTGTGGGTCGGTGTGGGGGTTGGGTTAGGGGTGGAGAAGGGTTAGGTGTGGGGTTAGGTTTTGGGTTTTTGGGTTGGGTTGGGTTTTGGGTTTTGGGTTGGGTTGTGGGTCGGTGTGGGGGGTTGGGTTGGGTTGGTTGTTTTGGGTTTTTGGGTTGGGTTGGTTGTTTTGGGTTTGTAGGGGTGGTAGGTTGTTTTGGGTTTGTAGGGGTGGTAGGTTGTTAGAGGGGGGCGGTAGAGAGTCAGGGTATGGTCGGGGGATAAAAAGGGGTGTTTAGATGATAAAGTAGATGTTGTAATAAAGAGTAGGTCTAAGGATGTGGGTTGGTTTTGCAGGCACGTCAGCAGTTGACGATGCGGGATAGGATGCCCCCGCTGTTGGTGCGGATGCGGCCACACGTATCTGCGGCTCATTGGGCGATCATGCGCGAGGTGGGACTCGGTGGAGTCCAGTGCAGAGCGATAGAGAGATCACGGCTGATGGTTGCCCTCATCGAGAGATGGATCCGGTGACCAATGTGTTCCATCTCCCGACTGGGGAGATGACCGTCACATTGGAGGATGTGTATCGCATCCTTCGGTTACCTATCGAGGAGAGGCGATCTTCCCGAGTAGATTCGAAGACTGCCATGGACAAAGCATCTGCGAGCTTTTGGGGATGCGGCCACGCCACTCGACCTACCATAAGCGCGAGTATCAGGTGCGGTGACATGTACCGTGCGCATCGACACGAGACACGGCCATTTGTGTTGATGATGGTTGGGATCACCCTTCGCCCTCCCGAGACTTAGAGGGAGGCCACTTCCCACGAGCATTGATGGAATGCTGCTAGAGATGGTGGAGGAGCACACATTACGCACAGGCACCAGTATATCTGGTGTAATTATACAGGGAGCTATGGGGCTATCGCCGGAGGAGGTGATTTGGTATTTGTTCTACATTTTTGTTGCATTATTGGGCATACGAGCACATCGTATGCATCAGAGCCGATAGGGTTACCCAGGTAGCGTGGCCACGGAGTCATATACTGATATGGCTTTGAGAGTGGTTGGGGTCATGGGCCAGCCACGGCGGTTATGGCAGGTCGGGATGTGGCATACTATAGACATTTGCTAGAGGTCCTTACAGCCAGGAGACATTGTATGGAGACCCTACGAGGTCACCATCCCGGCGAGGAGCCCGCTTACGGTTTGCGCCTAATCCAAGTACACATTCGGATAGCAGAGGCGGAGGCGAGGAGCGTCGGCGGATACCCCCGGAGAGGTACGCGAGCAAATGGGGGCTGCGGCAGACGAGCCACCTCCGTTCCTCGGACAGAGAGATGATGTAGAGGCCCCACTTCCTGCACCACACCTTTGGATCCGATTGGGTAGCGAGAGAGGCCAGGTGAGGGTGTAGATGATGCTTTGGCAGGTGCACGGAGCATACGAGGTGTGTAGTGGGCTGGTAGAGCAAGCGGCCGAGATAGTACACCGCCTACAATGCCCGGAGACTTGGCTGCATGATAGGAGAGAGAGATCAGCTCGGGGGTCAAGTGTAGCTCTTACGAGGCGGCAGCTAACTGCAGCAAGACAGCACGAATAGGTGTCTTACGAGGCGGCAGCTAGCCCAGAGCTCGAGCACAGCACGCAAGACGGCACCACCACGGCACCACACAGCCACAGTGCGAGTGCACAGTACGAGCGGCGGCAGTACCAAAGCCCACCACCGGCAATGCAATGTCTGACAATGGCCCCAGTGCACGAGTGCAGTAATACAGTACCACAGCCCACGAGCACCACCAATGCAGCACGCACGAGCACGGGGGCACTTGTAGTAGGTGTCGAGGACCATCCCAGACCTACGGTGGCTCGAGAAGCGTTACATGGAGGCTAGAGCGGAGGCCCGATACTATCAGGATATTCTTGATGGTACCGGGGCTGATTATCAGCCCTATGCGGCACATAGAGCAGAGACCTCTCGGAGCTAGAGGTCTCAGGGAGGTGCAGCCACAGCTGGTGGGTCCGTCACAGGCAGGAGGCGAGAGGCACCACAGGGACCAGCGGGGAGAGGTGCCGAGGGCGGTGGGGAGAGCTGAGAGATCCCAGACATGGTGTATTGATAGATGGGCACCGGTCTGCGAACCGGGTGTATTGATAGAGGCTGCGTGCACATGTATTATTATTCATGTATTCATTTATTCATTTATTGTATACCGGCTGCGAGCGAGTATATATCTATTTTGATAATCGAGGGACCGGTCTGCAGGCGAGTCGAGATTTTTGACGATTATTGCGGCTGCGTGCCGGCTTTGGTGGATTATGAGATCATAGAGGCCCCATGTAGGGCACATTGTATTTTTAAAAATTTGTATATATATAGAGACGATGTTTTGATTCACATGCAGTGTTCAAAATGTTTAAATATTTTGTTAATGGTTGGTAATATATAATGTATGATAAGTTTTAGTTGACATGTTGATAGATGGATGATGTTGATGTTTTTGTTTTTGCACGTATATATGAATGACGAGTTATGTGACATTGTGATATATGTAACTGATGAGTTGGATCCAAATGATGTATAGATTGATAGTTTCTTGATATCCGTAGTTGATGGTTTGTGTATTTGTATAAAATAAATGATGTTAATGAAAGTGTAATGCTATATGTGGTGGATGAACAAATGTGGTAAATTGTGTTGTTTATGCAGGAAAAGAGGCGGGCGCGACAAAAATTTAGGTGAGAAATGAAGAAAAGAACACTGTTGAGAAAAGATAGGTGTGTAACCGATATCGGTTGAGGAACCGATATCGGTATCTAGTAGACCGATATCGGTTAAGTAACCGATACCGGTTATTTAGGTATGAGCTTTTCTAAAAATAGAAAAGCTAGGGTGGCAACTTAAGTTTTAGTTTTAGAGCCATGCAAGAGGTTAAATACGTGAATGCGACGCTTTTGTGGACCAGAGACGGATATTTGCATGAGAGATTTGAGTGATAAGGAGAAAAGAGACAGGAAATTGCATGAGAGATTTGGGTGATAAGAAGAGAGACTGGGAAGGTGAATGCGATCTGAGATTCAGAAAGTAGAAAGGTGAATTTGAAAAGGGTGGTGATCATGGCAGAACGAGGAGAAGCATCCAGCAGGCAGGGACAAGAGGGAAGACAAGGGCCACCTCAAGCCACTGCAACCCAAGAGGTAAACGTTTTGATTGGTGATCTGATTTTTGCATGTGTTATGAATAAGAGATTAAGTGGGTAGATATGAAGAAGAAAACATGATAGCAAGGGTTATAGGTGAGGTAAGTGTTACGTGGTAGGTAATCAAGGGTTTCGGGTATGTCTGTGTATACAGAGAGGAATAAACGAGCAATTTATTGTCGTAGGTGGTTGTTTTAGGCAAGACGTATGTAATTGATGGCCAGGACCGTGGCGGTTAGAGGTAACCGGTATCGGTTACTGAACCGATAACGGTTATGTATAACCGATACCGGTAACGGAGGAATTTCCAGAATGTTTGAAAAATCCTGACGGATTGAATGGTTGTTCGTTGTTTTGGTGTATGCAGGGAGAGGCGGGGTTGAGGATGAATGATAGTGCTGGCCATTGTTGTCACGAATCCGAGCGGATGTAACACCACTTTGAATGGACATTGGTAAATTGTTTGGGGTTAAGTGGAATCTGCTATTATTCACGAATTGCATGGAACCATGCTATGTTGCAGGCATTGATTGAGAGATGGAATCCCGAGACAAATACCTTCTATCTGCCAACAGGGGAGATGATGGTAACATTGGAAGATGTGTTTCGTATTTTGAGACTCCCCATTATAGGAAAACTAGTATATCAGGCACTACCTAGCGCGGCACGGGGAGGGATAACAGTAGTATTTGGTCCATACGCACGAGATTTGACACAATGAGGTTTATCCTTTACGTATGGGGTAATGTATGCAAAGACACCCCCGAGGAGACAAGGTTAGCAGTGATATTAATGATAATGCGTAGGGTATTATGCATTACCGAGGCGAAGGAGGAAGATTTCCAAAGGCATTGATGTGTGTTATCCGGGAGATGGTAGAAAGGAATGTGACGCGTTTGCGTGGCACTGCATATTTGCGTAGCTATACAGGGGTTTATGGGCTTGTAGGCGAAATCACGGATGACGCCGGATTGTTCATACTTATTACACTCATTGGGCCTATGAGCACATTGTTTGTGTGCAATCAATAGGCCAATCCCTCTAGGCAGAGAGACTAGAGTACAGAGGTTGGGATTCGACGATGGTCCAGATGGAGCGAACAAGAGGCCGAGATCCCAAGCCGTGACGGGTGATATTGAGTATTACAGGCGAGTATGGCAGAGAGGGTAGACGGTTGCGGACATCTTGGAGGCCTTACGGGAACTATATGGTAACAGAGAGCATAGGTGAGGAGTTAAGGGGTGTAGAGCGAATGAGGTGGATCGCGGGGCACAGGCCGGGTGAATATGAGAGGATTCCTATAGATCGCGTGTGGCGACAATTTGGATTTGTGCAGGATATACCCCTGGCTTATAGACCATATATGAGGATCGACGCAGAGGCAGTACTCTCACCTCCCCAGCCAACACCTCCAGAAGGTCCTGAAGAGGTAGCGGCCCGTCGATCGCAGGTAATGGACGCAGGAACGCATGAGAGGCCTATAGATTATGGTGGGTAGCGGAGCTGCGAGGTATACGTGATTGTCCTGACATAGCTGTGATTACAGCAGAGAGGGATCGTCTGCAGCGTTTAGTTCAGCAGCTCCAAACGCAGGTGAATGAGACAAGAGGATTGTTAGCGGTTGCGGAGTCACGGGCGAGAGACTAGAGGCTGGAGTCCTCCATGCGAGAGGGCGTATTCATATGTTACAGGAGAGATTGGCAGATCAGTGGGCGGTACCAATAGCCGTGGTACCTTTGAGGACAGAGAGGCCCGGCGAGAGGGGTCGACGATCACGATCATCACCTAGTTCGGGATGAGGCGTGAGGGTCTGAGTAAATGTTAGCAAGGTATAAGAATAAATAAGAGTACCGACCTGCGTGTCGATGATAGAGAAGATGTATTTGTTTAACATCTAAATAAAACTGAATATGTATGTTGATTTGAGTTATGATAATAATAAGAATGTTTGTGTTTTGATTTTCGGTGTTTTAAAAAAGGATAAAGAGGAATGTGATTAAATAGAAATACACAAAAATATTTATATTCACCACATAGGATAGGTTATGGTAGGGGATGGTCGAGCTAACCTTGGGAGACCCGATGTCTCCGAAGTGCTGCCTACATAGCCCATTGCACAAAGCAAGGAGGGGCCTCAGACCGATGTAGTTCTCCCTTAGGATCAGGGAGAGGCGAATTCAGGCAATTGGGTACGGTTTAGGCAATTGGTTGGTTGGTAAAAATATTAAGATTAGTAAAGGTAAGGTGGATGGTGTTGGTAATGAATTGGTGATGTTGTAAAAGGTATAAGGGAAGTGAAAGTTAGCCTACCCAAGTAGAAGGGAATCATGTCCTGATTAAGATCAACACACAATCCTAGATGCAAGGCAAAGCGGAAAGAGTGCTCCGTAGATGAAGAGAGCTAAACAAACCACACCACGTAGAACGAGCTTGGAGCCCTAGGTACCGTGCATAGACGAGAAGTCAATAGGTGAAAAGAGTTGTGTGATCACAATATATCGAGCGTACATTACGTCCCTTGAGTTGAAACAAATGGTGAGGTGAGGTGGATGGTATAGTTGAGGTGCAGAGAACTTATTACAAAGTGAGTGTTCTAACGAAAGAGAACCTACCCTAAAGAGACAAGTCCATGACTCAAAAGTTCTTTTGAATGAGGCTTTTATTTTATTGAATGTAGACTGATCGATGCGGGAAGTCTACAAGGGATATTGATTGTATTATTCTTGAGGTCTTCACGAAGCTGATCAATGCGAGAAGCTTCTGATAAAGGCTGACTGTGTATAGCTGTCCTTCGAGGGAGCAAAACTATTTATAGTAGCGATATGATTGTAATGCATAGTCTGTCCTTCTGGGGAGCAATATATATAATAAAGCAGCAATAGTTTGGCATATAGCATGTCCTTCGAGGAGCAATCTATATTTAATTTAGATGACTAGATGTTCTTTTGGCGTGAAGCATCTAGTTTAGTAGGAAGTTTGACTCAAGAAAATCCCATAAGAATACGGCTTATTTTAATACTTTGAAGTCATGGACTAGACTAAAAAGGGGAAGGCATCATCAAGGGGAGGTGAGAATCAAACTATGTGAGCTTGATTGTTATTATGAGGTGTAGGAAACAGAGTGTATGTAGTGGTAAGTGAGCTCAAGGGACGAGCGGCAGGTAGATAAGAAGTGATATAACACTAATTTCAACAGTAGAATGGTCGAAGATGCAAGGCATTAAGGGGCTCAGGCTCAGGTTTACCATTAAGCGAAGCTAAACGATAAGCGCCTGATCCATAGGTGTGAGTGATTATGTAAGGCCCAATCCAATTGGGAGCAAATTTTCCACGTTTGCTCTTTTCTAGTTTGGTTACATGTTGATTCTCTTTGAGGACAAGATCACCAACCTTAAAGGTACGCTCATGAAGTCGCTTATCATAAGCACGTTTAATGTGTTTTGATAGATTTGAAGGTTATCAAGAGTCGTAAGACGGCGTTCGTCAAGAAGCTCCAATTGGGCTAACCGCTCTTGGCGGAAATCATCGTTGGTGAGAATATCCTGAAGAGATATTCTAAGGGAGGTATTTGTATTTCGAGAGGAAAAACAGCCTCGGTGACCGTATACCAAAGAAAAGGTGTGGCATTAGTAGAGGTATGAATGCTAGTACGATAAGCCCAAAGGGCAAAGGGAATGTGATCGTGCCAATTTCTTCCTGGATTCATTGACAACTTTCATGAGGATTTTGGTTAGTGTTTTATTAGAGGACTCGCTTGCCCATTGGCTTGTGGATAGTAAGGTGATGAGAAACTAAGTTTGATACCAATGTTGTCACAAAGGTCTTGCAACAACTTGTTTTGAAAGATTTTCCATTATCTCGTTATCAGGGCGATGAGGAACACCAAAACGATAAGATAATGTGGTGGTTAATGAACTCGACAATTTTTCTTTTTTGATTGAAATGAGTGGAATAGCCTCCACCCATTTTGTGTAATATTCGGTCGCTGTGATTATCCAACGGTGACGTTGTGAAGAGGTCGGGTGAATCTCACCAATAAGGTCTAAACCCCATTGTGAGAAGGGCCAAAGATCTCGAGCGATCTGGAGCGGGTGGCTAGGAGTATGTTGAAGGTTGGCATGTTGCTGACACATAACACAACGCTTAACATATTCGTAGCAGTCGTTATTGAGAGTAGGCCAATAATAACCAAGGCGAAGGATTCATTTGGCCACGGCAAGGCCGCTGAAATGTCCACCACAAATACCGTCATGGACCTGTTGGATGGTATGAGTGGCCTCCGCGCCTTGCTTAGACAAAGAAAGGAGGATGCCATCAAAGCCACGTTTATAGAGAGTCCCCCATGACAACATAACGTGAAACACTTTTAAGAAAAGCACGTTTGCCGTTACTAGTAAGGTCAGGTGGGAGGACAGAGATTGTAAGGTAGTCGTGAAATTGGTGGTACCAGGTATCCTGCGAACTAGTAGACACAGTATTTATCATACAAACTACCGGGGTTGAATAGGATGGTGCAAAAAGTTGCTGGACCACAACGAACAATTCAGAGTCAGTTGGTGCGGTGGGAATTTGTGAGGCTAGGCAAGCCATAGTGTCCGCAAATTTGTTAGTGGAGCATGGAATGGTTTGTATAGAATAGTGAGTAAATAAGGCTAGAAGTGAATCCACGTAGTGTTTGTATTTTTGAAGTTCCTCGTTTTTGCATTGGTAGACACCCATAACTTGATTGACTACCAATTGAGAGTCGCCAAAAATGTTGATAGATTTGATACCTAAGTGTAACGCAACTTGGAGACCCAGAACAAGGGCCTCGTATTCCGCTGTATTATTAGTGCAAGGGAAATCGAGTCGGAATGAAAGAGGCATAGGTTCAGCATTGAGAGGAATGAGAACAACGCCGGCTCCTCCGCCGCACTGGCATTTAGATCCATCGAAGAAGAGGGTCATTGGGTACGACTCCTCCGTGAGGGAAAGAGTAGCGATGAGTTCGTCGGGAAATGTGAAATTGGTAAATTGTTCCCCCGGTAAAGGAGCTTCGCATAAGTTGGTCTCACGCGATGGTTTGTCCTTTGATTGATTTCTGGTGGACAAACTCAAGGTCGAGGTCGGCGAGAAGCATGAGCCATCTGGCAATGCGTTGGTTCAGATGAGGTTTGGCATACATGTAATGGATGGGGTCTGTATTGGTGATGACGAAAGTCTTGTGATTTAGAAGGTAGTGTCGGAGTTTGGTGGCCACGAATGATAGGGCTAGGCATAACTTTTCTATATGTGTGTACCTAGTCTCATAGTCCACCAAAGTACGACTTATATAATAAACGGCTTGTTCGCGATTCTCAGAGTTACGATGTGCAAGCATGGCTCCTACAGCGTGGTCGGTGGCGGAAAGGTAAAGGTAGAAAGGGCGGTCGTCTTGGGGTGGGATAAGCACGGGTGGCTGCAAGAGATAAGATTTGAGAGCTTCGAAGGCTTGGTGACATTCTTCGCTCCATTGGAACGCAATATCCTTTTTAAGGAGGTGATGAAAAGGTTGACATCGATCTGAAAGTTGGGAGATGAAACGTCGGATAGATTGGAGCTTACCTTGTAAACTACGCAATTGTTTGAGATTTTTGGGTGGGGGCATTTCTAGGATAGCTTTGACTTTAGATGGATCGACCTCAATGCCACGCAAAGAGACGATAAAGCCAAGAAGTTTTCCCAAAAGAACACCAAAGACACATTTCTTGGTTGAAGGCGAATTACAGAATATTGTAGCAGACGATAAAAATAATGGTTAAAACATCGAGATGTTCACTACGATGTTTAGACTTGCCGAGAAGATCGTCGACATAATCTTCAAGGATAGTGTGCATAATGTCATGAAAATGTAGGTCATAGCCTCAACGATAGAGTAGCACCAGCATTCTTAAGGCCAAATGGCATGACACGATAATAGAAGGTTCCCCAAGGAGTTATGAAGGTAGTTTTGTGTTGATCGGCAGGGGCAACCAAAATTTGGTTGTATCCTGAAAATCCATCCATGAGAGAGAGCATCTCATGACCTGCAGTTAGATCAACAAGTTGGTCAATGCTAGGTAAGGGGAAGTCATCCTTAGGGCAAGTGAGGTTAAGATCCCGTAAATATGTGCATATTTGAAGTCCCCTGTCGCTTTAGTGACAGGTACGATGTTAGAAATCCATTGAGGATAGTCAATAGGCAAGATGAAGGAAACAGAAAGGAGTCGTTGGAGCTCCTCTTTGACCAAGAGAGCAATGCGTGGATGCATTTTTCTCAATTTCTGTTTGACTGGTTTGGAATCGGGGTTTAGGGTAATGTTATGGACGGCGATGGTAGGATCAATTCCTGGCATGTCAGCGTAAGACCATGCGAAAGCTTGATTGCGAGCACGGAGAAAGGTAGTAAAGGCGGCTTGTTCTGATGTGTTAAGGGATTGTCCAATCTTCACAATGTGAGGATCCTTCTCCGTGTGGATGTTGATTTCTATGGTAGATTCGTTCAGCATGGTTTGGGTTTCAGATGGTAAGGCTCGTTGAATATAAGAATCATCCGCGCCAAGGTAAGTGAGGATGGATTCGTCATCCTGACACTCAACAACATTAATCAAAGGTGAATCCTCTTCGATCATGTCTGGATAAAGAAGGGGCAAAGAAGATGGGTCGTCATTATCGCGTTGATAAGTGAGAGGACCTATGAAGATAGCATTTATGAAAAAAAAAAGTTAGGAGGGATGGATTCAGGGTCTATAGATTCTGGGTGATGATGGCAAAGTGGTGATGATGGTTTGGTAGGGCGGCGTCTTCTTCTTCTTCCAGATACACCCGGCAGGAGAGTGTCTCTGTGTAGGTGTTTCGGAAAACCGAGACCACCTGCGATCATTATGTTTACGGGTAGTCATGGGAATGAGTGTATGTCGGCCTTGTTCGTAAAGGCCAAAACGAAAGCCTTTCCATGCACAACAGTCAAGAAGGTGAGGCGAAACGACGATTTGTCAAGTATTGAAAATCGGATTGGAAAGGAACCACACCAAGAGGAGGTTCAGGGGTAATGGAGGATGCGTCAACACCCCCATACGTTAGGTTAGTGCGGCAATGGGGTGGTCCGTAAGAGATTATCTCCCCCACGCGACGGTTGTAGGTGGGATGTGCATGTAATTGTCCGTACTCCTGCGGGGTAGGGAAAGAACTAACGTTATATAGGTGGTACTCCCCCAGCGTAAGGCGCTGAAAAACATCTACTAAGGGGTCGGAGGTTGGAATGTTAGCTGCGGGAAGGGAAGTGGTTTTTGCGATGGTGGTTTCATCAATTGAAGGCGTAGGCGCGGTTGAGGTGGATGGTTGAGGTACATTTGAGGAGGATGGTTGGGTTGAATGTATGGGTGTCTTGATTGGTATAAGCACATCGTTAGGCGGTATAACATATTGCAGGTTCTAAAGGGGAGGGTCGGCTTTACGGTGTAAGACTTCCCCTCGTACTCAAATTTTATGCATCTATGTAATGTTGAGGGAACGCATCCCATGGCTCGGATCCAAGGACGACCCAGCAATATATTATATTGGAACTCTCCTCCAAGACAAGAGTTCGGGTAAAGTACGTGGTCCTACCCGAATGTTGAGGATCACGGTGCCTAAGGTAGAAGTAATAGCGTCATTGAATGACCGCAACATGATGGGGTTGGCACACATGCAACTAGAAGGGATATTCATTTGTTGGAAGGCTTTTGAAGAGATGATGTTTAGGCTAGCGCCCCCGTCAATCATAACCCGACGTACTCGAATGTCCCAGACGTAAGCGGAGATGAAAAGGGCGGTCGTGGTCTTCACTGTATCAAAGTCGACAATTTCATCTTCCGAGAAACTAAGCTATGCAACGGCTTGTTGTAACAGAGACGAAGTGGTGGGGAGATGGATTGTTTAGTGAGAGAAGCAACGTGATTGGGTGTTAGAATGGAGGCGACAGGCAGGGTTTCATTAGGTAAAACCTCTATCCCTTGAAGGATCTCAACGAGAGCTTGTCGATGAGATTGAGAGTCGAATGAGATCATACAATGTCATTTTTACGGGCGATTGGTGAAGCTTTTTTAATCATATTTCGGTGGCAATGCCATTAGAGACGGGATAGGTGGGTCCGTGAATGACCACTTTAGGTGGTGGTGCAATCGGGATGTTTGACGGAGAAAGAGATGCACAGTGTGTTTTCTTTTGCTTTCCCATTGTTTTCTTCCCTCGGTAGCGACACTAATCATATTAATCTCGTAGACTTGAGATGAGGAAGATGGTTGGGATAACTCATGGTCTTCAAGAGGTGGGGTTGTAATAATGATAGATCTTGGTGAGGCGAGGACAGAGATGGTATAGGAGAGGGAATGGAAACTAAAGGTCTCTCCTTCGTAAGTTGTCTTTCTTAATCTTTCTATCCGGGAGAGGTGACTAACGAAGGATGGTTTTAGAACTTTGCATCCCTCCACATCATGTCTGGTGTGTGGTGATAGCGCAGATTTTAGACTCATCGTAACCCATAGGTCGGGGTTTAGATGGGTCATAAGGTCTAAGTGGAGGTAGGGAAATGGTCGCATTCTCCACCAACATAGCAAGGATTTTGGCGTAAGATCCTTTGGGTGGGTCAAAATCGAAAGAGGATGAGGGTATTAGTTGTGCGGGTTTTGGTAATGTTTGGGCATGATTGGTTCGCACGGGTGGTGGTTTAGCCGAGGGTGTTGATACGTGGTTTTTACTAAACGTGATTTCTTTGCGAAGCTATGTGGGATGATGAGGCCACGAGATGATGTGGTATCAGTAAACAACCACGGGAGATAGGAGTGACCAAAACAAATCTTTTGATGATGGAATTTGTTTAGGGTTGATAGGTGGGCGGATACGCGGAGTAGCGGTGTTGCTATACCTGCAAATTTCGTATAGGTGCGGAAGGCGTAGGTTGTTTTGAAGAAAACGCAGAGGTATGATATATTGATGTAAGGTAGAGGGATGGGGTCCCAATATGGAAGGTAGGTATGACGATGATGGTTTTGATTGTGATAGGGGCACGGATTGAGTTTGTCTCCTAGGTGGCGAGACGGATTTATTTTTGATAGATCGAGTCGCTTAGGCGGGTGCGTTAGGCCCAGGCATTGGTGAGGTCCCAGCGTAGGGAAGATCTGGTTAAGTTGATAGAAGTGGGCGGGGCATTTGGTAGAGGTGAGGGGGTGAAGGTGAGAACAGGGGGCATTTTAAGCTTCGTAAACACTTCGGGTATATGGTGGAGACATCGGGATCAGTCATTTGCATTTGAGTAGAAAAAGGGGTACTCAAACGTTCCCATAGGGCCTGTCTATCTTCTGTGGAATGATAGTCTCGGGTGTGATTTGTAATTTTTGTACGGAAGAAAGGTGGGTTGTAATTCCAGTCCCACTGCGGAGTGTGATACAAGGGGGTAGATGAGGCGCTTTGTATCAATAGATGTTAAGAGGTCAGCAAGTCGTTGAAAAGATTTAGGTGATGAAGAACTAATAGGTAAGAGGGTGTGTTTGAGGGGGTCCGTTATGGTTAAAGAAGTTAGTGATGTCGGTGTAAAAGTTTCTCGTCTAAAGGTGACAAAAGGAGTGGCGAGCTCTCCTCTTGTGCAGCGGAGAGTGGTAGAAGGGGATGTTTGGGAAATAGATAAATTAGATAACATCCGCTCACAGTCTTGTAGGGATGTGGTGTAAGAAGAATCGTCGATGAGAAGAGAAGTCCGGCGATTAACTCTTCTATGGGTAAAGGAATGATTTCACTTTGGCTTGATGGTGGTGAAGGAGGTTCGAGACTCTGTGTTGGTGGAGAGGCTTGATTCAAAATTTTTCAATAGAGGCTTTTGGTGAGAATCGAAGACTACATGGATCTCATGAACACTCTCCTCGGCTAAGATATCTTGGTTTACGTTCATTGGATGAGTGATTCGAGGAATGGCTTGTTGAAAATTTTCAGATTTCGGTTAGCGAGGCGTTAGGATTATCGAGGTTATATCCCCTGCGTCAACCATTTCCTGCACTATGTTTTTCAACATCTTGCAGTTTTCATGACTATGTCCTTTTACGCGGTGAAAGTTACAAAAGTCATTTTCTTTATACCAGGAAGGTATTGCGCGGGTGGAGTCAAACCCAGAGTGAGGTTTAACAGGGGGCAAGGTGATAGCCCCAGCTTTGAGAAATTTCTCCAGGATGATGCCATAAGTTTCTCCCAAGGGAGTGTAATTGGTGGGCTCGGCCTTGTACTTATAAGTGGTTTTTCGGAGTATTGGACGGTGTTTGAGATTTGACCATTACCGCGTGGACAGCTCCTTTTGATTTAGAAGAAGTGGACGCGTGAGGAGTGGTGGTGTTTGGCTTGTTGGTAGAATCAGGAGTTCGGAAATTGGGGTTTTTGTCACGCAACCGCAATTTCTCTTCTTCTAAGGCTCGAATTTCTAGTTTCCGAGCCATGGTAAAGGCCTCGTCGAATGTGCGGAAAGTTTGAATTTGGAGGGTAGGGGAGATGTGCTTAGCGCAGGCTCGCGTAAATAGTTCGATAAGTTCGGTTTGAGGCAAGGCATATGTAAGTTGGTTGATAAGGCCCCGCCATCGTCCAACGAAATCTGCGATAGATTCATCTTCAAATTGTCGGATGGCATAGAGGTCGGTGATAGATACTTTCTTGGCAATGTTAATGGAGAAATGATCCAAGAAAGATTGGGCTAGTTGGTTAAAGAGAAGATCGAGTCTTTGGGTTAAAGCAACTTTGTACCACTCTAAGGCGGGTCACGATAAGGACATGGGAAGGTGCGGAGTAACAGGTGTCATCATGGGCAATCAAATAACAAGCATGTCTAAATGATCGCAAGTGTTGTTGAGATCCTCTTCTTTGTTAAAAGCAGAGTAAATTTTGGCAACTCCCATTGAGGAGGATATGAATGAAGGGGACGAGAAGGGTGAATGGGCTCCAAAAACTTGCTCGTATGTCAAGGCGCTACAACTTCCTGGCGAAGCCTCGGGTTGTGTATTTTGTCCATCATTTGTTTGATGAAGTCATGGTTTGGATGAGATGATGGTGCCACGAATAGGATGTCCCATATAAGGTGTTGAGGTTACTGGATACGTGTATGGGAATGAAAAGGTAGGCGGAGCTTGAGAAGGAAAGCTCGTGTGAATAGGTGGCGAGAGAGTAAGTCATGAATGGAGTGGTCTGAAAAGAGAGATGAGGTAGGGGTATTTGGTGGTAACGATACGTGGGGTCAAGATTAACCAAAGGAAAGCTAACCGGGTTGTATGAACCTCTGAAGCCACCCGGATTGGGAGACGGGCTAGAGATGCGAGGAAGTAAGGCGGTGTTATCGGGAGGAGTGGGAGCTAAATGAGCAGCTATACTAATAGGCATGCCCGAATAAGGAGCTGACCATCAAAGCGTACGGTCGGGGCATGGGACAAATAGTATTGTGCAGTAAATGGGATTAGCATCCGAGAAATTTGGCAAAGTCCTTGTCTCCCTACGAGAATTTGGGGATCTCACTGGTGTCCGTAGGGTTCCCTATAGAATGTGAAGGGGTGATTCGAGGCGAAGACACGAGAGCAGGCATGTGAAACCATGGCGGTGGCTTGCTTCGAGTGATGACAACCATGGACAAGAACACGCGGAAAGTTTCAATCTATCAAGAACAAAAACAACCTCAGAATGATGAATTTGGCAAGTTGCTGGTTTGTCAGGGGCTGATGAAGACAGTAACCGATATCGGTTTAGTAACCGGTGTCGGTCACAGAGCAAACGACGTCGGTCCCTTAACCGATGTCGGTGTCAAAACTCTAGGATAGAAGATATAAAAATTCTCCGCTAATTTGATTTTTAGCAAGGTTGAGTATATTTATCAACTTATTGATCACAGAAGACAAAATATGACAGAGAAAACAGAATTTGAAAACAAGCAAGATGCACACGCAAATCCAGAGACTAATCCTAGGGTTAATTTTAATTATTGTGGGCTTATGCCTTTAGACGTAGAATGATGTCGGAATCCTAAACAACAAGACCTGGGACATGTCAAGTTTGTTTTGGCTTATAAGGTTACCTCAATCCAAGGGCGGAGGAATACCGCGGAAAAGGGGGATGTTTGAGTGTTGTGTTAATGGTGAAGTGATTCGATATGTGTTGTGCAGGTGAAACTAGGGTTAATTTCCTGTCAATACTCGTGGATATCACCCCCACGTGTACGACACCATTACTTAATATATGTTCACTAGAATTGAAGAACAACAAGCGAGAATGCAATGCATGTGTTTTAAACCCAAATCGAAAATTATATTCGATGAAGCAAGAGAGATGACTTTCACTAATGCGAAACTAGGAAAGCAAGACAAATTCTTTATGAAATATATAACAAAAAGCAAAGAACAACAAATATGCTTCCTAAAATGAAAATAAGCAAGAGAAAAAAACCCAAAATGGGTCCCACCAGTGCGTACAAAAATGTTTCACTCGGAATGTTTCGAAACTTGGGAATAGAGTTGCTTCTATCCTTTCATTCCTTTTAGAAAGCGAGATGAGGTTAGGGTTAGGAGGAATACTGTTGAATGTCGAGATGGTGTGCGCATACCATAGAGAAAGATCGGGTGATCATGCGAAGAACTCCTTTTTGTCTTGGAAGGACTACTGCCTAAATAAGAACACAAGACCACAAGATTTTGATTAAACAATAAATGAGGAAACGCCTTGGGCCGGGAAATATAAAACTTCCTTTCGAAGGTGGTCACTTCCCTGCTAATATGAATTAACACAAAAGACCTGCAAAATATCAATTAAATTGTCTCGTTAACTGGGTAGGGGAAAGGCTAGTTTTACAGGTTTTGATCGAGGAACCGATGCATCGTTCATTCTCGATAAATGCCCGATTCACCCGATAGCAAATCTAGGAGTGGGTTCTAGGATCTTCTTGGTAGCTATGGTGTTTGTAATGGCTGGTTTATGGATGATATTGGGAAATGAGATGATGAGGGATAAAAGAATGATAGTTAGATGCTGATGGCACGTTGGGTAGTGGATTGAAAGCGAATTTAGGAGGAGCCCGCGAGATTCAAGAAGCATAAGAAATGTTATAACGAGAGGACATGCGGAAAGATGTGACTTCACTGGTTTTGGCGAAGATGCGAAGTTGATCTCCTTTATTGTAAACACTTACAGTTTCTTTACTGCGTCTCACCTTTCGGCAGTTAAATGAAGATATGGACTCTGTTCCTGCATTCCCGATAATCTCTGTTGATCCAAAATCAGCTTGGCCCGATCTCAAAGAAATTCGATCCGTTGTTTTGGTTTGGGAGCCCATTTGAGGAACCGATGGCGGTTGCGTGTGGCTTAGGCGGTGGTCAGTAGGAACCGGCATCGGTAAGGAAAAGTAGGCTATTTTTAGTAAAATAGCCCACCTTCCTAACTTTTTCTCCTAGAGAGATTGGTTCGGGCTTGGTCAAGTGGCTTAGAAGGTCGGTTTTAGGTGCGAATAAGGAGGCATTAGTTATGGATGTGAGTGTGACCAAGTCATGGGTCTTAATTAGGTTAGTTTTAGGGTTAGGGCTAGAGTCATGATGAGGTGGCAAAGTGAGGTGGCGGGTAAGGTGATGTGGATTTATCAATTATAAGGTAATTAATAAATAATTGTGTAAGGTTTAGGTAATGAGGTTAGGTTGCGAGATGAGATGCGGGTCGCTGAGGGTCGTGAGACCGGTTTGGTGTCTGTAATGTTGATCGGCGGGCTGCAAATTTGATTGTATCTACAAGAAGAAAGCACTCTCATCGCCATGGTGAGGTCAGCATTGTCAAATCTAGGTAGTAAATCCTTTAGGCAGCGAGGTGTCCATTGCATCATCTGAATCGACAGTACTAGGTAGGGAAATCTTTAGCAAGTTAGGTCTCGGAAATAAATGCATGTCAAAGTCCCCGTTAAGTGAGCGGTAATAGGTTAGAAATGGGGATTAATTGAGCAATGAAGAAGCAGGAGTACGTTGAAGCTCTTCTTTGACCCGAGTAATCATTAAGATGCATTTTTCTGGCAGTTCTATTCATGCTAAGATTTAGATCAAAGGTGGAGTTTAATCTTATGAACTACTTGTCTCAGATAAATTCCTTGAAATGTCAGCGTAGAGACCATGGCTTGAATTCTGAGCCATGAAGGAAGTAGTGGCCAAGCGATTTGACCGATTAGGGTATCCGATCTTCACAATGCGAGAGATGTCGTCCTACTGTGTGGATGTTGATTTCTATAGTAAAGACTCATTGTGCAACATGGTTTGAGTTTGAGATGGTAAGGCGTTGAATATAGGTAAATGCCGCTACTGAAATAAGTGAGGATGGAGTCGTCATCTGTGCACTCAACAACATTGTTGAAGGCGAATCTTCTTGATCATGTCTGGATATGAAAGGGAAAAGAAAGATGAGTCTTCATTATCGCATTTAGATAAGTGAGAGGACAGCTAGAAAGGAGCCGGCGTTTCTACGAAAAAAAAAAAAGTTAGGAGGATAGATTAAGTGTCTGCGCTCGACTGTGGCGCGGTGGCGATGGCGAGAATGGGTGATGATGGTTGAGTAGGGTGTACTTCGTCATCTTCAGAGATATAATGGATATGTGGTTTCTTTGGTGTAAGTGGTTGGAGAATCGAGACCCTACGGCGATCTTTGTGCTTTTAGCATGTGTATTCTGGGGAATGATTATATATTGGCCTTATTCATAAAGGCAAAACCAAGCCTTTCAACCTGTGCAAGTCGAAGGTAGAGGGTGAAATGGCGATTAGTGTCAAGTATTGAAAATCAGTTGGAAGGAACCAAAGAGGAGGTTACATGGTGATAGGAGATGCGTCGAAACACGTATCACGTTGGATTGGTGCAGCGGTTAGGTGGTCAGCAGGCGATTACGTTCCCTACGCTGACAGTCGTAGGTAGGATCGTGTATGTATCCGTACTCTGGGGGTATGGAAAGTGCTAACGTTATATAGGTGATACTCCCCAGTGTATAAGCGTTAAAAGCATCTACTGCAGAGAGAGTGCGAGAGGTTGAGATTTTGTCGTGCCCAGGAAGGAAGTGGTATTTCGATGGCGGTTTCATTAGTTGAATGATGGCGTAGGTGCGGTCGAGAGGTGGATGGTTGAGGTGCGGTTAAAGTGGATGGTTAGGTTGGATGAATGGGTGCACTTGACTGATACAAGCACATCATTAGAGCGATATAACATATTGCGGAGTTTTGAAGGGGGAGCGATCGGCTTTACGGTGTAGGACTTCCCTCGTACTCAAATTTTATGCATCATGAAGGTGGAGGAATCGCATCCCATGGCTCCGAGATCGAAGGGCGGCCTAACAACATATTGTATTGGAACTCTCCCTCAAGGACATAGAAGAGTTGGGTAAAGTACGTGGCCCTACACGAATGTTAAGGATCACGTGCCTAAGGTAGAAGTAATAGCATCATTGAATAGGCCAACATGATAGCCGGGGTGCTTTGTCTGCTAGAAGGGATATTCATTTGTTGGAAGGCTTTGGAAGAGATGATGTTTAGGCTAGCGCCCCGTCAATCATAACACGACGCACCCGAATGTCCCAGCGCTTGCGTCAATCCGAGATGAACCTGAAAGGTAATTCGGATGTTCAAGACCAAAGTCGACAATTTCAGCTTTCGGAGAAACTGAAATGAGACATTGTTATAGAGATGTAGGTCAGGAGATCTTGTTCGGGTGAGTGAAGCAACGTGATTGGGTGTGAGAATGCAGGTGTCGAAAGGTTTCATTAGAAGACCTTTATCCCTTAAAGGATTTCAACTTGAGCTTGTCGATGAGATTGAGGAAAATCCCGAATGAGATCAAGGGCGTGCTGTCTTTTACGGTGATTGGTGAAGAGCTGTTTGATCATGGTACGGTGGGAAACTCCATTAGAGAGCGAGGTAGGCGGGTCCCACGAATAACCACTTTAGAGTGGTGGTGCCGTCGGGATAGCGGACGGAGAAAGAGAGACGCAGTACTTTTCTTTCACTTTCCCATTGTTTTTACGCCCTCGAGTAGCGATAGTAATCATGTTGATCTACGTGAACACGAGAGGAGGAAAGGCATGGTGAAGGATAAGTCATTGTCTTCGAGAGGGTGGGGTTGCAATAATGATAGATCTTGTGAGGTAGGGACATGTGGTATAATTTAGGATTGAAGCTAAAGGTTTCTCCCTTCGTGGTTGTCTTTCTTAACCTTTCTATCGAGAGGTGGTGACGAGTATGGATTTAATGCTTTGCATCCCTCTACATCATGTCACAGTGTGCACGGTGGTAAGCGCAGATTTTAGACTCATCATAACCTATAGGTAGAGGTTTAGATGGATCATAAGGTCTAAGTGGGGGGTAGGGGAGAAATTCGCATTCTCCACCAACATGCTAACAAGCGGATCTTGGCATAAGATCCTTTGAGTGAGTCGAAAGTTAGAGGAAGATGAGGGCTATTGATTGGGTAGGTTTTGGTAATGGTTAGGTATGGTTGGTTAAATGGGTGGTGGTTTAGACAAGGGTTTTGATAATGGGTTTTTAACTAAACGCGTGGCTTCTTTGCAGATGCGCAAGTCATGTTTAGCCCAGTTAGATGAGGAGGCCCGCGAATGATGATGTGGTGGTAGAAAACAACCACGGAGAAAAGAGGAGTGACAACAAGCAAATCCTTTCATGATGGATTTTGTTTAGGGTTGATAGGTGGACGAGGATACTTGCAGGGTGACGGTGTTGATACACCCTCGGCAGGATCTCTGTATGGGTGCGGAAGGTGCGGTCATTTTAAAGAAAACGCGGGAGGTATGATGTATTGAGGCAAGGTGGAGGGTGAGGTCCCCGAATATAGAAGATTAGGTGTGATAGACGATGGTTTTAGTTGTAATGAGAGGCATAGGTTGAGGGATGAGGAGGTTTTGTCTCTCTAGGTGGATGAAGCGGCTTTATTTTTGGATAAATCTGCTCAGATTGGGTGGGTGTGTTAGGATAGGGTATTGGTGAGTCTGAAGCATAGGGGAAGGTTTGGTTAGGTTAATAGAGGTGGATGAGGTATTCGATGGTAGAGATGAGAGGGTGAAGATGAGGACATAGGCATTTTAAGGTTTATGTAAACACCTCCCGGGTATATGGTATAGGTGTGCGGATCGGTCATCCTTGCATTTGAGTAGAGCATGGTGTACTCAAACGCTCCCATAGGACTCTCTATCTTGAGGATGACAAATATTCACGTGTGAAGAGGAAATTTTGTATGGAAGAGAGGTGGGTTTGTGATTCCGGTCCAGCTGTGGGTGTGATACAGGGGGTAAGATGAGGCAACTTGTATCTGATGGGTGTTAAGAGGTGATCAATCGCTAATGAAAAGATTTAGGCGATGAAGAACTAATAGGTAGGAGAGGCATGTTTGAGAGGATCCATCATGATTAAGGATTTGGTGATGTTGGTTTGCAGAGGTTTCTCTTAAGGATGACAAAAGAAGTGGCGAGCCTTCTTCTTTTACAGCAAGAATGACGTGAGAAGGAGATGTTTGGGAAATAGATAAGTTAGATAACATCCGCTCGCGATCTTGCGAGAGGATGTGGTGTAAGAAGACTCATTTGTGAGAAGAGAGAACTGTCAGGCGGTTATTTCCTTTATGGGTAAAGGAATGACAAGGATTATCATCTTTTTCTTGATGGTGGTGAGGCGGGTTCGGATTCCCACTGCGTTAGTAGCGAGATTGATTGAAATTTCCTCGAAATGAAGGCCTTTAGTCATGGGAAGTCGAGAAAACTTTCACGATCTCATGAACACTCTCACCTCGGCTAAGATATCTTGGTTTATATTCTTCTTTAGACTGAGTGACTTTGAGAATGGTTTGTTGAAAGATTTTAAAATTTTGGTTAGAGGGCATTAGGATTATCGAGGTTATATCCCCGCATCAACCATTTCTGCACTATGTTTTTTCAACATCTTGCGGTTTTCAGTGTTGTGTCCCTTCACGTGAGTGGAAGTTACAGAAGTCATTTTCTTTGTACCAAAGAAGGTATAACATGAGTGGAATCAAACCTAGAAATGAGGTTTTAAGCAGGAGGTGAGTAATAGCTCTGCTTTGAAGCAATTTTTCAATATCACACCATAAGTTTCTCCCGAGGAGTGTAATTGATAGGCTCGACTTTATACTTATAGGTGGTTTTCATTTGGGAAGTATTAGGCGGTGGTTGGGATTTGACCATCACGGCATTATGGCAGCAAATCCTTTTGATTTCGAAGCGATCGATGCATGAGGATTGGTGGTGTTAGGTTTGTTGGTGGAGTCTTGGGTTTGAAAATTGGGGTTTTTTTGCGCACCTCAATTTCTCCTCCTCTGGGCTCTGAATTTCTAGTTTTTCGAGCCATAGTAAGGTCTCAATCAAATCGTGTGGAAAGTTTGAATTTGGAGGGTAGGGAGAGATGTGCTTAGCAGGCGGCCCACGTAAAATTCGATAAGTTCACTTGAGGTAAGGCATACGTAAGATTGGTTGATAAGGCCCACGCCATCGTCGAAGCGAAATACTCACGATAGATTCATCTTGAAATTGTCGGATAGCATAAGAGTCGGTGATATGATACTTTCTTGGCAATATTAATGGAGAAATGATCCTACAGAAAGGTTGGGCTAATTAGTTAAAAGAGAAGATTGAGTGTTGGGTTAAAGCAATTACCACTCCAGTAAAGGGGTCCAATAAGAGGACATAGGAAGTCTGCGGAGTAGTAAGGCATCAGTCATGAGGCAATCTAGATAGCGAGCATGTCTAAATGATCGCAAGTGTTGTTGAGGATCCTCCTCTTACTATTAAAATGAGTAATTTTGGTAATTTCCATTGAGGAGGATATGAATGAAGGGGACGAGAAGGATGAATAGGCTCCCAAACTTAAACTTGCTCGTATGTCGAAGGCGTGCTACGACTTCTGAAATAGAAGCTTCTGATTTTACATCTTGTCCATCATCATTTGATTAGATCATTGGTTGGATGAGATGATGAATGTAACATTTGTTGTAAAATGGAGGAGGATAAAAATCATTTACTTGAAACAATGGTAGGTTAAATATTGATAAGGTATTGATAGCCCGAATGTGTTGAGCGGCTCAAGAATAGGTGTCTTTATATAAGATGTTGAGGTCACCGGATAAGTTTATGGAAATGAAAAGGTGGGCGGAGCTTGAGAAGGAAGCTCGTGTGGATAGGTGGCGAGAGAGCAAGTCACGGTATGAAAGTCGATGCAGCAGAGAGACGAGGTAGGAGACGGTCGGCGGTGATATGTGGGGCCCAAGGTTAGCAAAAGAAAGCCAATCAGTGTAGTATAACCCTGGCTAAGCCTCTAGATTGGGAGATGCAAGGCTAAGGATGAAGAAAGGTAGGTGGAGTTATTAGGTGGAGGAAGGAGCTAAGTGAGTAGCTATACTAATGTCGGCATACCAATGTAAGGCGTTTGCCAGAGTCGGGTGTACGGTCGGGGCATGAGACAAATAGTATTGTATGCGGCACTAGGATTAGCATCCAAAAATTTAGCCCAGAATTCTTTATCTCCCTACGAGATTTTGGGAACCTCAATAGTATCCAGTAGGATTCCCCATAGGATGTGAAGGGGGTGATTTAGCAAAGGCACGGAGAGGCATGGGAAACCATGGCTGCGGCTTGTTCAGTAATAGCTGTAACCATGAACAAGAGTACACAACAATGAGATTCAATCTATCGAGCAACAATGTATGCGAACAAAATGTTGGAATTGGTAGGTTGTTAGTTTTATGGAAATCTCATAAGGAAATAAACCATGATATCGATACGTATATCGATATCGCCGTCAGATACTATGCGCTGGTGTCGATCGGTTGGACTCCGATGCTCTAGTAGAATAGGACTAATGTAAGATGCGGGTAGGGAAGTCAAGTGATTTGGTGTTGAATAGTGATTAGTATGCCTACTCCAACTGTCTTCAGAAGTGATCACACGCGAAAATGGTGGCATGTGAAAGCAGAACCTAAAAAAACAAGCAAGAATGCACAAAATAAATTATGAAACTAACCTAGGTTAATTTAATCAATTTGGGCTTATGCATTTAGATAGCAGCATGATGTCAATCTAAACAAAATACCTAGGGAAATGTCAGTTTGTTTTGGCTTATAAGGTTACCTCGGTCAGGCGAGAGGAATACCACGGAAAAGGGGGATGTTTTGAGATGTTGTATTGATTTGTAGAATGTGATTTAGTATGTGTTGTGCGGTGAAAGCCAAGATTAATTTCTTATCAATCATGAAATGGGTCTCCTTTGCGATGTCGGCACATAATAACTTAATCTCACGTTAGGTAGGTGTTGAAAGCAGCCTGGCTGAATAATGGGATGCACATGTTTTAAACCCAAATTATGAAAATGATTATTCGATGAAGCCAAAGAAGATGACTTTCACTAATGCAAAGATGAGGAAGACCAAGACAAACTCTTTTACGAAATATAAGCAAAATATCTTGTGAATATTTAGGTACAGAAGAAAATAGCAATGATATACTCTCCTATATGGCAAGCAAGAATGAAAGAAACCCAGAAAGGGTCCTTGCAAAGTCGTGCCAACATATTTACTTATGAGAATTCTTGCCGTTCTTAGAATAGAGTTGCTTCTATCTTTTCATTCATCTTGAGAAACTTGTTGAAATAAGGAGTTTAGGAGCTAGGAGGCCACAGCCTATTGAGTATTGGGAGGGTGTGCGGCGTCTTTGTAGAGAGAGATCAGATAGGTGCTGAAGAACTCATTTTGTGCAGGAAGGACTACATGTAGTAAGAATGCAAGACCACCGGATTATAGTTGGAAACTCGATACGTGAGAGGCCTGCCTTGGAAGCCCGGAAATATTGAGAGCTTCCTTTTTGAAGGTAGTGAGATTCCCCTGCTGATCTGAATTAACACAAGTGATAACAAAGAAGTTATTATCGAAATGTACGATATAGTTACCTCGTTAAAAAGCGATAGAGGAAAGGGATAGTTTTGGTTTTGAATCACGGTGGCCGATGCGACCCTTTGGTTAGTGTCACCACGATGCGATTGATGATAAGCGAAATATCGGTAGGGAGTAGTGATTTAAGGAGTTTCAGTGAAGGTTGGCTATAAGATGGCTATATGATAGCTATGGTGTTTATAAGGTGACAAAATGGCTGGGGATAGGTAATGAGGTGATGGAGAGAAGACTCGGGAGAGTATGGGGTTGTTCAGCAGGGCAATGTAAGGGTAGAGAATGAAAGTTATATGGAGAGTGTTACCGGGTAGTGGATCACGAGGTAGACTTGTAATTCGCATGGTCGATTCGAAATCCAGAAATATTAAAAAGACATATAAGACTTACTTAGTTCTGATAAGTAAAATGTAGGTTAGGAATGTGATGGCCAGAAGACGGCCCGTTGAAGTGGATGATCGAGTGATCAAGATGAGCTATCTTCTCTCCGGATGCTCGGATGAGTTTCATTGGCCCATGCTACTGGTTTTCGTTAGTTGCACCCAGTCTTGGGCTTGATTTCCTTCTCTTTAAACTCCTCTCTTTCCTTCACTTGTCTTTGCTCGGCCAGATAAATTTTGGATTCTTCGATGACTTCTCGTTCGAGGATCAAATGAAAATCCGACCCCTTGTTTTTTGGTTGGGAGAGAGTCTCATTTACGGGGAACCGATGGCGATTCCCCACATGTAGCGGCAGCGGTAATTAGTAGGAACCGGTATTGGTCGAGGTCAAAGTGAAATTTTTTAGTAAAATAGCCTGACTTTTTCCACTAGCACTATCGAGGATTAGTTGTAGGCTTAGTCGAGTCCTTATATGAGGTTGGTTTTAGGTGCGAGGTGAGGAGTAATTAGTCATGGGTGTGGATGTAGACCAAGAACATAAGAGTCTTAATAAGGTTAGTTTAGGGATAGGACTGGAAGTCATGATGAGGTGGTAAAATGAGGTGGCAAGTATGGCGATGTGGATTTAGTAATTATAAGGTAATTAATAAATGGTTGTATGGAGGATTTAGGTGATGAGGTTAGGTTACTTGAAATGAGATGTGGGCATGAGAATGCGTAATTACACAAATTTAGTGTCTACATATAAAATCAAGATTCATACATAGATGATTTCTCATGTACTAAGCATTTTGACCATTAAGCTATTCTTACGAGGAATCACATGACCTCATGCGCTAAAAATAATATTAATTTCATAAAAGTAGAATCGGCTTAGACCGAATAGTTAATCGAGCGTTACTTCGTAGTATGATTCATTATCCTCAAAAGTTATAATACGCATTATAACTACAATTCCTCCATAGAAATTACTGAGGTTCACACCTGGTCCATGAGATAGGCTGTTATATTTCATAAAGCAGCGAGTTCTGAGCGGCCCTTCATGACGATCATCCAATGAGTCGATTTCTTATAAAATGTCAAAAGTATAAATCCATTCTTATAGCGAAACTATACTGACATGGTAGAATTTATAACGAGAGATTGTAGAAGGTATCCACATTCTTCAACAATATGAAGTAGGTATTTATGGACCAATTACTATAGAATCTTTACCATGTCACGATATCATAATAAAAGCAACCCAGAAGCGAGTTTTTACAATAAAATCTTTTCTGAAAGGACACAAATAACTTCTTGAAATAATTAAGAATATCTCAATTGAGCAAATTGATTACCACTTTATCCTTTAAAATTGTATGCATGCATGAATTGCGATTAGATAATAAATTTGTTTCTTTACTTTCACGCACAGTATCTTCTCTCTCTTTCCTGCAGTAGTTGAAACCAAGGTCGGTTCGGCGGAAGTAAACGTGAAAATTCCTTTATCCCATTTTAGCAATTTATGTCATTAAATGTTTGAATGAATATATCTTGCAATAATAATCTCATTCTTACATTTTAATCACATGTAATGCAGCAAACATCATATTTAGTTAACTTACTTTACTAGCATTAAATACTGACTCTTTTTACCTTTTTCGAGTATTCCTCTATGAAAAATTTCCTTGAGCCATTTTGCTAATTTAAATTAAAGTAATTCATGGTAAATATGTTAATGTCGAACAACTGACCATCCAACTAATTAATGCCACATGATATTATAATTACTGACCAAACTCCATGGAGGTTTTATGAGTGTCATACTCTTACAAATCTTGGTAAGTATCTATACCGTCTCATTACGTTATTAGAAACTATTACTGACTATTATTTATTCTTAAATAAATTGAAAGCAAAATTAACCTTGGACACACAAGGTAATCCAAGCTACTGGAAATTAAACCAGCAGATTTCATCCCAATATCGGCATATCCATTAAATAGGTCCCGATTAATACATATGAAAGCGTTTATATGTCATGTACGCATAATACATCATATTCCGCATTATCCATTATTATCCTAAGAAGGAATGATATCTGTCTGACTCAAGTTACGTATCGTAATAACTGTGGCAAAGGATTTAAGGCAATTTAGACTTTGTTTCCTATTTATACCGTATTATACCTTCTTTAATAAAACACATCACTTTCGAATTATGTCTTACTATATTCCGATTTGTAATAAGAATCCAAAGAAGGCACTGACCATTCCAAGCTTATTTATGCATACGTATAAGAAGTCTTGAACTCCACGAATTGATCTTGTAATGGCAAACACATGTTACTCCTCAATAATGGAGATATGTTACACCTAATTTAATTTCCCTATAGAGATTCAATCGAGTTACATATACACCACATAATATAATTATTGGGAACTTATTTAAAAATCGATTTAAAGAAAGGAAAAAAAAAACCAGGATTCAGTTCCATTTGTTGCAAATCTTATAAGTAAAGCATACTTGATAACTTTAAAGATAACTATGTTGTGGACCAACCAGAACCTCTTGGTTTCAATTAGACTTTTCAGTCTTTCTAGTAAACATAAAATAGTCAAACTCTTTTAATCAATATCCATCAAATCCTAAGCTCGAATCGAGCTTTCCTCAAGTCATTATGGTGGTTATAGAAAATATTATAACATTTGAACGAGGAATAGCTTAACTTGAAGGTAGAAGAATGGTTTTCCGTACTCATTCGAAGATCGATTAAAGGCTTAACCCTTCAAAAACAATCCCCAAATTCATCTGTTGTTCTTGATGCTCGGTTCAAAACTTGATTATACAACTTCTAAGAGAAGATATTAAGCCATTAAACTCCTTATAATGGAAGTGAATCAGAAGGCTTCAAAGCCTTAGCAATTATTTACATTGATTGAAGGTGCTTTCAAAATCCTAAGAGAAATGAATATTCGGGATAGACTTCTGACCTACTCATGGCTGAGATGGTGAAAAATTACGATACAAGTATTACGTAACTTAGTCAGATATATTGTTTTTCACCTCTACAGTAGAGAACAGAGGGAGTAATCACTGCTATTTCCAGTTAACATCTGCTAAAAGCTGCGTTAGTTCGACGCAACATGCTTTAGAATAGCATGAAGTGTTATTATCTCTGAAAACACCTTTGAAATTGAGCCATGTCATAAGGTTAATACCTATATTTACCTTAGGGAAAGAGAGACTAAGGGAATAAAATTTGCTTACCAAACCCCTTGAGGATAAAGATTACATTAGCAAACCTACGTGTCCCTCGAGCCTGTGTAGAATCTGACTCACTCAACGAATTGACTCAATGGGGATAAAATTAGGCTATTATTAATATATCCTATACATGAGATATAAATACCAACGAGGATATGGCCGAGAGTCTTCACGGGATCATGCCCGAATATACCTCCTTTTTCTATACGGTTATTACGCACTGAGCAGTAGAAAGTAATAAAAGCCGATTATCTAGAATATGTTTAATTACTAGATCCATATACCTATGAATTTCGATCGGAGTAATAAAAAAGAACCCATACACCCAAATTTAATTTTTGCAAAACATTATATTATTTGCACAAAAACCCATTATTATCTAGGTCATCCTACTTGGTGAAATGCAACCAAAATTGCTCTTTCCGGGTCTTAATAAGGAAACACAATTTGAAATCTAAAAGATAGCAACAATATTAAATACGTAGATTTAATAGTCATACTATTTACGAATTATTTTATAGAACAACAGATTATAAAAACAAGTAACTTCCAACCCATTACATAACCCAATTATTCTTAGCTCAATAGAATTGCAAATATGTATGTGCTCCTAACATGTAATAGAAATAATAAATAGATAAAGGGGATAAAAGGAACCATTCTTTCCTGAGAATTAGATTCTTAAACCCTTCCAGAAGGAAGTCTATCTCAATGCAATTCTTACGGCCATGAAAGACCTTATGACTTCTGGGTTGTCCCCCTCGAACCAGCAAAATAAAGATGTATCCCTCGTCTTAAAAATTTTCCCATTTAAACGCAGCATTTCTCTTCTTGAAATAGAGGTATGAACTCATGGTTTACTCACCATGTAAAGATACCAAAAGTCGAAATTTTCCCCAGTTTCATCTGAAACCAAATGAAGAAGATTCACATGCAATTCATTTCCTTAAGGAACTGCACTGATTTATTGTAAATATTAAATGCACAATTTAATGAGTGTTAATTGCTTCAGTACCATACCCGATGACTCAAAAACTGCCACCGCCCTTTAATTCTCCTCCAAAGTCAGTAAGGGATCACTTGATTTAAAATCCACATTTGAATTTTCCACGTCATTCGCCAAATAACAATGATCTTGTAATTAGTTTCAAAAACTTAGAGTCGAATAACCTTTGGAAGGAATGAATTACTGATGTAATATAAAACCATGTTATAATCTCTTAATTTAAACATGTATGGTCTTAATATTATTATTTAAATGCCACATATGAGTATATACTTCCTTATTTTCCATGGCAGGTATGGACTAAGTATGATTTTTTAAGGTTATAATTGATTTTATCATCGAGATCTGAGATACATACTATAATTAACAATCATCTCATTACGTATTAAGTTATGGGTTTTATCAAATCTTTAGTTTCTACTTGGTTTTGAAATTTTACCAAGCCCCTTGACATTGTCTTAGCTCATGTGAATATTATGTAGGACGATTATACTTTAAATTGACTTCGAGGTATCAAATTTTATAGAACAAATCTACTGATAACAATGAGTTCCATTGTCCTTATATGATATTTCAAGATTTCTTAGCATCTCGGGGAAAGTAAACATCATGGTTATCATTACGATCTTCCCGGAAGAGTATACTGCTCGAAATGCTCTTAGAAGTAAATTGGTCAAAAATATTTGTTCATATTTAATTTTCCTCGAATCACTTTTGTAGGATTCTTACTTATCGATTTCCCACATTATTTACTTAATTCCTTGGAGAAGTTTGTTCTTGAATTGCGAAACATGCAGGGTTGTTCCCCCTCCAGAGGGCTAATCCCTGCTCATCCGCCACCATTGCTTCTCACCGGCTCTTGCCCTCTGCCAGAGACTCCCCCTGTTATTATCCCTCTCCGTAGGCGTGAGAGATCTGAAAAATTCTACCTTGGATAGGAAGAGGAAATACAAGAAAGCTAAGGTTGCTCTACCTTCTTCGCGAGATAATTATGTAGTCGCTAGGATTTGGAGCTTGCGGAGAACTTATTACACATAAGTAAACCTACTGATAATCCTAGAGAAGTGGAACTTCTTACCATGGTTAGTAAGCTTGAAGAGGAGATCAAAGACCTCAAAATTCTATGAGGAATATGGAAAAAAAAGTTAAGAGGAAAATTTGTCAAAGTTAAAGGACATGGATCTTATTCTTTGAGATTTTCCAAAAGCTACTTTACATTGATTCTACGTTGGGAAATGCCAAGGTGCATCGGGATTGCATCCTCTCCCGCTCTCGCGTGTACATAACTTTATGGAACAACACGTGAGAAGTGTGTGTAGCCTTAGCGACATTCGGAGGAAAACATTTGGGATTCCCAGCCGAGACCCCGTGACCTTAAACTTGTAGGCGGACATGAATGATCCTTCTCATGTCACGGCCATTGCACTCTTCACTTCTCTCCAGGAAAATTAAAGTCAAGATCGATAGGAAATCAAGTGATGCGGTGCTTGGATTATTGCTTTTTTGTTGTGGAGATGTTGTTTTCTTGTTGGGATGCCTTGTTTTGGATCCCTCTTTGCTATATTTTGGCCCTTTTGTTCTTTTTTGGATCAGTGTCTGGATTGATCATTTTTTTCTTTATGTTCTAATGTATCTGGCTTTTGATCCTCCATCTTTAAGGTGTTTAGCCTTTCTTGGATGGGTTTTCTCCTTCTGATATCTAACTTTTTGAGCCTTTTTGTAAACAGGGTATATTCCCTTCAAAACTATTTATCCTTAATAAAAAACAATCCAAGTAGTACATTAATAGAATGTTTTACAAACAATCATATGCTCCCACAAGGATAATAATAGAATAATGATACTACATTATATAGTCATATTAATTTCTATGCCTATTACTTTCTTAGCCATTAAGAAGCTTAAAAACTAAGGTCATAATACTGTAATATGTATAATAGATCCCTTTATACCTTAGCAAGGTATACATCCGATTTGGAGAGTGAAAGTTTTACATATTCACAATATGAGTTTAAAACAAACCTTCTATATCCGTATCTAGTCTTGTAAACATCCTTTACTTCAACTAAATTCCAATTTCAAATCCATACAAATCTTATTTGGTTAGACCAATCACGGTTGCACCATTCATAACACAAAATAATCTTGCATAGATTTATTTTACCTATAAAAATATCATAAGCATCTATTTTCCTAAATTTATCTACAAATCACTTTACCTTTACATCTTGTTATAAGAACAATCACATGTAAATATATAGTAGTCCAACAATAGGCAAATCAGCCTTATCAAAATATTTCCTTCTTTCTAAAGCAAGTTCAATTAGTGACTATGTCATGATAATGACACTAAGTTATGGTTCATGCAACGTTGCTTATTATTTTTCCATTAAAAATTATGAATTCAATTACGAGTTTTCCAGTTAGTCACTTCACACTAAGAACTCAACTGCATTAATCTTGCATTTGATTAGCCTTAAGAAGTTCTTATTTAACTTTCATGTCTTATCTTTATGATGACTTGTTTCTTTTTCCACGAAACTATGTCAGGCATTACTCTGGAAGGTCACACTTTCTGACTCTTTCCATCCTTTATCTTTTTCTAAAATTAGAAGTAAAGAAGAGCTAATGCTCTTACATGCTTTTACCATATAAAGCTTAGAATTTTATTGCAGATTTCATTCTAGCCTAACTGGCCTTCCAAGTCACTACCATAACAACAGTTAGTCTTCTTCTAAATATTGCCTTAATCCTATGCGGATTTCCTTTAATATTGGATTTATACTCCAATTTTTATCATAATGTAGTTTGATCAATCGAGTAACACTTTACTGATCATCATCATTCAACCTAAGTTGTTTTGCTTGGCTGCTCTTATTCACACTTACCAGCTACTCTCTACATCTATCTAGTATAGTGTGTCATGAAGGAATCTTAGAGTATTATTTAACTCTTTTACCCCTGAACCCAAAGCTTAGTTTGATCTGGTTCATCATCCACGGTACATCCTTCATCCTTTTTATTCTATTCATAAAATAAGAATTTTCTAAGCGTAAGGGCTCATTAGGCCCAAGAGCTGTAACCTTCAGCTCTGATACCAAAATGTAACATCCACTTTTTGTCAATTAAATCTTAGAGATTTTTTTATCTTGCCTTATAAAGATGATTTAAATACCCATATATTTAAATCTAACATAATTCTAAATGCAATCCATTTATGATAACTTTCATGAACCATGTGTATCTGTATGAGAGAATAGTAAAAATTTACACATTCCCCCTCAATGATATTTCCAAGCCATACATAAAATGTATTCCTTTGGTTCTCTCTTTAACAGGATATGATATATAAGTGATAACCCCTAAGTGTGCACCTGGGTTCCACCTATGAAATCCACATGCATCTAACAAGTTAGATAATGGTGAAATCTCGACAATGTAATCAACAATTACACTACCTTATTTAAGGTTTTACAGTCATTTATACCATGCTCGATGACATGATGGCACACACGCCATTGGAATATTTTCATCTCACCTTACTCACTTGTTCAGTTATATGGATTTGAAGTCATTGATGCTATAAACAGCTACAAGTCCTATAAAAGGTACAAGTCCAGATTAACCCACGTGTAGCCCATACCTCGATGTCATCCTATGATTTCTATGGGAAAGCCAATGTATTTGTAATGATTCACTTGATTACTAGACATCTTCCCTTCACATACCCATCATATGTTGACATCTGGTACCAACCCGTGGGGTTTCATCTTCCCTTGTAACTTTAATGCTTGTACTTACAATACCAAACCAAATTTTAAGATCTTGATAAGGAAACCCAGAAATATGTTATGTAGAATTCCATATCATTTTATGTTATATATAAATCTCATTCATTTTAAGGTTCTTGTTTCAGTAGAATTCCCAATCCTCTTGAGAACTTCTATAACAATGCCCGAACCCTAAATTAGGTTTATTTGCATGGTTACAATCACCTTGGTAGTATAATCATTTTTCTTGGATCCTTATACCAATTTCCCTTGGCATCCAAAATACATTCCATTAATTCTAGCTATCAGATCGCTGCTATCCTTTATATGACTACACCATCATATCTTAATCATGGTTGATTTCAACTCACTAATTTTAGGAACATAGATACCAAACTTTCACCATGGATCTATTATCATGTACTCAAGGTGAGCACATTCTGCATGCTCCTAACATCAATTTCATCATTGCATTAGGCATCATACCCATGGTTTCATAGAGGTTTAGTATTATAGGATTTAATCATCTCCCATGCAATTCTATGCCAACTATATCCCATATCCTATGGGTCCTTTTAGCATTTATGTTCAACCTGATTATTAATGAATTATCTTCATTATATCTTGTTAGTTGGAGTAAATCCATCATAAACGTTCATCACATCATATTTCGAATGATGGTAATATGATAGATCTTATACTTTATTTACCCATTTTATGGAAAGATAGTTCGCTTAAGTATCAAAGAACATCCATGTTCTATTCTCATTATTATTTCACCTTGAAGTATTATGTTGAACTCCCCATCATGTTACGGAGTTGGGTTAGTTTTACAAAGTATTTCAACTTAATTTCCTTAAAGGTTTAAGTGCTGCCCAAAAGGAACATCAACAAGTTAAAAGACATAACCCTTATATGTTGAACCTTATCTTATCATCCAAAAGGTTCATCATATTAATTTATCTCTAGTATAGTTACTCAAACTTTACTAAAGAATATTCCTTAAGTATGTATACATAAGCATATACATCAAGATTCATACATAGATGATTTCTCATCTACCAAGCATTTGACCTTTAACTGGTCTTGTGAGGAATCACAACCTCTTGCTAACAATAATATTAATTTCCCATAAGTTAATCAGTTTAGATTAAAGAATTCATCGACACTACTTCGTAGTGTGATCCATTATCCTAACAGTTATATTACTACATTATAACTTCACGATTCATCCATAGAAATTACTAGGTTCACCTAGTCCATGAGATAGTTGTTATATTTCTAAAATAGAGAGTTACAATAGCCCTCCATTACAATCATCCAATGATCCAATTTTTATAAAATATCAAAAGTATAAAGCCATTCTTATACCGACACTACTACAACTATAGTAGAATTTATTACAGAGATTGCAGAGAGGTATCCACATTTTTCAACAATATGAAGCAAGGTATTTATTGACCAATTATATGGAATCTTTACCATGTCACAATATATCATAAATGTACCCAGTAGATTTTTACAATAAAATATTTTCTCAAAGGAAACAAATAACTTCCTTGACATAATTAAGAATGTCTCAATTCAATAAATTGACTGCCACTTTATCCTTTAAAAGTAAGCATGTGGTTCAATTAGATAATCAAGGCGTTTCTTTACTTTACACTGGTATCTTCTACTCTCTTTCCTACAATGGTTAGATAAGATCAGTTCGACTGAACTGAGAAAGAAAATTCCTTTATCCCATTTATCAATTTATGTCATTAAATGTTAGAATGAATATATACTGCAATAATAATCTCATTCTTACAATTTAACCATGTAATGCAACAAACATCATATTTAATTAACTTGCTTTGCAAACATTAAATACAGACTCTTTTACCTTTTCAGTATTCCTCCATGAAAAAGTCTCATCAACACTTCTCTTATTTAAATTGAAGTAATGCCCGGTAAATATGTTAATGTCAAACAATGACCATCAACTAATTAATACCACATGTTATTATAATTACAACCAAATTCCACAGAGGTTTTATAGAGTATCAAACTCTTACAAATCGTGGTAAGTATCTATACCATCTCATTCATAACTAGAAATTGCTGCAACTATTGTTGTTGCTCAAGAAATTCAAACAAGTATTAACCTTGGACACACAAGGTAATCCAAGCTATGGAAATGAAACCAACCAGTTTCATCAATATCAACATATCCATCAAATAGATCCGGTTAATACACATGACATTTATATGTCATAGCTACATAATACAACATATTCTAGCATTATCCATTAATATCCTAAGAAGGAATGATATCTATACAACTCAAGTTACATATCATAGTAACTTAAAGGAGTTAAGGAAATATAGACTTTGTGCCTATTTATACCGTGTTATACCTTCTTTAATAAAACACATCACCTCGAATTATGTCTTACTATATTCAGCTTGTAATAAGAATCCAAAGGCACAGCCATTCCAAAGCTTATTTATGCATACGTAAAGAGTCTAAACTCCCTGAATTTGTCTCAATGACTAGCACATATTACTCCTCAATAATGGAGATATGTTACACCTGATTTAATTTTCCTATAGAGATTCAATCAATTACATATACACCACATAATATAATTATTGGAAACTTCTTTAAAAATCGATTTAAAGAATGGAAACAAAACTAAGTTTCAGTTCCATTGTTGCATCTTATAAATGGAGCAACAATAACTTTACAAACATAACTAGGGTGTCAACCAACCAAGACCTCTTGGTTTCAATTAGACTTTTCAGTCTTTCTAGTAAACATAAAACAGTCAAACTCTTTTAATCATTATCCATCAAATCCTAAGCTCCAATTAAGCTTTCCTCAAGTAAGTGACTAGTTATAGAAATATTATAACATCTGAACCGAATAGCTTCCTGAAGGGAGAAGAATGGTTTTCCGTACTCGGTAGAAGATCAGTTAGGCTCAGCCCTTCAAAAACCAATCCCCAAATTCATCTGTTGTTCTCCAGTATCAGTTCAAAACTGGTTTAGACAACTTCTAAGGAAGATAGTAAATAATTAAACTCCTTATAATGGAGTGAGCCAAAGGCTCAACAACTCAGCAATTATTTACATCGACTGAAGGCACTTTCAAAATCCTAAGAAAAGGAATATTCAAGATGAGCTTACAACCTACTCGCGGCTGGATGGTGACATATTACGATACAAATATTCTACAACTTAGCCTCTGTTGCCGCTCATCTACAATGAAACTAGGAGTAATCCCTGCTACTTCCCATTAACCTCTCTAAGAGCTACATGGTTTAGCATATCATGCTAGAATAACATGAAGTGTTATTAGCTCACAAAACACCTTTCAAACTGAGCCATGTCATAAAGGTTAATACCTATGTTTACTTTAGGGAAAGAGAGAGTGAGGAATAAAAATCTTTTGCAGACCCATCAAGGGTAAAAGATTACGTTGGAAAACCAGCAAGTCCTCAAACCTAGCAGAATCCTGACTCACTAACAGTCAACTCGATGGGGATAAAAGTAGGCTATTAATATATCCTATGCATGAGATATAAATACCAATAGGATATCACCAGATCTTCCTGGGATCATGCCCAAATATACCTCCTTTTTCTACGGTTGTTATGCATAGAACAAAAGTGAAAGTAATAAACTCTAGTATCTAGAATATGTTTAATTACTAGATCCATATACCCAGATTTCAGTCAGGTAAAAGGGAACCCATATACCCAAATTTCAGTCAAGTAAAAGGGAACCCATACACCCAAATTCAATTTTTGCATAACATTATATTATTTACACAAAAACCCATTATTATCGAGTCGTCCTACTTTCACGAAATGCAACCAAAATTTCTCTTTTCGGTCTTAATAAGGAAACATGATTTGAGAAATCTATAAGATAGCAAAAATATTAAATACGTAGGTTTAACAGTCATATTGTTTACCAATTCTTTTTCATAACAACATATTATAAAAATAGCAACTTCCAACCATCACATACCCACTTATTCTTAGCTCAGTAAAATTGCAAATATGTATGCGCTCTAACATCTAATGAAATAAAGAGATAAAGGGGATAAGGAACCGTTCTTTCCTGAGAATTCAATTCTTAAACCCTTCGAAGTCTATCTCCAGCAAGTGTTATAGCAACAGAGACCTTATGACTTCTAGATTGTCCACCTCAAACCAGCCAACAATTCCATTCTCAAACCAGCCAAATAAAGATGTCCCCTCATCTTATAAATTTTCCCATTTAAAATGAACTTCCTCTTCTTAAAATAGAGGTATGAACTCATAGTTTACTCACCATGCAAAGATACTAGAAGTGGAGTTTTTCCCCAATTTCATCAACAAAACCAAATGAAGAAGTTACATGCAATTCACTTCCTTAGGGAGCTTTACGGATTTCTGTAAATATTAAATGCACAATTTAATGGTGTTAAATGTTGGAGTACCACACCAGTGACTCATCCAACTACCACCACCCTTCAACTCTCCTCCAAAATTGGCAAGATTACTTCAGTTTAAAATCCTCATTTTCCTTTTTCCATGTCATTCACCAAATAACAATCACTTAATTGGTTTTAAAAACTTAGGTTGAATAACCTTTGGAAAGAATGAATTACAATATAATATAAAACCATGTTATAATCTCTTAATTTAAACATGCATGGCCTTAACATTATTATTTAAATGCCCCATAATTCCCAAAGTCCATAGGATTAAAATACATAATTTTACTTATGTGGCAAGTCTCTTATGGCCCATGACCTTCTTTAAGTTAGAAATGATCATACACATAGTGGTTTGGTTATACCATTTTATGGTCATTCAATTGATGTTCAACTAACTCCGGCATCTCAAAAGGATCACGTGAAAACCACACAATCAATTTCAATAATTCAAAGGTCCCAAAATTAGCATCTTGACCCCAAATTTACAAGCTCATGTCAACCAATCTACAAAGTGATTAATCAATAATATGGGTTAAGTGAATCCCTCCACTCGACTCTGATGTTTAAATCACATCACCTTCTAAAGCTGTCACAATGATACATTATCTCACAAATATGTATAATAGTTTTAGAAATATATAGATCAAGGCCTAATGTGATGTCATGGCTCAAGATTGATTTGCAGTGATGTATATCACAAAGAAGAGACTTTTGACCCGTAAGTCGTTCACAATACTTCAGTGAGACTTATTGACTTAGTGCTTACAAGCTTAAGCTAGTAACAATAATATTTTCTAAGGCATTAATTAGCTTACAACACCCTTGTTGAGATAATCACATAATCAATATATGTTCTTAATTACCATATCATTCCCTTTGTCTCGTTTTCTCAACCTTTATTGAAAACACTTGATTCTCTTCCACTTGATGTCAAGATCCTGTCGAAGGCGACAACTGCAGTAGAATTCTTGGCCTGTATTTGTGGGGTATTACAATACAGCCCCGATTATTGTACTTTGAGCTTTCCTTGATGGTGCAAGAACTTTGAGTCATAAAGAATTACCATTTGTCTAATCTCAAACTTCTTATCTCTTATGTTTCTATCATGCCATGCTTTCTACCTGGCCTTTTCCTACTTCGACTCCATCGTGCTATGGATTTTCTCTCATCCACTTTAATCATATTTTCAATATGTTCTTCTAAATCTTGTTCATTAGCTAGACCTCCAGGTGCATGCAATGCACAAAGAAGGTAACATAAATTCTATAGGGAGAACAACTTCCGTACCAAACACCAACTGAAATGGTGTGGCCTTGTTCAATCTCTTGTAAGTTATTCTATATGCCCAAAGCAAAACTGACACTTTGTCATCCGAATCCTTTCTGCCAACATCACATATTTTTGTCAAAGTTTGGCCCAAAATATTGTTGAAAGCCTCCGGCCAGTTCCATTTTCCTAAGGATGATAAGGTGTAGTTTTATTGTGTGAAACCACAAACTCATCTAATATGATCCTAATTATCTCATTCAAAAAACCGTGTACCTCTATCACTTGTCAAGCTTAGAGGACATCCATATTGTGTAAGAACATTCTCCTATTGAAATCTAGTTGTTGTATCTATTGTGATGCCTTTCGTAGGTGCCGCTTCTACCCATCGTGTAAGATAATCTATGTAAGTAATGATATAGCGTGATCCAACTCGCATGTGTAATGGCTGGTGAAATATGTCCTACAAAATCAATGGCCCATTTCTCAAACGGTTATGCACTTAGTAATTGGTCCTCAAGGCATCTCACCTCATTGCCTTCTAGTTTTCCCAAGTGTGATAATGATCACATGCCTTTCAATAATTTTGCGGTCCTTATAGAGTGTATCCCACCATAATCCAATAATTAGGATCTCCCAGGAAGTTGCATCACCTACATAATGGCCTCCTGCAATACCACCATGAGCTTCTTCCATGATATCCTTGCGCTCATGCTCTAACACACATCGGTGTAACAATTCATCTCTTCCCAAAGTTTATAGGTCACCACCGATTAACATAAATGGTGCCACGTGTATAGCAAGATGCTTCTTTTCTAATGCTTTCATTACTTTTGGTGCCATACCTATTCGTAGAAAGAAAACAATGTCTTCTAATTCCATGGGCACACATTGTAACCTATAACTATGCATCGTGAATTGTTTCTTCAATTGTCTATGCATCCTCTCCCGATTTGATTCTAGATAGATGATCTAGTCCAAAGTTGCTTTTCCCTAGCTTCACCACATCTCGTGATGTCAAACTCTTGAAATAGGAGCACCCATCTCGCATATGCGCCCCTGTAAAATGGGCTTGTTTACTAAGTACTTCAATGCCATATGATCCGTATAAAATAAAAATGGTGTTTCTAATAAATCTTTGTCAAAACTTGTAAAATGCGTAGATAATTGACAAAGCTTCGTGCTTTATAGTTGTATAATTCCTTTCTGACATGAGTTAGCTTCCTAATAGAAAAATAGATTGGATGATCACTAATCATTTCTCCAGATTGAGCTAACACAATGCCAATAGCCATACGGAAGCATCCACATCCACATGAAATGGTTTATCTCATGAGGGAAAGCGTAGAATGGGCTTGGTAGTAAGTTTCTCATTTAATACCTCAAATGTGTGCTACTATGGTTCTCCCCAATAAAATTTACCTTTCCCCTTCAATAATTATTCCAAGGGTGTAGCAATTTGGGCATACCCTTTTATAAATTTTCTATAATATCTTATATGACCTAAAAATCCACATGCCTCACTTTGGCTAGTGGGTGCTCCCAGGCCTAAAATTACTGCAACCTTGGCTAGATACTCTAGCAAACCTTCCTTACAGATTATATGTCCTAACAATATCCCAAATGGCGTAGCAAATATGCACTTCTTGATATTCAAAGAGATACTCAATTGTCTCGCATCATTTAAAAATTAAGTGTAGATTGTCATAATGATCTTTCACAAGCCCATATACTTTGTCAAATCATCTAGATAGACTTGTAAGAAGTTATGAATAAAATATTTGAATGCTTAAACAACTATGCGTGATAATACAATAGGTGCGTTCTTCAATCTAAAGAAGAGCGTCACAGTAAAATAAAATTTTCCCCATTCAGAGTAGTAAATGTTTTCTTTTCTTGATCCTCATGAGTGATCCAAACCTAATGATATTCAACTTTTGGGAATAGAGTTGCTTCTATCCTTTCATTCCTTTTAGAAACAGATAAGGGTTAGGGCTAGGAGGAATACCTGTTGAATGTTGAGATGGTGTGCGCGTACCGTAGAGAGAGATCAGGTTGATTGCGAAGAACTCCTTTTTGTCTTGGAAGGACTACCTGCAAATAAGAATACAAGACCACAAGATTTTGATTAGACAATAAATGAGGGAACTGCCTTGGGCCCAGGAAGTATAAAACTTCCTTTCGAAGGTGGTCAGTTCCCCTGCTATTATGAACTAACACAAAAGATTGTAAAATAACAATTTAATTGCCTCGTTGAAACAAGTAGGGGGAAAGGCTGGTTTTTGGTTTTGAGTCACGATAACCGATACCGGTTTCTGCTAACCGATATCGGTAGGGGCTATGTTTTAGGGACTTTTGGTGAGGGTCGGTTGTAGGGTGGTTGTGTTGTTTGTAAGGCTAATAAATGAGTGGGATTAGGTAACGGGGTGATGAGAGGGTAGAGGAATGATAGTTAGATGTAATGTGCTGCTGGGTAGTAGATCTAGGAATAGATTTATGATGGTTGTGATTCAAAAGCCTAAGAAATGTTATTAAAGAGGACATACAAGGTACAACTTACTGGTTATTGACGAGGATGCAGGTCCAAGAACTGTGATGACAAAGGCAGAACTCAGGTAGGATGGCCTGACAATCAGAAAATGAGATATCTTCCCTCCCGATGATCAGCTGAGTATCACAGGGCTCTGGTTATTCAGTTGCAGTCTTGGGCTTGATCTCCTTCTCTGCAAACTCTTCTTGTTTCTTCACTTGTCTCTGCTCGGCCAAGTAAAATCCAGATTCTCCCGATCGCTTCTGATGATCCCGATTGATCAAAAATCCTTCGACCTTTGTTTCTGGTTAGGGGAGCCCATTTACAGGGAACCGATGGCGGTTACGTAACCGACGGCGGTCGAGTAGGAACCGGTATCGGTCAGGTCAAAGTGGGCTATTTTTAGTAAAATAGCCAACTTTCCCTCCTTTTCTCCCGAGGGATTTGTTGCGGGCTTGGTCAAGTAACTACAAGGTCGGTTTTGGGTGCGAGTAAGGAGTCATTAGTCATGGGTGTGGATGTAGACTAAGTTATAGGTCTTAATTAGGTTAGTTTAGGGTTAGGACTAGGTCATGATGAGGTGGCAAAATGAGGTGGCAAGTATGGCGATGTGGATTTATTAATTATAAGGTAATTAATAAATAATTGTGTAAGGTTTAGGTGATGAGGTTAGGTTGCGAAATGAGATGCGGGTCACAAGGGGTCGTAAGACACAAATTTGGTGTCTACATTAGCCCCTTATTGTCGTGTAGTTTGTTTTGTAAAGCTGCACAGACAATAATATGAAGTGGTTTCCCTATTAAGGGTATAGGTAATCCCCTCAAATCTATCACAGATTGAGATAGCGTGAAATCGGGGATAGAGTTGATAAAGGGTAAATGGTGTGGAGATGATGGTGAGATGGTGGGGTAGGTCCAAGGAAGCAGACGCACGTTGAAATGTAGTAGTGCGACCAGGGTACATGATTTGAAGAGCAAACCAACAATTCATAGGCAAAGGTCGATAGTTTATCCAAACAAGGGTGATATAATCCTGGTATCCAAGGCATAGGAAGTAGCTCCAGGGGATATAACGGGTAAGGTATAGGAACGTTTAGGCATGTTCGGCAGTACCAAATGGTTGGTTTGGTTGAGATAAACGTCACGGTCTAGGTCTAGGCAAAGTTGGTCGACTGATCAAGTCAAGTACTCTAATCATGCTAAAACACGAACAGGTGAGCTCGATTGAACAAAAAGTGACAGGATGAGTGGATAAAATTGTAATTTGTTGGTTTGGGGTGAGGTATTTAAGTGGTATGGCCTTGGGTCAGGCTGATTGATTAGTGAGGGCCATGGGTCGGGCCTGATGGGTTGAGTGCGGCCTTGGTTTGGGCCAAGTGGTTGGGTTGCGGCCTTGGGTCGGGCCAAATGGTTGGGGATCGGCCTTGGGTCGGGCCAATTAGTTGGTGATCGGCCTTGGGTCGGGCCAAATGGTTGGGGTGCGGCCTTGGGTCGGGCCAAATGGGTTGGTCGGCCTTGGGTCGGGCCAAATAGGTTGGTTGCGGCCTTGGGTCGGGCCAAATGGGTTGGGTGCGGCCTTGGGTCGGGCCAAATGGTTGGTTGCGGCCTTGGGTCGGGCCAAATGGGTTGGGTGCGGCCTTGGGTCGGGCCAAGTGGTTGGGTGCGGCCTTGGGTCGGGCCAAATGAAGTTAACAAAGGGTTTTCAGCAAAGGTTGATATAGGCGATGTTGTGAGAAAGGGTGATTAGTAAATAAGGGCCAAAAATTGGGGAAGAGTTGGGATAAAACCGGTGTCGATTGTCTATGACCGATATCGGTTAGGTGACCGATACCGGTTCCTTAGGGCACAATAAAACCGATATCGGTTATAGGTCAAAAACCTATAAAAAGAAAAATACGGCCTGTCATTGTCACATTGTCAATTTGAAAACCAATTTGAGTTGTCTGAGGTGGAGTGTTGAGATTGGAGCATTTGTCGGTTGAGGTGGCGCTATTTGAGTGGAGGAGTGAGTGGTTAGTGGGCCCGAGTGAGGAGGAGGCAGCAGTTGATTGGTGGAGGACCCAGCAGAGGAGAGTTAGAGCCATGGCATAGCCAGGAGGAGCAGGAGGTGCTGGACCAGCTGGACCACCACCACCCATCCCACCACGATGACGTGTCATCGTACCGGTAGGTTCGAAACCCTTCATTGTGTGAATTTGATTGTATTATGTTGTATTTGGGTTTTGGGTAGGAATGTAAGGTTTTTAGAAAATAATTAATAAATGGAAATTATTTGAAAAAAGGAGAGGGTAGATAGGTGAAATAGGCCAAGGCGGCAGGGTGGGTAGGTTTTTAGGGTGTTTGGGTGGGTATATAGGGAGAAATAGGAAAAAAATTGAATGGGGTAGCCGCGTCGGGTTCGGCTCGGGTATTTTCCAGTGACCGATGCCGGTCACTAAGCGACCGGCATCGGTCACAGTTCCGGGGTAGGTCGGGTTTGTGGGTGACCGGTGTCGGTCTAACGTTGACCGGCGTCGGTGGAAAGGGGACCGGGATCGGTTATGGGTGACCGGTACCGGTCCCTAGGCAGGATTTGCTATTTTGTTGCGTGGTTTTGTGGTGGTTTTGGGTGTTAAGTTCTTGTTGGGGTTGGCGTGTTGGGTTGTTTGTTGTTGTTTATGATTGGGTTTTGTGTTTTGGGTGTGAAGATGGAGGGGGATATTGGAGAAGATAGGTGGGTAGAGGTGTGTGTTAGAGAGTCGGGGTGTGGTCGGGGGGGTAAAAAGGGGGTATAGAGGGTATAAGTAGATGTTGTGATAAAGAGTAGGGCTAATGTAGTGAGTTGGTTTTGCAGGCACGTCAGCAGCTGACGATGTGGGACAGGATGCCCCCGCTATTGAGACGGATGCGGCCACACGTGTCGGCAGCGCAGTGGGGCATTATGCGCGAGGTGGGACTCGGCGGAGTCTAGCGGTACAGGCGATCGATAGGGATCACAGTTTGATGGTCGCCCTCATCGAGAGATGGGATCCGGCGACCAATGTGTTCCATCTCCCGACTGGAGAGATGACCATTACATTGGAGGATGTGTATCGCATCCTTAGATTACCGATTGATGGAGAGGTAGTCTTCCAGGTGGACGCAGAGACAGCCATGGACAACATCTTACATGTATTCGGGGATGCAGCCACGCTATTGACGTATCACAGCGCGAGCATCGCGTATGGGGATATGTACCGTGCCCACCGACATGAGACACGGCTTGCCATGTTGATGATGATCGGGATTACATGCTTCGCCCTCCCGGACTCAGAGGGAGGCCGCTTTCCACGGGCGTTGATGGGGGTGTTACACGAGATGGTCGAGGAGCATACATGTTATGCTTGGGCACCAGTATACCTGGTGCAGTTATACCGAGAGCTGTGGGGCTATCGCCGGATGAGGCGATTCGGGATTTGCTCTACGTTTTTGTTACACTGTTGGGCATATGAGCATATCATATGCATTAGACCAGTAGGGCTGCCCCAGCAGCCAGGGCCACAGGTGATCTACAGATATGGCTTTCAGAGGTGGTTGGGGGTCGTGGGCCAGCCACGAGCCGTTCTCACCGGACGAGATGTGGCATATTACCGGCATGTATTAGAGGGCTTGACAGCGTTAGATATTGTATGGAGACCTTATAGAGGTCATCACCCCATGCGGAGGAGCCCGATCACAGTTGCAGGTGGATCCAGTATACATTCTGGATAGCGGGACGGAGGCCGGGGAGCATGAGTGGATTCCCCTGGAGAGGGTACGCCGGCAGATGGGGCTACGACAGGATGAGCCACCTCCCTTCCCTCGATCGAGGGATGATGTAGAGCTCCACTACAGCCACCCATAGCCCGTGGACCCGGGTTGGGCAGCGAGAGGCAAGAAGATGATATAATGGGCGACGCCTACCGCACAGGATCATTTTTAGTATGGTGGGCGGGCGAGAGAGAGCCGCGAGAGAGCACACTCCCACACAACCAGACTTGCGGCTGTTAGAGCAGAGAGGGACCAGCTCAGGGGCTAGGTACCATTATTACAGGGCGGCTTGCCTGCTGCACAGCACGAATAGGTGTCTTACAGGCGCTAGCTTGAGCTCGAGTACGAGCACATAGGCTCGAGCACCACCAACAGCGGCACCAATGCACCACAGATAGCCACAAGCATGCAGTACCGCCACAGCCACAGGCACCACCAGCAGCACCAGCACAGGCACAGGGGGCACTGGTATTAGGAGTCAGGGGACCAGCCCCAGCAGCTATGGTGGCACGGGACCATTATATGGAGGTGAGAGCGGAGGCCCGGTACTATCAGGATGTTCTTGATGGTACCGGGGCTGACTATCAGCCATATGCGGCGCATAGAGCAGAGACCTCGCGGAGTCAGAGATCCCAGGGAGGTGCAGCCACAGCCGGGGGATCAGTGACAGGGAGGAGGTGAGAGGCAGCGCAGGGACCGGCAGGGAGAGGTGCTGAGGGCGGTGGGGAGAGTTGAGACATCCCTGGGTCAGAGATTTTTTATTTGTACATTGGATATAGGCACCGGTCTGCGAACCGGTTATGTTTATAGAGGCCTGCGTGCCCACATATGATTTATTCATTCATTTATTGATTCATTTATTGTATATACCAGCCTGCGAGCCGAGTACAGGTTGTACAGTTGATACCGGCCTGCGAGCCGAGTATTTTTTTTTGATATGAGAGACCGGCCTGCGAGCCGAGTCGAGATTATGACAGTTATTGCGGCCTGCGTGCCGGCTTTGTAGTATTATGAGATCACAGAGGCCCCTATGCAGGGAAAATTGTATATTTGAAACTGTTATATATATATATATGATGATTTTGACCGACATGCTGTGTTTAAAATGTTTTAAGTGTTTTGTCGATGGTTTGTGATATTTAATGTATGATGAGTTTGATTCACATGGTTTATGATGTTGATGTCTTTCGTTGATGGGATGTATGTATATATAGATGATGAGTTTAATTGACATGTTGTGTTATGAAATGTTGTATGTTTTGTCACTGGTTTGTGAAATTGAATGTATGTAGCTGTTGAGTTGGATCCAAATGGTGTATAGATTGATGGTTTTTGATATCGTTTATTGATGGCTTGTTTGTTTTGTAATATAGAGAAATGATGTTGATGAAATTGTGATGAGAGATAGATTTGATGAAAAATATGGATAATGGTGTTGTTATGCAGGAAAAAGAGGCGGGCGCCACAAAAATTAGGTAGAAAATAAAGAAAAGAACTATGGTTAAAAAAAGGTAGGTATATGACCGATATCGGTTAGATAACCGATGTCGGTAGACAATAGACCGATATCGGTTAGGTAACCGATACCGGTTATTCGAATATGAGCTTTTCTAAAAATAGAAAAGCTTTGGTGGCAACTTAAGTTCTTATTTTGAGAGCCATGCAAGAAGTTAAATACATGAATGCGACATTGTTTGATGACTGAGACAGGTAATTGCATGAGAGAATTGAGTGATAAGGAGGAAAGAGACAGGGAAAGTGAATGTGGGCTGAGATTCAGAAGGCAAAACGGCAAGTTAGAGTTGAAGAGGGTGGTGAACATGGCTGAACAAGGAGAAGCATCCAGCAGGCAGGGACGAGAGGGAAGACAAGTTCCACCTCAAGCTGGTGCAGCCCAAGAGGTAAACGTTTTGGTTGTAATTTGATTCTTGCATGTTTTGTGAATAGGATGAGGGAGATTAAGTAGATAAAGATGAGAAAGAAAAGGTGATAGGCAATGAATCGGGATAGGGTGAATGTAATGGGGTAGGTAGTCAGGGGTTTTGGGTATGTTTGTATGTACAGAGAGGGATAAACGATCAAATTATTGTCATAGGTGGTGTTTTTAGGCAGGGTGTGTAAAGTTGATATCGACCGATATCGGCTTAAGATAACCGGTATCGGTTAAGGAACCATTACCGGTTATCTAAAACCGATGCCGGCTACTGTAGGAATTTCCAGAATGTGAGAAAAAAAACCTTTGGGGATTTGATTTATTGAATGGCTGTGTGTTGTTTTGATGTGTGCAGGTGGAGGTAGGGTTCAGGATGAATGATACTGTGCCAGCGTTGTTGTCACGAATCCGAGCGGATGTAACACCAGCTGAATGGGCATTGATAAATCGTTTGGGGTTAAGTGGAATCCGCTATTATTCACGAATCGCACGTAACCATGCTATGTTACAGGCGTTGATTGAGAGATGGAATCCAAAAAGGAATACCTTCTATCTGCCAACAGGGGAGATGATAGTGACATTGGAAGATGTGTTCCGTATTTTGAGACTCCCAATTACAGGAAGCCTAGTATATCAGGCATTGCCTAGCGCGGCGCGGGGAGTGATAACAATAGTATTTGGTCCATACACACAAGATTTGACACATCGAGGTTTGACATTCACGTATGGTATAATGTATGCAGCACACCCTGAGGCAACAAGGTTGGCAGTGGTATTAATGATAGCGGTAGGATATTATGCATTACCGAGGGTGGATGGGGGAAGATTTCCAAAAGCATTGATGTGTGTTATTTGGGAAATGATAGAAAGGAACGTGACTTTTGCATGGGCACTGCATATTTGGCGAGCTATACAGGGTTTATGGGCTTGTAGACAAATCACGGGATGATGACACTTTGATTGTTCATTTTTATTACATTGTTGGGCCTATGAGCACATTGTTTGTGTGCGACCAATAGGCCGACCCATCCAGTCAGGAGAGACCGGAGTGCAGAGGTTGGGATTCAGACGATGGGTCTAGACAGAACAAGAGGCAAGATCTCAGGCCGTGACGGGTGACCCTGAGTATTATAGGTAGGTATGGGAGATGGTGACGATTGCGGATATCTATTGGAGGCCTTACGGGAACTATATGGTAACAGAGAATATAGCTGAGGAGTTGAGGGGTGTAGAGCGATTGAGGTGGATCGCGGGGCACAGGCCAGGTGAGTATGAGAGGATTCCTCTAGATCGTGTGCGCGACAATTTGGATTTGTGCAGGATATACCCCTGGCTTATAGACCATATATGAGGATCGACGCCGAGGCAGCATTCTCACCTCCCCGGCCAACACCTCTAGAAGGGCCAGAGGAGGTAGCAGCCGATCGCAGGGTAATGGATGCAGGAACGACAGAGGCCTATAGATTATGGTGGGTAGCAGAGCTGCGAGGTGTACGTGATCGTCCTGACATAACTGTGATTACAGCGGAGAGAGATCGTCTGCAGAGTTTAGTTCATCAGCTCCAAACGCGGGTGAATGAGACAAGAGGATTGTTAGTGGTTGCGGAGTCACGAGCGGAGGGACTAGAGGCGAGATATCTCCATGCGAGGGAGCGTATTCAGATGTTACAGGAGAGATTGGCAGATCAGTGGGTGGTACCAATAGCCGTGGTACCTTTGAGGATGGAGAGGCCCGGCGAGAGGCGTCGACGATCACGATCATCACCTGGTTCGGGATGAGGTGTGAGGGTCTAAGTAAATGTTATCGAGGTATAAGAATAAATAAGGATGCCGACCTGCGTGTCGATGATAGAGAAGATGTATTTGTTTAACATCTAAATAAAACGGAATATGTATGTTGATTTGAGTTATGATAATAATAAGAATGTTTGTGTTTTGAATTTTTTTTTTTTTTTTTTTGAAAAAGGATAAAGAGGAATGTGATTAAATAGAAATACACAAAAATATTTATATTTACCACACATGATACGTTATGGTAGGGGATGGTCGAGCTAACCTTGGGAGACCCCATGTCTCCGAAGTGCTGCCTACATAGCCCATTGCACAAAGCAAGGAGGGGCCTCAGACCGATGTAGTTCTCCCTTAGGACCAGGGAGAGATGAATTCAGGCAATTTAGGTATGGTTAGGCAATTTGTTGGTTGGTAAAAATATTGATAGTAATATTGGTAGGGTAATGTTGTTGGTGTTGGAATAGGTATAAGTGAAGCAAAAGTTAGCCTACCCAAGTGGTAGGGAACCATGTCCTGATTAAGATCAACACATAATCCTAGATGTGAGTCAAAGAGGAAAAAGTTGTCCCATGGTTGAGAAGAGCTAAACAAACCACATATTAATGTAGAATGAGCTTGAACTCCTAGGTACCGTGCATAGATGAGAAGTCAATAGGTGAAAAGAGTTGTATGATCACAATATATCGGGTGTATGTCACGTCCCTTGAGTTGTGTTGTTTTAACAAATGGTGAGGTGAGGTGGATGGTATAGCTGAGGCACGGAGAACTTGTTATAAAGTGAGTGTTCTGACGAAAGAGAACCTAACCTAAATAGACAAGTCCATGACTTCAAAGTTCTTTTGAATGCGGCTTTTATTTTACTGAATATAGACTGATCGATGCGGGAAGTCTACAAGGGATATTGATTGTATTATTCTTGAGGTCTTCACGAAGCTGATCAATGTGAGAAGCTTCGATAAAGGTTGACTGTGTATAGTTGTCCTTCAAGGGAGCAGTCTATTTATAGTAGCAGATGTGGTTTTAGTGCATAGCTGTCCTTCGGGAGGCAATCTATCTATATATAATAAAGCAATAGTTTGGCATATAGCTGTCCTTCGAGGAGCAATCTATATATAATTTAGAGAGCAGATGTCCGTTTGGCGTAAAGCATCTAGTTTGGTAGGAAGTTTGACTCAAGAAAATCCCATAAGCATATAATTAAGAATGTGTCATTTTAATACTTTGAAGTCATGGACTTAGACTAAAAAGGAAGGCATCTTTAAGGGGAGGTGAGAATCAAACTATGTGAGCTTGATTTTATTTTGAGATGTAGGAAACAAAGTGTATGTAGCGGTAAATGAGCTCAAGGGATGAGCGGTAGGTAGATAAGAAGTGATATAACACTAAATTCAATAGTAGAATGGTTGAAGATGCAAGGCATTAAGGGGTTCAGGCTCAGGTTTACCATTAAGCGAAGCTAAACGATAAGTGCCTGATCCATAAGTATGAGTGATTATGTAAGGCCCAATCCAATTGGGAGCAAATTTTCCACGTTTGCTCTTTTCTAGTTTGGTTACATGTTGATTCTCTTTGAGGACAAGATCACCAACCTTAAAGGTATGCTCATGAAGTCACTTATCATAAGCACACTTGATGCGTTTTTGATAGATTTGAAGGTGATCAAGAGCTGTAAGATGATGCTCATCAAGAAGCTCCAATTGGGCTAACCGCTCTTGGTGGAAATCATCGTTGGTGAGAATATCCTGAAGAGATATTCTGAGGGAGGGTATTTGTATTTCGAGAGGCAAGACAGCCTCGGTACCATATACCAAAGAAAAAGGTGTGGCATTAGTGGAGGTACGAATGCTAGTACGATAAGCCCAAAGGGCAAAGGGGATGTGATCATGCCAATTTCTTCCTGGACTCATTGACAACTTTCATAAGGATTTTGGTTAGGGTTTTATTAGAAGCTTCGCTTGTCCATTCGCTTGTGGATAATAGGGTGATGAGAAACTAAGTTTGATACCAAATTTTCACAAAGGTCTTGCAACAACTTATTTTTGAAAGATTTTCCATTATTTGTTATCGAGTGCGATGAGGAACACCAAAACGACGAGATAATGTGATGATTAATGAACTCTACAATTTTTCTTTTTAGTTGAAATGAGCGGAATAGCCTCCACCCATTTTGTGTAATATTCGGTTGCTGTGATTATCCATCGGTGACGTTGTGAAGAGGGCGGATGAATCTCACCAATAAGGTCTAAACCCCATTGTGAGAAAGGCCAAAGATCTCGTGCGACCTGTAGCGGATGGCTAGGAGTATGTTGAAGGTTGGCATGTTGTTGACACATAACACAACGCTTAACATATTCGTAGCAGTCGTTATTGAGAGTAGGCCAATAATAACCTAGGCGAAGGATTCGTTTGGCCACGGCAAGGCCGCTAAAATGTCCACCACAAATACCGTCATGAACCTGTTGGATGGTATAGGTGACCTCTGGGCCAGTTAGACATCGAAGGAGGATGCCATCAAAGCCACGTTTATAAAGGAGTCCCCCCATAACGACATAACGAGAAACACGTTTAAGAAAAGCATGTTTGCCGGTACTTGTAAGGTCAGATGGGAGAACGGAGGTTGTAAGGTAGTCGTGAAATTGGTGATACCAGGTATCCTGTGAATTAGCAGACACATTATTTATCATACAAACAACCGGGGCTGAGTAAGATGGGGCAAAGAGTTGTTGGACCAAGACGAAAATGTCAGAGTCAGTTGATGAAGCTGGAATTTGCGAGGCTAAGCAAGCCATAGTATCCGCAAATTTGTTAGTGGAGCGGGGAATGGTTTGGATAGAATAATGAGTAAATAAGGTTAGAAGTGAATCCACGTAATGTTTGTACTTTTGAAGTTCCTCATTTTTGCATTGGTAGATGCCCATAACTTGATTGACTACCAATTGAGAGTCACCGAAAATATTGATAGATTTGACACCTAAGTGTAACGTAACTTGGAGACCCAAAACAAGGGCCTCGTATTCCGCTATATTATTAGTGCGGGGAAATCGAGTCGGAATGAAAGAGGCATAGGCTCAGTGTCGAGAGGAATGAGAACAACGCCGGCCCCTCCGCCACGCTAGCATTTGGATCCATCGAAGAAGAGGGTCATTGGATACGACTCTTCCCTAGGGAAAGAGTGGCGATGAGTTCGTCAGGGAAATTAAAATTAGTAAATTGCGCCCCAGGTATAAGGGCTTCCGCGAGTTGATCGGCAATGGTTTGTCCTTTGATTGACTTCTGGTGTATAAATTCGAGGTCGAGGTCAGCAAGGAGCATAAGCCATCGGGCGATGCGTTGGTTTAGATGAGGTTTGGCATACATATAATGGATGGGGTCCGTGTTGGTGATGACAAAAGTTTTGTGATTCAGGAGGTAGTGTCGGAGTTTGGTGGCCACGAATGATAGGGCTAGGCACAACTTTTCTACATGTGTATACCTAGTCTCATAGTCCACCAAAGTACGACTTATATAATAAACGGCTTGTTCTCGATTCTCGAGTCATGATGTGCAAGCATGGCCCCTACAGCGTGGTCGGTGGCGGAAAGGTAAAGGTAGAAGGGGCGATCGTCCTGAGGTGGGATAAGCACGGGTGGCTGCAAGAGATAAGCTTTGAGAGTTTCAAAGGCTTGGTGGCACTCTTCGCTCCATTGAAAGGCAACATCCTTTTTAAGGAGGTGATGGAAAGGTTGACATCGATCCGAGAGTTGGGAGATGAAACGCCGGATAGATTGGAGCTTACCTTGTAAACTACGCAATTGTTTGAGGTTAGTAGGTGGGGGCATTTCTAGGATAGCTTTGACTTTAGATGGGTCGACCTCAATGCCACGCAAAGAGACGATAAAACCAAGAAGTTTTCCCAAAAGGACACCAAAGACACATTTCTTTGGTTGAAGATGGATAGAATATTGTAACAGGTGATCAAAAATAATGGTTAAAACATCGAGATGTTTACTGCGATGTTTAGATTTTCCAAGAAGATCATCGATGTAATCCTCAAGGATAGTGTGCATAATGTCATGAAAAATGTAGGTCATAGCCCGCTGATAGGTTGCACCAGCATTCTTAAGGCCAAATGGCATTACACGATAACAGAAGGTTCCCCAAGGAGTTATGAAGGTAGTTTTATGTTGATCGGCAGGGGCAACCAAAATTTGGTTGTATCCTGAAAAGCCATCCATGAGAGAGAGCATCTCATGGCCTGCAGTGAGATCAACAAGTTGGTCAATACTAGGTAGGGGGAAGTCATCCTTAGGGCAAGCGAGGTTAAGATCTTGGAAATCCATGCATATCCGAAGTCCCCCCGTCGCTTTAGTGACAGGTACGATGTTAGAAATCCATTGAGGATAGTCAATAGGCAGGATGAAGGAAACAGAAAGGAGTCGTTGAAGCTCTTCTTTGACCAAGAGGGCAATGCGTGGATGCATTTTTCTCAGTTTCTATTTAATTGGCTTGGAATCGGGTTTTAGGGTAATGTTATGGACAACAATGTCAGGATCAATTCCTGGCATGTCAGCGTAGGACCAAGCGAAAGCTTGGTTGTGAGCACGGAGAAAGGTAGTAAAGGTGACTTGTTCTGATGCGTTAAGGGATTGTCCGATCTTCACAATGTGAGGATCCTCCTCTATGTGGATGTTGATTTCTATAGTAGACTCATTCAACATGGTTTGAGTTTCAGATGGTAAGGCGCGTTGAATATAAGAGTCATCCGCGCCAAGATAAGTGAGGATGGAGTCATCATCCTGGCACTCAACAACATTAATTGAAGGCGAGTCCTCTTGATCATGTCGGATACGTAAGGGGATAGAGAAGAGGGTCCTCATTATCGTGTTGATAAGTGAGAGGACCTAGGAAGATAGCATTTATGAAAAAAAAGTTAGGAGGGATAGATTCGGGATCTATCGACTCGTGGGTGATGATGGCAAAATGGGTGATGATGGTTTAGTAGGGGTGATGTCATCATCTTCCAGAGACAAGCGACATGAGGTTTCTCTGGTGTAAGTGTTCAGAAAACCAAGACCACTCACGATCATTGTGTTTACGTGTAGTCACGGGAATGAGTGTATGTCGGCCTTGTTCATAAAAACCAAAACCAAATCCTTTCCAAGCCACGTGAGTCAAGAAGGTGAGGGCGAAACGATGATTTGTCAAGTATTGAAAATCAGATTGGAAGGAACCACACCAAGAGGAGGTTCAGGGGTAACGAGGATGCGTCAACACCCCCATATGTTAGGTTGGTGCAGCAATGGGGTGGTCCGTAAGAGATTACTCCCCCCACGCGATGGTCGTCATAGGTAGGATGTGCATGTAATCGTCCGTACTCCTGGGGTATGGAAAGAGCTAACGTTATATAGGTGTACTCCCAAAGTAAGGCGTTGAAAAACATCTACTAAGGGGCTCGAGGTTGGGATGTTATCTATGGGAAGAAGTGGTTTTTAGTGCGAAGTAGTATTTGGGTTGATGGTGTAGTTTCATGAAGTGAAGGTGTAGGGTGTGGTTGAAGTGGATGGTTGGGTTGGATGAATGGGTGTCTTGATTGGTACAAGCACATCATTAGGTGATATAACATATTGCAGGTTTTGAAGGGGGGAGGATCAGCTTTTACGGTGTAGGACTTCCCCTCGTACTCAAATTTTATGCATCTATGTAAGGTTGAGGGAATGCATCCCATAGCCCGGATCCAAGGGTGGCCTAACAACATATTGTATTGGAACTCTCCCTCAAGGACATAGAAGAGTTCGGGTAAAGTACGTGGTCCTACATGAATGTTAAGGATCACGGTGCCTAAGGTAGAGGTAATAGCATCATTGAATGACCGCAACATGATGGGGTTGGCACACATGTAGCTAGAAGGGATATTCATTTGTTGGAAGGCTTTTGAAGAGATGATGTTTAGGCTAGCGCCCCCATCGATCATAACACGATGTACCCGAATGTCCCGGACGTAAGCTGAGATGAAAAGAGCAGGGTCAGGATCTTCTGTACCAAAGTCAACAATTTCGTCTTCGGAGAAACTGACAGCGATTGTTGTGCATGCAGAGGCAAGTGGTTGGGGAGGTAGATTGTTTGGTGAGGGAAGCAACGTGATTGGGTGTTAGAATGGAGGTAACAGGTAGGGTTTCATTAGGTAAGACCTCGATCCCTTGAAGGATTTCAACGAGAGCTTGTCGATGAGATTCAGAAGTCTGAATGAGATCATATAGTGTCATTTTTACAGGTGATTGGTGAAGTTGTTTGATCATGGCTCGGTGGGCAACTCCATTAGAGACGGGGTAGGTAGGTCCACGAATAACCACTTTAGGTGGTGGTGCGATCGGGATGGTGGACGGAGAAAGAGAGGACGCAGGTATGCTTTCTTTCACTTTCTCATTGTTTTTCTGCACTCGAGTAGCAACACTAATCATATTGATCTCGTGAACATGAGAGGAGGAAGATGGTCGGGATAAATCATGGTCTTCGAGAGGTGGGGTTGTAATAACGACAGATATTGGTGAGGCGGGGATAGGTGGTATAGGAGAGGAGATTGAAGCTAAAGGTCTCTCCCTTCGTAAGTTGTCTTTCTTAACCCTTCTATCTGAGAGAGGTGTCTGACGAAGGATGGCTTTTAAAGCTTTGCATCCCTCTACATCATGTCCTGGTGTGCGGTGGTAAGCGCAGATTTTAGACTCATCATAACCTATAGGTTGAGGTTTAGATGGGTCATAAGGTCTAAGTGGGGGTAGAGAAATGGTCGCATTCTCCACCAACATAGCAAGGATTTTGGCGTAAGATCCTTTGAGTGGGTCAAAATCGGAGGAAGATGAAGGTATTGATTGGGTGGGTTTTGGTAATGTTTGGGTATGGTTGGTTCGTACGGGTGGTGGTTTAGCCAAGGGGTATTGATACGTGGTTTTAACTAAACGTGGTTTCTTTGGTGCAGGAGCTACGTTTAGCTGGTTAGATGATGAGGCTCCAGATAACGTGGTATCCAGAAACAATGGCGGCAAAAGAGGAGTGACGGAAAACAAGTCCTTTGATGATGAAATTTGTTTAGGGTTGATGGGTGGACAGGATACGTGGGGTGACAGTGTTGATATACCCTTAGATCTCTATGTGTGCAGAAGGCGTAGGTCGTTTTAAAGAAAACGCAGGAGGTATGATATATTGATGCAAGGTGGAGGGATGAGGTCCCAATATGGAAGGTAGGTGTGACGATGATGGTTTTAATTGTGATAGAGGCACAGATTGAGTTTGTCTCCTAAGTGGAGGGCGGCTTTATTTTTGGATAAATCTAGTCGCTTAGGTGGGTGTGTTAGGCTGGGTATTGGTGAGGTCCCAAGTGTAGGGGAAGATTTGGTTAGGCTAATAGAGGTGGATGAGATACTTGGTAGAGATGCGGGGGATGGAGATGAGGACATAGGCATTTTGAGTTTCTGTAAACACTTCGGGTATATGGTAGAGGTGTCTGGATCGGTCATCTGCATTTGAGTAGAATAGGGGGTACTCAAACGTTCCCATAGGACTCGTCTATCTTCTGGAGAATGACAGTCTTCAGGTGTGAATTGGAACTTTTGTATGGAAGAAAGGTGGGTTGTGATTCCGGTCCACTGTGGGTGTGATACAGGGGGTAGATGAGGCACTGTATCAATAGGTGTTAAGAGGTCAACCGATCGTTGAAAAGATTTAGGCGATGAAGAACTAATAGGTAGGAGGGCATGTTTGAGAGGATCCGTCATGGTTAAAGAATTTGGTGATGTCGGTTCAAGAGGTTTCTCGTCTAAGGATGACAAAAGAAGTGGCGAGCCTTCCTCTTGTGCAGCAAGAATGGTAGAAGGAGACGTTTGGGAAATAGATAAATTAGATAACATCCGTTCGCAGTCTTGTAGGGATGTGGTGTAAGAAGACTCATCTATGAGAAGAGAACTCTGGGTGGTTAACTCCTGTATGGGTAAAGGAATGATTTCACCTTGTCTTGATGGGGTGAAGGAGGTTCGGGCCCCTGTGTCAGTGAAGAAGCTTGATTCAAAATTTTCTCGATAGAGGCTTTTGGCTGGGAGTCGAAGACTGCATGGATCTCATGAACACTCTCCTCGGCTAAGATATCTTGGTTTATGTTACTGTTAGAAGAGTGATTCGGGAATGGTTTGTTGAAGATTTTCAAATTTTAGTTAGCAGGGGCATTAGGATTATCGAGGGTTATATCCCCTGCATCAACCATTTCCTGCACTATGTTTTTCAACATCTTGCAGTTTTCATGACTATGTCCTTTTACGCGGTGAAAGTTACAGAAGTCATTTTCTTTGTACCAGGAAGGTATAGCGCGGGTGGAGTCAAACCCGAGTGAGGTTTAACAGGAGGCAAGGTGATAGCTCCGGCTTTGAGCAATTTTTCCAAGATGACACCATAAGTTTCTCCCAAGGGAGTGTAATTGATGGGCTCGGCTTTATATTTATAGGTGGTTTTTGGTGGGGTATTAGACGGTGCTTGAGATTTGACCATCACCGCGTGGACAGCTCCTTTTGATTTCGAAGAAGTGGATGTGTGAGGAGTGGTGGTGTTTGGTTTATTGGTGGAATCTGGAGTTCGAAATTGGGGTTTTTGTTGTGCAACCGCAATTTCTCTTCTTCTAAGGCTCGAATTTCTAGTTTCGAGCCATGGTAAAGGCCTCGTCAAATGTGCTTAGTGTAGGAGAGATGTGCTTAGCGCAAGCCGCGTAAAAGAGTTCGATAAGTTCACTGAGGCAAGGCATACGTAAGTTGGTTGATAAGGCCCCGCCATCATCCAACGAAATCTGCATAGATTCATCTTCAAATTGTCGGATGGCATAGAGGTCGGTGATAGATACTTTCTTGGCAATGTTAATGGAGAAATGATCCAAGAAAGATTGGGCTAGTTGGTTAAAAGAGAAGATTGAGTGCTTGGGTTAAAGCATCGTACCACTCAAGGCGGGTCTTTGATAAGGACATGGGAAAGGTGCGGAGTAGCAAGGCATCATCATGAGCAATCAAATAACAAGCATGTCTAAATGATCACAAGTGTTGTTGAGGATCCTCTTTACTATTAAAATGAGTAAATTTCAAAATTCCCATTGAGGAGGATATGAATGAAGGGGGACGAGAAGGGTGAATAGGCTCTCGACAAACTTGCTCGTATGTCAAGGTGCTACGACTTCCCGAAACAAAAGCCTCCAGATTTTTCATTTTGTCCATCATTTGTTTGATGAAATCCGTGGTTGGATGAGATGATGGTGCGTTGTGGTAAACGGAGGCAAATTGGGCCAAGGGCCTCCGCTAGACAATGGTGGGGTTAAGTGTTGATAAGGTATGGAGGATGAATATGTTGAGGTGACCGAATAGGGATGTCCTATATAAGATGTTGAGGTCACTGGATACGTGTATGGGAATGAAAAGGTAGGCGGAGCTTGAGAAGGAAAGCTCGTGTGGATAGGTGGCGAGAGCAAGTCATGAAAGGAGCAATTCTGCAAGAGAGATGAGGTAGGAGCAGTCGGCGGTAATGATATGTGGGGTCCAAGATTAACCAAAGGAAAGCCAATCTGTGTCGTATGAACCTCTGAAGCCGTCGGATTGGGAGACAGGGCTAAAGATGCAGAAAGCAAGGCGGTGTTATCAGGCGGAGTGGGAGCTAGATGAGCAGCTATACTAATAGGCATGCCAACAAGGAGTTGACCATCGGGCGTATGGTCAGGGGCATGAGACAAATAGTATTGTACGGTGCTAGGATTAGCATCCAGAAATTTGGCAAATTCCTTATCTCCTACAGGAATTTTGGGGATTTCACTGGTGTCCGTAGGGTTCCCTATAGAATGTGAAGGGGGTGATTCAGGCAAAGGCACGAAGCAGGCATGTGAAACCATGGCGGCGGCTTGCTTTCAAATGATAACAACCATGGACAAGAGTACATAGTAGGGCTTCAATCTATCAGGAACAGAAACAACCTCAGAATGGTGAAATTGGTAGGTTGTTGGTTTGTCAGGAACTGTAAAAGACAGTAACCGATATCGGTCTAATAACCGACGTCGGTCAGACTATAGCCAACGTCGGTCAGTTAACCGATGTCGGTGTAATAAGACTGGTATAAGAAAATATAAGAAGCTGCTGATTTGATCTTTAACAATGCTTAGTACATTTATCAATTTGTTCTAAGGTGATGACAGAGACAGTGTATAACAAAGAAAATAGAACTGAAAACAAGCAAGATGCACACACAAATCCAGAGACTAACCCTAGGGTTAATTTTAATTATCATGGGCTTATGCCTTTAGACGTAGAATGATGTCAGAATCCTAAACAAAAGACTTAGGGGAAATGTCAAGTTTGTTTTGGCTTATAAGGTTACCTCAATCGGGCGGAGGAATACCGCGGAAAAAAGGGGGATGTTTGAGCTGTTGTGTTAATTGTGAAGTGATTCGGTATGTGTTGTGCAGTGAAAGTAAGATTAATTTCTTGTCAATACCGTGGATATCACCCCCACGTGTACGACCTGTTACTTAATCTATGTTCACTAGAATTGAAAACAGCAAGCAAGAATGTGATGCACGTGTTTTAAACCCAAATCGAAAATGATATTCGATGAAGCAAATAAGATGACTTTCACTAATGCAAAATGTAAAGCAAAGCAAATTCTTTTACTAAAAAATACCTAATATCTTTAAAGAAGAAAACAGCAAGTATGCTCCTAAATGAAAGCAAGCAAGAAAAAAGAAACCCGAAATGGGTCCCACCGGGCGTGCCAAAATGTTTCACGCGGAATGTTTCAACTTTTGGGAATAGAGTTGCTTCTATCCTTTCATTCCTTTTAGAAATAGATAAGGGTTAGGGCTAGGAGGAATACCTGTTGAATGTCGAGATGGTGTGCGCGTACCGTAGAGAGAGATCAGGTTGATTGCGAAGAACTCCTTTTTGTCTTGGAAGGACTACCTGCAAATAAGAATACAAGACCACAAGATTTTGATTAGACAATAAATGAGGGAACTGCCTTGGGCCCAGGAAGTATAAAACTTCCTTTCGAAGGTGGTCAGTTCCCCTGCTATTATGAACTAACACAAAAGATTGTAAAATAACAATTTAATTGCCTCGTTGAAACAAGTAGGGGGAAAGGCTGGTTTTTGGTTTTGAGTCACGATAACCGATACCGGTTTTTGCTAACCGATATCGGTAGGGGCTATGTTTTAGGGACTTTTGGTGAGGGTCGGTTGTAGGGTGGTTGTGTTGTTTGTAAGGCTAATAAATGAGTGGGATTAGGTAATGGTGTGATGAGAGGGTAGAGGAATGATAGTTAGATGTAATGTGCTGTTGGGTAGTAGATCTAGGAATAGATTTATGACGGCTGTGATTCAAAAGCCTAAGAAATGTTATTAAAGAGGACATACAAGGTACAACTTACTGGTTATTGACGAGGATGCAGGTCTAAGAACTGTGATGACAAAGGCAGAACTCAGGTAGGATGGCCGACAAATCAAGAAAATGAGATATCTTCCCTCGATGATCAAAGGCGGAGAGTATCACAGGGCTCGTTATTTAGTTGCGATCTTGGGCTTGATCTCCTTCTCTCAAACTCTTCTTTTTCTTCACTTGTCTCTGCTCACCAAGTAAAATCTAGATTCTCGATCCTTCGATGATCCCGATTGATCAAAAATCCTTCGACCTTTGTTTACAGGTTAGGGAGCCCATTTACAGAGGAACCGATGGCGGTTACGTAACCACCGGCGGTCGAGTAGAACCATTGTCGGTCAGTCAAAGTGGGCTATTTTTAGTAAAATAGCCAACTTTCCCTCCTTTTCTCCCGAGGGATTTGTTGCGGGCTTGGTCAAGTAACTACAAGGTCGGTTTTAAAAGTGCGAGTAAGGAGTCATTAGTCATGGGTGTGGATGTAGACTAAGTTATAGGTCTTAATTAGGTTAGTTTAGGGTTAGGACTAGGTCATGATGAGGTGGCAAATGAGGTGGCAGATATGGCGATGTGGATTTATTAATTATAAGGTAATTAATAAATAATTTTGTAAGGTTTAGGTGATGAGGTTAGGTTGCCGAAATGAGATGCGGGTCTGTCTACAGATTCATGCACACCTTTAAGTTCATGATATCCTTAAGGGAATAAGTCCTCATAATATCTAATTAACTCAATGATCTTTTTCTACCTCCAAGTCTAACCATTAATCTCCAATTATGGCCTCCTTAGGCTCAGCCTAAAAACCTATATTTACCTTTTTATGTCTTCATTGGTTTGGGTAGGCATACATATCCTCGTTCATACATTGTCCATGACCTCGCACACCCCGTGTGAATGTTCAATATCCAGGTTCTCAAATTCCTCATCATCCATGATGTAGACCATCTTTCCTTTCTCTTTCTCAACGAAAGCTTGCTCAAGTAGTTTGACTCTATTTCTTCTTCCTTTCAAAACACGCACCAAACTCGCCTCACCTAATAGTTCCCTAATCATGCTCTTCTACTTGCACTATCTCCCATAGTTAAGCACTTGAAAAATCTTAATGCCTCATACTATAGGAGGTTTATTCAAGAAGCGTCTAAATGTCTCAGATCATACCTATAGCCAACGCTTTGTGCACATGACTCCTAAGCCTTCAGTATGTAGTTCTCGCACATACCAAGGGCGATACCCATCCTCGATCATGGAATATAATATATGCACCCAAAGTGAAGGTGGCAATGCTTCATCTCATGCTTTCTGTGAGTCTCTCACACCGCCGAATGTGATGCCAATAGGTCAATTCGCCATGTTAAGTGTATATTTCATAGGTGCATTGTTCCTTATAAACCTGCAGATAAATCTATTCCAATATCTTCCCAATTTACAAGATAATCTCTCGTGGACTACCCACCAAGCACATGTTTATCTCCTGGCAGTGCGTATACACTAACATATCTCTCCTTGCAACTGGATCTTCCCACTATGTTTCCATGGCCTTCAGAAAGGAAAAAATATCTTTTGTCCTTGTATACCAAGGTACTGATGCCTCTCATCAATCGAATCAGGTGAAATCGTATTTGTGCACGCAACCACACTTTTCACCTTGCACCCTACCAAATTACATATGCACCATGAGCCCAATTTTCACAAGTAATATTTTGTAGTATCACTAATAGAATGAGAGTCCCCCCACCGTAGAATTCCCTTATTTGATGGATCGCTGACCTCTAGGTCCTGGGCCATAAGCATGCAGATGGATCACTGCTCAAATCCTCCTCACTTAGAGGGCTTAACATATGGGCGTAGAATTCCCATCTGGCCAAGGATATCAAAACCCTTTCCTCCTTGTTTTCAAAGCTGATATATCCCTTATTGAATCTCAAGTCAACATTATTTGCATAACACCAAGGCGCATCCAAGTGTTGGTCAGAAAATCTAGTTCAGTCGTAAGTGTTAATACCTCAAAATCCCCAAAGAACTTGGTCCCTTATATAGTTATAGATACATCTTTCAACACATTAGATGATGGTTGTAATGAAGGCCTCCCATTTGTACCTTACGGGCGATATAATGTCAAACACATTTACTTCCACACCTCGTATTGATAAAAATATGTTGTTCAACAACCACCCATCCACAACAACATCTCGAGTAATTTTTATCATATTCAATGCTATCAATGGGAAGAATTACATGCAGTAATCCGTCATTTGGTCTTAAGACTTACGCATGGAGTGTTCCATTTCAAATAACTTTCCAATAGTAGAATAATGTTCTCCCAAATGCAACATCTTTCACACCTCCCACGTGCATCATCGCATTAGGTTTAAACTATCTCCGAGGCTTTCTCGTCTCCTTGGGAAATGTATCTCACCAAGATTCCTGCAGCACTTCCATGGTATCCTAGCAAACTTCCTTCCGATGAGTAGGATTTGGTACCTCACGTGCAAACCTCATCCTCGTGTGATTGTAGGGTTTCGGCACAATAACTCTCACATGCGCTGTAACTTCAAAGGCAATGTGAGTAATATTCACCATCAATGCCTCAGTGCCCTTCTCACTATTCCTGGGCATCCAACGATCTCCTACCATGCGCTAAATTCTAACCATTTAGGTGCCTTTGTTTTCTTCTCTTATGTTGTTTGGTCAAAATGTTCATATAAGTCCTATCACTCTTCATAGCTATGGTTCTACTGTGAGAAATAACATGCATTATACCGAGACATACTATGCATGTAGTGACTGTGAGATCCACATCAGCATAAGATGTTCCCAAGCGAAGCTTCCTCCTCTTCCTCTACCCTCTGCCTCATCCTCCATATCCACCATGATATCCATGTACCCTTCCTTACGAACTCTTCAAAATGACCCTCATTCCCTCTGGCCATAGGTGCATTTGATTATGATCCTAATCTTAGTGCTCATTCCTACCCTTAGAATTATATGTTATACCTATTTGTTGTACTCCAATGTCTATGGCACCTCGATCTGACCAATCAACCGAGAATCCTCAATATCATGTGTCGTCGGGAATCTGAAAATCTTGTGAAAAACAAGAGATACATTATTCCTGTATCATGTAGCTTTAGAATAAATAAAGTGGCTAATATCAGATTCTAAATGGAATTTTTCACAAATTAATAGTACCCAGGCTGAGAGATTTGTGAGGGAATCTATCCTTGGTGTGAACTTCTACTTCACAAGTTGTACACAAAATTCCCGAGCACATTTCATGGGTTAAATTTGTCGGATGCACTTCTCTAACTCGCTTAGCCATAGTTGTAGACTTGTGCCTCTAGGAATGGACTCTGACTCCAATGTCACCGCCCTCCTAACTACCTCGCTGTGCTGGGTTACTTCCCTGTGGATTTCACGCAGACTGTAAGATAGGTCTCATGTGACAAAAACCTCTTAAAAGGTGTAATTGGATCCTCTAATGAACCATACCCAGTGTATGTTGGTCACCATAAGACAACTTAGACAGAAGTATCTTAAAATGAGCATCATACTCACAGTACACTCTGTGAGCCTCTTCTTGATATCTTTAAGCACACTTATACTCTTCGCTTTCAAATTCAAGGATATGGAACTTCCTTTTCAAGAAAGCATCCCCGTTGTCGTATAATCCACCTCAGTTTTATCAGTGGGTCAAAACTTCCTATAATTAAATTTCTGTGGCACTTAGCCCTCGTAATGCAAGTGTAGTTAATTGAATTGCCTTTCACTCAAGCATCCTGTGAATCCCTTTAGTGTGCCACAAGATTACACACATATGCACATGTTTGGTAGCATCCTCTATACCTTGCATATTCTGGGAGACAAAGTGGCATCTCCATATAGATATTCTACTGCTTGACTCATGTGGACCTTGAACACTCCAATCTAGAACTCTCGAAATGGAACCAATGATGCCACCTAGAATTTGATAGGATAATACACCTAGTAAACATTGCCAAAAATCACTCAAATCCTAGATCGAAAAGTCACCCAAAGTGCATGTGTTAAGGTACCAGTCCCTCTTTAGGGTTTATATAACACAATGCTAACATGATGAAGAAAGAAATATATAGATTCATAACTAATCCATCATCTCTACAAAGGCAAGTTAATAACAGTATCTACGTAAAGAACAAGCTTAAATAAGTAATCCATCATTAATTTAATAACACGCACTACTCACCATAATGCAATGTATACTTATATTCAGCTAACATCATTCCATCTAATAAAATAAATATATAAGCTTCTTACAATACTATAAACTTAGACTATCGAGGAAAGTATGGATCCGATACACACATTCATATGTCGAGAATCATACATATGACTCAGCTTCCTCTCTGTGTTCTCTCTATCCTCCAAAACCACTAGATCCACCAAAACCATAACCACCTATACCTCCTAATCTGCCACCCGTAGCTGGAATATGGCCCATAGATGAAATCCTATGCTCGAAAGCAAGTATTTTGCGTAACCCCCACAAATTGTGAAGCAGTTCCACTTCCATGGGTTAATCTAGTATTCTCGTGAGCTTACATTCTCGTGGTGGATAATGCGCCCAAGAACGCTCCTCCTAAATGACATTGAATCCATCTTTCCCGCCATTGATGTAGTTGATCCTCGACTTACTCCTACTTTCCTACTTCCCAAGTTAGTTTATTAGCTACTTGGCATACTAGATACTAAAAGACCAAGTACAAAGGCTAAAGTCATCAAGTGGATTAAAATGTGCACCTACGTCCCCAAGAAGTTTCTACTAGAACACTTCTATGTGAGGCTGAGAAGGGATCTCTATCATTCTTTCCAAGATGGGGAGTCTCGATGCCTCCAGCACCACATATTCCCACGTGGTGCCATAAATCCTTCACTTGTTTCGCCTCTCTTCTCAACGCCATACTTTCCCGCGCAATGTAACGTTTCCTTCTATTTCCTCCTCTCGTGACCTCATTACACTTAAGCCCACCTTCCTCCCTCTATCACTTTTCTACCGCTAGTTCTCGCGATCTTAATACCAAACCTGTTCCTTCATGCATGGTGAAGTTTAGCTAGCCATCATTTTACTCTCCAAGTTCAAGATTACCATTAAGATCTTGATCTACTAGTGGAATACCTTACAAATATGTCCTTCTCGATACCATAAAAAATAGAATTCAACTACACTCTAGGCACCTAGCATGTCGGGGAATTGAATATTCTAGAATATAACTATTTAGAACACCAAAAACCACATATCCTCCTGTGGTGAGTCCAAATTTCACTATTAGCATCTATAATTATCCTAATATTAATTATGCATAGTACCAATTATTTAATTAATTTTATTAATTAAATAATAATGGTTATTAATACAAACCATATATTTGTTATGTATTGTTATATGGTTTCTAAACCATATTTGTTTCTCATGGATGTCTGTTATATTGTTTTAACAATATTTGTATTTATTCATTTGTGCTTCCCGATGTTATCGAAGCTTGTGGCATTTTGGAATTTGGTCAGCACTCGTGCAACTTAATCTCCCATGTGTATTTGGTCAGCGCAATATCTATAAATATCAGCAGCCCATTCTCTCGTAAAGGTTGGTTGATTGAGATTAATAAAATTAATCAAAGCTTCCGCCCCTCATTTCTCAATCTACATTTGGTACCAGAGTGAGAATCAAGCCCCGGCAAGGTTGGAGAAGGTTACAGAAGAAGGAGAATTCGTGGAGAAGAAATCTGCAACAAAAGGAGAGCCAGCAGCCTCCCGCAACCTCCCACCTAACCCCCGCAAACCCACAACCTCCAGCCTGTGTGTTTGAACGCAAATTTTTTTTTTTGCACTGTGCACTCAAAGACTGTGCAAAATTTGTCGCAGTTATAAATTTATTAATTTTTTTTCCCCATTAGGGGTTTTGTCTCTAATTTAGAGAGGCTATTTAGTCTCTCCTACATTTTAGCAGACACCTAGATTTGAGGTCTCATTTGTGTATGTGGACCGTATGTGTATGCATTTGCCAAATTTTCTCCATCACCTGGTGCACAATAGGGATGTGATTAGCATTACACACCAAATGAAATAACCTTCGTCATTATAAGACCTGAGCCGATCAAGTTTAATCCACTGCACCAGATCAGCGTTGCATCTGCATGCAACAAAGCAAAAGCCTGAAAGTTGTTGCATTCATGAAATGGCAATTCAGTATCTCAACAAATTACATGCCTTATTGAAACAAAGTCGTCTTGAAAACTTCTCCATTAGCAAGACCTCCGCAAGCAAAACACGCCTCCCAATCAAGACACCAAGAAAACCGCAAATAACTAAAAAATGATATGAAATGCCATATTCAAATCGCATATACAAGCCAAAAAAGCACGCAGAAATCAGCAAAGACTCACAAATGCCGCACAGCAAAAAAAACAAACAAGAAAAGAAATAAGGAAAAAGGGCGGCGAAGGAAAATACAAACGAAAGCAAAAGAAAATAAAGAAATAAAGCGGCTTCAGATCCATCGTTTCAAGCTGAAACCCTAAAAGGCCTCCGTATTTTGAGCCCCTAAATCGCACCAATACGCTCTGGAATCGTGGACTCTAACCAAGTCGCTTCCTTTAAGTCGATTTATTTTATCATTAAATATTATTTGCTTCATTTGTCTATCTAAGCGCTAAGTGAGCCAAGTCATGATAGTGAATGCGCTTGGGAGTGAGAGGTGTGGGGTCAAATCCTCACCCCAACACACAAAAACTCATTTTTTGAAATTTAGCAGATTTTGGTAGTTTACCAAATTTAGTGGTAAAATTTGAATTTAGTTATAACTAACTAAATTTAGCGAGGAATCCCTAATTTAGGTAAAAAAATTTTTTCTCCCATTCGTCCTGCTTTTTTCATTTCGACATTTTTTTCGCAAAGGAGACCCATCTAAAATTGCATTTTCAGCTTCTTTTTTGCAATTTTTAGCATTTTGGGTCGTATTGGGCCTGTGAGGCCACCAGACTCAAAATGTAAATTTTTTTTGCCTCGCCATTCAAATTTTCTAGTTTTTCAATGTAAATTATATATCACGCCGCATATTTAGTACTAATTTACAGGTTGCCATAAATCAATCGCAAACTTTGTAATCGCTCAAAAACTCGCAGAATTGTAATAAAAATAATAAAAAAATTGGTTCTCAGAACACTCACGAGATCCTAGATCTCATTCGCAGCAAGCGCTCTCAGATATACGGTGCCTCCGGGAAGCGCTTACTGCAAAGCCATCATGACTACTACTACACTTAACGCCTAATATAGCTGCAACAACGCCTGTCCGGCATCGTCCCTATAAATCGACGGAGTAATAAGGTCACAAAGCACACACTATGAACCATCCCATCCGTCTCCCAGGAACGATCGCATGAGACATAAATCCAGACCGAGAAATTATCCAGTATATAGCTGCATTACGCACACGTATGAGGATATTTCTTTGAGCCGGTGTCAATAATCGCACAACCCCATCAAGCATCATCTCTGGTACCACGATTGAATTCTTTCACGACGTTAACGCCTCTTCACGCACCGCCGGTATATAGAAAGGGCGAGCTTCTTCCACGTACCGACGGGTATATCGAAGGGCGCGTATATAGAAAGGTTCGATATATCGACTGATGTATATAGATTGGGAGACCTAATACCCGAGTGATAAGAGCCAAACCCCGTCAAGCTGATCTCTCAAAATGGGCACTAATGCCCCAAATTTTTTCTTCCGATTCACAATTGCTCGAGGAAGCAACTATGCTGCATGGAAGACAAAAATAAAGACACAACTTGAGTTTGAAGAGATCTGGCCTATCAGGATGGTACTCTAACCGATCAACAACCGATACAACACAAACAACGAGCTTTTGATAAAGCAGATCGTAAAGGCCAAACTCATCATCTTGTTTGAGTGTCCGATGATGTGCAAGCCCACATTCGAGATGCCAAACAAAGAAAAGAAGCGTGGGATAAGCTGAGCACAATATATGAGGCCAAGAACAAGAATGTCATACTAAATTTGCAGAGTCACTACATACATCAAGTTCAAGCAAAATGAGAAAATCAAGCTTTCTTAAGAAGAGTTACAGAGTTAAGGGCTTCACTTCTAGCCCTGGGAGAAGCGGTCAGAGATGAATCTCTCGTTCCCATTGTTCTGAGAGCTCTCCTTCTTCTTACCACATTTTTGTCACAACACTAAACTTGTCAGATACGACAATTAGTTTTGACAAGCTGGTAAACCTACTGCAACAAGAGGAAGCAATGCACAATAAGGATGATGAAGAGGAGCAGTAATTGTCTTCACATCAAAAATGGAAAGGAAAAGGTAAAGGAAAACCTAAATCCTATCAAGTCCCAACATCGTAATCAAGATCATGGGGACAATCAATGTAAGAAGCAATGTCCAATTTGCAAAAGAGGACATGACTTAAAAGATTGTTGTATAACACTTATAAGAAAGGTTCATCAAGAACTCGACCACAACAACAACAATCTTACAAGGGACATTCTAACAACAATCATGGGTAGAAAAAGGGGGAAAGAAGACCCCACCAGCAAGGTAATATTGCTAAGCAACAAGAATTGTCAGACAATGAAGACTTCTTGTTCACTGCTTGATCAAGTGAACCATCCACGTCATCTAGTGATGTCTGGTATGTTGATTCGGGAGCCACTCGACACATGACCGGCCACAAAGACTAGTTTATTTCAATGAGGGACACGCCATCGAAAAATCATGTTTCGTTGGGAGATGATTCTTCATATACGCCTGTGGATCGGGAAACATTTCTCTACCCTTGGTTCACGCAAATGCAGACTATCGATGTCCTATATGTCCCCTCGGGCCGACAAAGAATCTTCTTTCAGTTAGTCAACTCCTAGATCACAACCTAAAAATTGACTTTGATAGTCAATCCGGCAAGAAAACGTGTTTGATTCGAGATAAATCAAGAGGCTCGAAAATAATTGCAAAAGCCTCAAATGTGGGACGTATGTTTCAACTTGATTTCATTCACAAAATGATCAAGCACTTGTGGCTAAAAACTCCACCTCACCCAGACAGTGGCATCGAGATTTGGTCATGTAAGTTTCAAATATCTCGAAACACTTCACCGGTGTAATATGGTACATGGGCTACCATCTCTTCAGAAGGATACAGACAAGTGTCCTCACTGCTTAGCAGGAAAACAACACAGAGTTTCATTCCAGAGGAGTACATTCCGAGCTCATGGTAAACTTGACCTGGTTCATACCGATCTTTATGGTCCACCGCAGCCAAGTCATTCTGGGTTCCAGATTTCATGCTTTCAGGTTGATTTACTATTCACGGAAAATGTGGATTTTTTGTCTTCGCAAGAAAAGTGAAGCATTTGAAACCTTCAAAAAGTTCAAAGTAGCAATTGAGAAAGAAACTCGGTCATCACATCGTAACTCTCCGCCGATCGAGGGGGAATTCACCAAAGCTGATGAGTTCAGAGACTACCTACAAACTCACGGATTCGCCGACAAATGCCTCCTCCTCACACACCGCAGCAAAAAATGGTGTTGTTGAGAGAAGAAATCGTACTATCATGGAAATGGTGCGATGCATGATCGATGATTCCGACTTGCAAAGACATTTTGGGCAGAAGAAAAACAACAATGTATTTGTTGAACAGAGCACCCACAACTACTCTCGATGGAATTACACCACAAGAAGCATGGTCAAAAAAGGAAACCATCCATCGCACACCTCGTAGTATTCAGGGTGCAAAGCAAGCATGCACATACCCAAACAGTAATGTAAAGAAATTGACATGAAGTCACAAAACTCATCTTCATCTGGGTACAAGAAGAGACTCTTGGGTATAGATTGATGGATCCTAAGACCAAAAAGTCTACACCAAGCAGAGATGTTGAGTTTTTCGAGAAGAAGGAAGCAGAGACTCCTCCTCCGACTCACAAGATGTAGATTTTTCACCCATTGTAAAAATCTGAAGCTAATGTTCCCTCGTAAGATGAAAGTGATGATGGGGATGATGGTGTTGATCAAATAGAACCACAACCCATGGGAATAGCCTAACGTATGCCTAAATGGTGTACAAGTACATTACGAGATGCAAGATTGGATGCTCCACCGATACATCCACCCTCGACCACTGGACTCACAAAGAAAGCAAGAGAAGAAGTTAACTTTGCTTTGATGAGTAGAGTTATCAATCGATGAGCCCTCTATAGTCCCAGAAGCCCTACAATACAAAAGCTTGAAAGATGCCATGGATTCTCAAATATCAATCGCTGATGAAGAATAACACTTGGTAATTGTTGATCTTCCACCAGGAAGAAACCCATCGATGCAGATGGATATTCAAAACTAAGTACAAAGCAGATGGGACAAAGGGACAAGTACAAAGCAAGACTTGTAGCAAAGGGGTACGCACAAAAAGAAGGCATCGACTATGAGGAGACATTTTCTCCCACAAATGCTAAGATCAAAACGATCAGATGATCTTTGCTCTAAATGCTTATGCATTGGATGGAAAGTTCACCAAATGGACGTAAAAAGTGCCTTCCTAAATGGAGATTTACAAGAAGAAGTCTACATGACTCAACCTGAGGGATATGTTGTACCTGGTCAAGAAACAAAGGTATGCAGACTCAGGAAATCTCTGTATGGCCTCAAACAGGCACCCCAGGCATGGTACATCAAGATTGATGAGCATCTCGTACAACATGGATTTGTTAGAAATCCATACGATCCCAATCTCTACCTCAAAAAGCAAGGGGGGGAGATGGTGATTGTTGTTGTCTATGTCGATGATCTAGTCATCACTGGCAGTTCAATGAGGATGATCGATGCAACGAAGAAAGATCTTAATCGATCATTCGACATGACCGATCTCGGCCGATGCACTATTGTCTCTCGATTAGAAGTATGGCAAAAGAGAATCATATTTTTGTTTCTCGATGAAATATACCAAGACTACGCTCGAGAAGTTTAGGATGATGGATTGCACACCAATTGCTACACCTATGGAGAATAGATTACGCTTATCTCATTCGTGATCCATCTCCCGAGGTAAGTGCCACTCTCTATCGGCAAATGATCGGGAGTCTCATTTACCCGACCTACACTAGACCGTATATCAGCTTTGGCAGAAAGAGCTATCTATCCAGGTTCATGCAGAACCCAAAGTTTGTCATTGAAAGCAGCAAAGCACATTTTGAGATATCTCAAAGGATCAAGAGGATCTTGGTCTAGAATACAAGAAGAATGAAAACTTCTTCTTGACTCGATATTCGATTCGATCACGCAGTAACATCGATGATAGAAAATCCACTTCCGATTTGTATTCTTTATGGATCTAGACCAATATCATGGGGAAGTAAGAAACAACACTTTGTTTCTCACTCTTCCACGTGCTTGTATCGCTCCTACAGAGAAGTCATTCGTGAAGTGATTTGGCTACGCCGCATACCTGAAGGACTCGGAATACCACAGACAAACCAACCACCATGTATGTGTTGACAATGAAGGTGTACTCAAACTTGTTCGCAATCCAGTTTTTTTCATGAGAGAACAAAGCACATTGAGGTTCAAGTTCATTTCATACGCGAACATGTGTCAAGCACAACATCCAAATTCAATTTTGTCCAACAATAAACAACGAGCAGATATTTTCACAAAGTCACTTGCACGTGACAAGTTCGAGTTGTTCAGAGAGTTCCTCTCCTCATCTCTTCAGACAATGCACAATTAAGGGGGGGAATGTTAGGATAAAATATTATTATCCTAATATTAATTATGCATAGTCCAATTATTTAATTAATTTTATTAATTAAATAATAATGGTTATAATACAAACCATATTTTTGTTATGTATTGTTATATGGTTTCTAAACCATATTTGTTTCTCATGGATGTTGTTATAGTTTTAACAGTATATTTGTATTTATTCATTTGTGCTTCCTGATGTTATCGAAGCTTGTGTATTTTGGAATATGGTTACACGTGCAACTTTGTTTCATGTTTGTATTTGGCTGTGCAATATCTATAAATATTGCAGCCCATTCTCTATAAGGTTGGGATTGAGATTAATAATACAAAGCCTTCTGCCCCTCGCTTTCTCAATCTTTAGTACTCAATTTATATCAAGGCACGTATGGATCTGATACACACATTCATATTTCCGTAATCATACATACACTGTCTTTGTGTTCTCTCTATCCTCATTCTACTATGAACCTAACATCATATATATAGGTGGGGACTTTCCTTCACCACTTAACTATTCCAGAATAGGTTAGATATTATCGATAGCCACATGCCATTTACAATTATAGCCACACATGCAAGTGCACTATCTATAGTTCTCTTGTAGTCAACTGAAGTGTCAATTCTATTCTTAGCTCATCTCCATGCATGTACACTTTGAACCACTTCTCCAAATATAGAAAATACATGGCACACATGTCTCTACTTCGTTGGGTGTGTTCTCAGTACGCCATAATCTAAAAATATATCTTCATGCTCAAAATCAGCTAAGTCCCTAAATCTGAACTTGCCTTCTATGTGTGGGTCCTTCCTCTCCTTTCGTGCCTTTGATCTTTTCCTTCTATCCCATGCAGATTTCTTGTGTGATATTTTCCAAGTATTCTTTGATAAACACATCCCATGGCCACATATGTGAAGTCACCCCATGGGAGAACTCCAAACTAGACATGCAAAACACATACTAACAACATTTAACAATTTTTCAAATTTGGCCTCGTTTCTCAACTCTTAACATCCTTCCATGGTTGGTCCCCTATCCCCTTCGATATATGTGATAAAATTCCAACACCGAACAAAATACCTCTTTCGGCCTTTCACCAAATTAACAACATCCGTAAATATATATATATATATATATATATATATATTTAATATTCATCATTAAACATTAGTAATTATATTATCCATCAACATATCAAAATCTAACCCTAACATCCATGAGATTACAATTATACTCAAACATCCCAAAACATAACATGTCAATATAAAATCCACATCATAAAAATCAACATATATCAAACTGTCTAACATCACTATCTAGTGCATCATAATAAAAAGTAAACATCATAATGTTAATAATCCAAATATTAGTATAATCTATCATCTATTGATCAATGTGTAAAATCAAAATGTATGAACATCACCCAATAGTATCAATATCAAGATGAAACAATTTCGAAGAGGAGTGGGAGATACATGTCCCATGCTCACCATATTAGCAATGGGCCCTGGATGCCCCTTTAGAAGCTATGTGATCAATGTACAATAAGGAATCTGTATAGATATTGATGATCAAATCAACATAATAATCTCTCTTCACTTGCACAACATCATAGTGCACCACTAAAATCATTATAAGATAGAGGAGGTGTTGCGCATGCTCCTCTACCCACCGTGATCGAGCCATCATCGATAGTTATACACTAGAAATAGAAGGCCCTGTAATCCCCAAGGCCTTCCTCAATGAATCCCTATGTCACTTATACTTGTGTCTCTTAGTAGATACTTGTACAATTTGTGCTTGAAGGCTATCCCTCTCCCCATCATCTTCTCTCTCTCTCTCTCTCTCTCTCCAATGAGAGTACCAAATACCAATCAAATCATCACACTCTCTCTGAGTCACATCCCTCTCTCACTCCACTATGGTATTCTCAGCCATCACTACTGTAATTTCAACATCTATTTCATCATCTCCCTCCTTCTCCTCATCAGAATCTATCTCTACATGTGTTGTCGTGTAAATGTGCAACAAGGAAATTGACAATTTCTCGAGTACAACAACTATACCCCCAATGTCAAAATTGTCATGTTTTATGATTCCTAGGCATCTCCCATTTGATGTCAAATTATTCCCCATGTTATTTAGAAATCCAATTTAATCCCCCATGTGATTTTAGGAAGTTCCAAAAAGATGCTATCTTTCAAAGATTATCGGGAAGCGCATCACCGGGCCTTCCCAGATCGGATCAACTCCCCCGAGCAATACAGAGGGAAAAAAATGAAATATGGAAGTGAATTAAAGACTTTACAACACCATGAAAAATATTTTGGAAGTTTTAGGGAAATTTTGAAAGACTCAAGTCGTCTCAATAAAAAATAGGATTCACAAGCCTAGCAAGATACGCACCTAAAAACTATTTTCAAGAATTTTTATTAGTAACAAGTACAAATTTTTAAATCATAAATCTTATTTTCCATGGATCAGATTGACATGAAAAAACAACCATTGGATTAAAAATTCCATTTCCAATCAGGATCATGTACAATTTCTCAAATAAATTTCGCCAGGAGCTCAAGTTGTCATCGTTCCATGTTGCCTCTCAAAGGCACTTCAGGAGTTAGTCAATTTTCGAGAGGACATGTGTCAAGACTAAGATTTTGGTGGGATTTATGTCCATAACATCCCTAAGGTTAGGTACACAAACCTTGAAAAGTTCTCCCACCCCCATGTGACCTTTGTTGGGACCCTCACGTGACTTCCAAACTTGCTGGCTCAGCCTGTAGCTGTGTGTATTTCTTGAGCATCCATTCCCGGCCGCCGATCAAAAGCACCG